>JAPPVO010000019.1:113467138-113826761 GCA_030407325.1 Camellia japonica
TTAGGGCGGATGTGTGGCTCACCATACATGACGCTCGGTCTCTGATCTGTAATGGGGAACTGGACATCCTCGGCTTGATTCATCGCTTTTCTGACGCGGTGACCGCGGCAACCATTATTGGCAAGGTTTTCGGCAACACGCCTTCTGCTTGTGCATGCTGTCTCACTTTCTGCTTGCTCGGGCTTCGGTGGTCTAGCATTCGTCTGATTGAAGTTGCCAAGGCTGAAAGAAGGAAAGAACTGCATCGCCATGACATTAGCCGAGACACTGATGGGCTTAGATGCTTTCTATCGCCGGGAGACGACCAGATTCGCGGGGAGTCCACTACTGCTGCAGGTAATGTTTCCCTCCCAACCTCACATATATCTTGCTCACAACACTCGGCCCTCAGGCTCGTTTTTCTCACAAAACCCTTTTCTTACTTTTTTTTCTCATCGCACGTCTCTCTATTCTTCATTCTCTCATTTTTCATCCCTCCCCAGGTCTGGTTGATGGATAAATTGCAGGTTATGGACTCTTGCCCAGCCTACTCAGCCCGTGGCTACTTCTTTCGACAACGCTTAGTCGATGCCCCTGATAAGGGATGGTGGTTTAACTGGATGTGCAATTTGTCGGCGGATCGCATCGCCTGGCGCTGTCCTTGGCTCAACCTTCCGGCACTGAGCTATAGCATGTCCCGGCTGATCGGGATCCAGTTGATTGGTCTGACTCACTGTGTGTTCTACTTTCCGTTCCGGTTTCGGCGCCAGTTCGGTCATGATCAGACTTGCCCACCTGAGGGGATTGAGTACCCGGCTGCTTTCCGGTCCGAGGCGCACAGCTTGCCCGGTATGCCACAGCATGGAGAACTAGAGAGCTCCTGGCCCCGCTCCCACTTTCAGTTGCACTTTGTCTGATGAGTGCTTGGATTGGCTCAATGAAGAGGCGCAGATTGGGCCCAGCTTGGCATCAGAGGCTTCGACCAGCTCTGGGAGGGGGCGCAGGGACACCTGACTTGATATGCCCCGGATTTATTGCTTTACTAGTACTTTCAAGTTTTCTTTATGATTGTAATAAAAAGCAACTTCAATTTGTATGCAAGAGCAGGAGAACTCTGTTTTGAAATCAATGAAATTGAAGGTTGTGGTACTGAAAATTTTCCGCTTTGGTCCAAAAATGGTCTTAGTTGTAAAAAGATTAATTTGAACAAAGTCAACTTTTATTAAAACTTTTCAAAACCATTTTCGATATGGATCAGAACTGGACACGCCTGAGATCTGTCACTGAGATGCACAACCCGGATCCTAGCAACTGGAAAGTTGCCCCTAGTCTGAATAGTACCGCACACTGCACAGCAACGGAAAGTTGCCCCTAGTTGAGAAGCACTGCACCGGAGATTGCGATGAATGCTGATGGACAAAGATGACTGAGATGATCAAATGGACAAAGTTGATCGGGAAAAGTTTATGGCTGAACTTCAGGATGAAGTTGCCTACGTATCCCAAAGATGGGAATCAAGCCTTACGTAGTTCAGGCTTAGGTTCACTCGAGTATTTTCACTCTCCTTTTTACGCTCTAACTTTTGCCAAGGCCGCCTTTGCGGGTTTTCAACCTTGCGAGCTCAGTTTTATAATTTCAAATTTTTTGTGCTCTGAGTTTTGCCTAGGTCGCCCTTTTGGGTTTTCGGCCTAGCGAGCCTCTCAAGGGTAATATTTCTTCAACTTGTCCATATTGATCGGTTGCGAAAACTCCAAGCCATCCAGATCCATCAGAACCACAGCTCCACCTGACCAGATAGACTTAATGATGTAGGGGCCAGTCCAATTGGGTCTGAACTTGCCCCTTGGGTCGTGGATGGGAGCTCGGTTATCCTTGAGTACCAAATCTCCTTCCTTTAGATTCCTGGACTTCACTTTCTTGTTGAAAGCCCGGGCAATTCTGCGTTGATAACCTTGAACGTGGTATAGTGCTTTCAGTCTTCTCTCATCAAAGAGCATGAGTTCTTCAAACCTGCTCTGCTGCCAATCTGCTTCGGCTATTTGACATTCAGCCAATACTCGCAATGACGGAACCTCAATCTCGATGGGTAGAACGGCCTCCATCCCATAAACCAGAGAATACGGAGTCGCCCCGGTAGAAGTTCTGATTGAAGTCCGGTAGCCCCACAGAGCAAACGGCAGCTTATCTGGCCAGTCCCGGTAGGTTTTCACCATCTTCTGCAATATGTGTTTGATGTTCTTGTTGGCGGCCTCAACTGCTCCATTGGTTTGCGGCCGGTAGGTAGACGACTTATGAAAAGCCACGTTGTATTTTTCCAACAAGTCAATCACTTCCTTCTTGAAGTGGGAACCGTTATCTGAAATTATCTCGTTTGGGACTCCATAGCGACAGATGATGTTGTTTCTGATAAACTTCGCAACATGTGAAGCCTTCAACACCGCATAAGACTGGGCCTCGACCCACTTCGTGAAATAATCTATCGCGACCAGGATGAACTCATGCCCATTCGACCCCTTCGGAGTGACAGCCCCGATCACATCAATTCCCCAGACTGAAAATGGCCATGGTGAAGTCATATTGTACAGCTTTGACGGCGGAATGTTCATGCGATTTGCATGAATTTCACATTTGTGGCATCGCCGAACAAAACCGATACAGTCCTCCTCCATGGTGGACCAGTAGTAACCCTGTCTGAGGATCTTCCGTGCTAGCATTACTCCATTCATGTGCGCACCACATTCCCCCCCATGGATGGCTTCCATTAGACGCTTTGATTCTTCGGCATCGACACACAGCTTATGCATTCCGAGATGACCCCTTTTATACAGTTTACCCCCGCAGATGATGAACTGAACGGCCATTCTTCTGATTGCCCTCTTATCCTTGGCATTCACCCCTGACGGGTATGTTTCCTTTTCCAGGAAATTCCAGATGTCGTAATGCCAGGGGTTTTCGTCCTGAACCTCATCTATGGCAGCAATCGACTCGTAGGCTGACGCAAATTTCTGGTCAATGATGACGGGACGCATCCGGACTCCGAACGGGATGTCTATCATGGAACATAGAGTTGCTAAAGAATCTGCGAACCTGTTGTTCTCTCTTAGGAGATGAGTAAAGCTTAGCTTCTCAAACCGAGGAATTAACGAGTCCAAGGTTTGGTGATACATCATCATCTTCTCTTCTTTGACTTTCCAGTCTCCTTTTGCTTGAGACACAACAAGGTTCGAGTCCCCGATGACATCCAACCGTCTTGCCCCTAGTTCTAGGGCTGCTTCTAGACCGGCGATGCACGCCTCATATTCTGCTTCGTTGTTCGAGACTTTGAACCGGAGTTTGAAGGCTAGAGGGATACGGGAATTGTCGGGTGCTATAAGCAACACTCCTATCCCATATCCGTATTGATTGGACGCTCCGTCAAAGTACATCGTCCAAGCTTCATCGTCAATGTGCAAAATAGCTTCATCTGGGAATAAGTACTCGACTGCTTCACCCCTTCCACTGGATGGTCGGCTAAGAATTCTGCTACTGCTCTTCCCTTGACCGACTTGCGTGTTACATATTTCAAATCAAATTTGGAGAGCAACAGCAACCAACGAGCTAGCCTACCCGTAAGTGCTGGTTTCTCGAAAAGATATTTGATGGGATCGAGTCGTGAAACCAACATTATGGAGTGAGCTAACAGGTAGTGCCGCAGCTTCCTGGTAGCCCATACCAAAGCTAAGCAAGCCTTCTCCAGCGGAGTGTAGCGGGTCTCGTAATCTAGCATCTTCTTGCTCAGATAGTAGATGGCCTTCTCCACCTTATCCTCCGATTCTTGTGCGAGCATACAGCCCATTGTAGTCTCAGTTACTGACAGGTACAATATCAACGGTTTCCCCACTCTGGCGGTGACAACACGGGTGGGTTTTGTAAGTATTCCTTGATTTGTTTAAAAGCAGCTTGGCATCGGCCGTCCCATTGGAATTTCTTGCCTTTCTTCAGGAGACCAAAAAGTGGTTCACAAGTTAAGGTTAATTTTGAGATAAACCGTCTTATGAATTGCACTTTACCCAGAAAGCCTCGCACCTCCTTTTCAGTCCTTGGTAGGGGCATTTCTAGGATGGCCTTGATTTTGGAAGGGTCGACTTCAATACCTCTCTGTGTAATCAGAAACCCCAGCATTTTTCCCGCTATAACACCGAACGTACATTTCTGAGGATTCAGCCGCAACCGAAATTCTCTGATCCTTTGGAAGAACTTTTGCAAGGCGGTGTAGTGGCCCTCTCTTTCTTTGGACTTGACAATCATGTCGTCCACATACACCTCAACCTCTTTGTGGATCATGTCATGCAATATTGTGGTCGCAGCCCGTTGATAAGTAGCTCCAGCATTCTTCAACCCAAACGGCATTACACTGTAGCAGTATGTCCCCCACGGGGTGGTGAATGCAGTCTTCTCCCGGTCTTCGGGTGCCATCACTATCTGGTTGTATCCTGAGAAGCCATCCATGAACGAAAGCAACGCATGCCCCGCTGTGAAATCCACTAACTCATCAATATGCGGCAAGGGAAAGTCGTCCTTCGGACTAGCTCTGTTCAAATCCCTGAAATCCACGCATACTCGGATCCTGCCATCCTTCTTCGGCACTGGAACAATGTTGGCCAACCAAGTCGGGTATTCGGATACCAGCAGGAAGCCTGCGTCGATTTGCTTGGTGACCTCTTCCTTAATCTTGAGAGCCCAATCCGGGCGGATCCTCCTGAGTTTCTGTTTGACGGGTCGGGCCTCGGGGTCAAGGGGGATCCGGTGCTGTACAATCTCAGGATCGATCCCAGGCATTTCTTCGTAGGACCATGCGAAAACATCTTTGAAATCTTTTAATAAAGTGACTAAGTGCTCGTGTTCCTCCGAAGACAACGTGGACCCGATCTGGACCAGCCGCGGGTCCTCCTCAGTACCAATATTCACGGTAATGATTTCATCCATTAGGGTTTTGACAAACCTCTCCTGCTTTTGTTCAATTAAGCGTTGCAAAATCGGAGGAATTTCGTCCTCGTCGTTTTCATCAAAATTTTGAAAGTCTGAGTTTATGCAATAAATCAAGGGCACAGAAAAGTACTCAGAAACCACAGTTACTTGATTTTCATTAAGCACATCCAAATCGTCCGAATTCTCGGTTACAACAGACTCAAATGAGAAAGAAAAAGATGACCTGGACAAAACTGTGGCATCCGGGTTATCATCCCCAAGATTACCAAACTTAGACTCAGTCGAGCTGGAACCTGATTCCGACTCACAAGATTCGGTGGAATCAGATTCCGGCTCACTACCTGACCCGGTGCTGCTGGACAAAAATCCCTCCTCGTATTGCCAAGTGAGAGAGGGTGCGATAGATGCATCCAAGATAGTTGCTGATAGGCCCGCAACCGTTTCATCCCCAATCATGGAAACCGAGAAGTTATCCCCCAAGCACTTATGGTCGATCGGAGGATCTGAGAGTAGACTTGCTAGTGCTACCCCCATTTCAATTTCAGCGCCCTCGGCATCCCCTGCTTTACACTGCTCAATCTCAGCTGATGGGTCTGTCTGCTCTTCGGCAACGTCATCCCCAAATAGTTGTAGGTCGAAGAAAATCTCGAAGCCTGGCACGCGCTTCTTCTCCGCGTTCAGCCACGGCTCGGGGAAGCCACAAAACGGAAAGTCTTCCCCCTCTCGGACGAAGCGTCCGTTCAGGGTGCCCTGGATGGGCCTGTGCATTAAGTCAAAAGGCTTCCCCGCCTTCTTCGCTTTGGCTCTCCCAGCCATTTCCTTCCTCTTTCGCATCCAGTCATCTTTGGTGGGCAGATAACCCAAGCCAAAGGTATGCGGGTTGTGTGGTACTTCAGCCAATGCTGCGACGCCCTTCCGGCCGCTTCTTCCTAATCCCATCCCGGGGATGTGTTATAGCTTGTTCATGAGGTATACAGATTGGGCACTGACGTACACACCCTCATTAACAGCCATGATATTCTGCACAACTCGAGCCTCAACCAGAGTAAACCCTGACAAGAACACATCTTCCGTGCCGTGCTCGATTTCCAAGACTGGCGTAGACACCTCTGGCGGCGGATGGATTAAGGAATTCCCGAAAACAATGGCTACTGCCTTTCCATAGGGGTATTTCACCATCTGATGTAGAGTGGAAGAGACTGCCCTCACTTGGTGTGATACCCCTGTTTCGTAATTAGCTAATTGGTCCCTAATCTGATTATGATTATGTGTTTAGCATGATTTTGTGTGCCATTGTGTGATAATATGTGATTTTGAAATTGTGTCTGTTCACCGTAGGAATATCTGTTTGATTTTTTCGCTTCAGAAATTAAATTGAAGGCCTTATCGGCCAAAGAACCGAAATTGATTGCGCCATTGTGATTGGCACAATTTTTAGAGCCTACGGTGAAATTTAATTGGAAATTGATTCGGATCAAATTAATTGGATTAAAATAATGACTTAGTGCTCAAATATGTAATGTTGATGATAGTAATTAAGTGAAATGGTATTTAGTGGAGCATTTTACACCAACCCCTCTCTTTTTCTTCATTTGGTCGAAATCAACTCCCAGAGGGGATAGGGAGAGCCGAATTAGAGAGGGAAGGTGTAGAAGATTGAGGTTTTGGTCTTGAGGCTTGGAGTTTTAGAAGATTACTCAAGAAATTGCTTTGGATTGAAAGGTTTGAGCCTCCAGGTAAATGGATTCATGAATATTAACTTATAATTTGTGAATTAAAGTTAAATTGGTGATCAAGAACAAGAGTTGTGCTATAATTGATGAATTTGAAGTTAAAAATGCACATGCATGTGTAGGATCACCATGATTTTGCATAATCAAGCATGTATTAAGTTGAATATGGAAATATGAGTGTTGAATCATACATGCAAGCATAGTTTTGTTGAGTTTCATGGTTAGAAGCACCATTTGTACCATTTGAAATAGAAATGGAGTCAAGAATTGACATGCATGCATGATTGATGAGGATATGAAGCTTAAATGCATGAATTTAATGTATTGGAAGTAAGTTTGGTATAATTTGGGTTTGCATGTGATTGATTCATGGGAATTGAGCTTCAATATGTTATAATTTGGTGTTTATATCATGTTGGTATATGTATATGAGTGCTATGGGCTGTGAAATGAAAGAAATATCAGTTTGAATGTGTATTTGAAGCTCAAGAACAGTTCTGAAAACCCAGAAAGTTTGGTGCCCGCTCGAGCGAGGAAACCGCCGCTCGAGCGGAGAATTTGAGCTCCCAACATTTTTGACAGACATAGTGCCCGCTCGAGCGGGGAAGTTTACGCTCGAGCAGGAAGCTATGTAGACAGGCAGTTCGCTCGAGCGTCCGAGTTCACGCTCGAGCGGGAATTTGAGGTAACCAGCACTTTTACAGGCTTAAGGGTCCGCTCGAGCGGGGACCCTGTTTTGCTGAAATTTTGTTTATGCATTATGTGTTCTGTTTTCCGTTCCCTTTCACTTCCAAGCACTCTTAGGCATGCATTGAGCATTGTAATTGAATTAAAGAGATAAGAATGAAGCCTAAAGAGGAATATGTGAACTAAAGAACGGATTGAATTAATTGTGACCCATATGTGTTATATGATATGTAGGGTCAAACTCCAGGGCAAATCCACAAGCCGATCACTGTGAGTAATATCTAAATTATGTTATTGTCCCATTTGCTTACTCTTATGTAAGTTTTGTAAAGTTCATTAATTTGAATGGTGGACAAGTTTGGTATAAAGGCCTATGTGCCAGTTTGATATGAAAGGCCTATGAGCCAGTTTGAAATGGAAGGCTTATGAGCCAGATTGATAAAATGTGGGCCGAAGGCCGATTGATAAAAAATGGGCCGAAGGCCGATTGATATAAATATGGGCCGAAGGCCGATTGATAAAATGTGGGCCGAAGGCCAATTGATATAAATATGGGCCGAAGGCCGATTGATAAAATATGGGCCGAAGGCCGATTGATAAAATGTGGGCCGAAGGCCGATTGATATAAATATGGGCCGAAGGCCGATTGATAAAATGTGGGCCGAAGGCCAATTGATAAAATGTGGGCCGAAGAGCCGTTTTGACACGAAAGTGTATTTGGGCCGAAGAGCCGTTTTGACACGAAAGTGTGATTAGGCCAAAGGTCGTTTTGACAAGAACGAATGAGTGGGCCAGAGGCCGTTGACATAAAAGAAAGATAAAGAGGCTAAAAGGCTAGTATGCTTAGAACCACAGTCACTTGACTTACATTACGTATATATATGTTAATTAGAAAAAAGAATTGGGCCCAAGGCCGTTCGGAATATGTTGTTCTACATATTGTTGTATCTTCTTATTTGATATTATTCACTGGGCTTTCGCTCATGCTCATTCGTGTGTTTGTAGGTGAGCTATGAGAGGTCCAGACCCAGCCCCTGTGAAGCCAATGTGGAACAACCAAGTCTTTGAGAGTCAGCCCTTGTGTCTCACGTACGAGACCCGTCCTTCCCATTTTGTTATGTATCATATTTTGTCATGTGGGCGAGGACCTTGTGTATGTCTGTACAGAATTTTATGTCATTGTACTTTCTGTCGTGAGTTATTAACATATGTGTGTAATGATGTGCATATAAGCACGGCTCTATGGACAAAGTTTCAAATTGCTTCCGTTTGGCCCCCATGAACTCTGTTAAAATACGTTTGGTTTGGTTTGAGGCCGTAGGTAATCTCACGATTACTGGCCGGTTATGTCCTTAATCCACGGGGGCGGGTTCGGGTCATGACAGAGTGGTATCAGAGCACGAGTTAATAACTCACACACTTGTCCAAAAGAGCAATAAGCGTCTAGAAAAGATCTAGGATGCATTCACGTGATAAATATAAATCTGAAAGCATCAAGAATATGCTTAAGTGTTTCGATATGAACAGTTATGCGCTATAATTTGTAAATTGCTTGCATGGTAAACCTTTGGAATACGTATGCTCTCTGGTATATGCATACTTTTGAATCTCTGTATTAAGTATAATGCTATGTTTGGTATGAATGAATGACTGCCTAAATTCTCTTTGAACGTAATTGTGGTATCCTTAGCAGAGGCCCTCGCCCAGGGGATATAATACTGTGGCTTATGGTCATGAGGCCCTAGCCCGGGGGAAATAATACCGTGGTACAGGCCCTCGCCCGGGGGAAACAATACAGTGGCCTATGTATGAGATCTGTTACTCAGTACCGAAGGTTCCATTATGGAACTTGTTATGCTTGACCAACATGTTATGTTACGCTAAAGGAGTACCACACATGATTGGAATATGAGATATGAATTGTTACACTAATGTGTACAACAAGTTTGTTTTGTTATAGCACGTACATGAATATATGAACCATGAAAAGTTCTTTATGTGCATTCAATTCTGCCTACGGATGTCTATGTGAAGTATGAACATGATTTGAGTATACCATTACTTAGTAAATGTTCAGCATGCGATATCTGATAAGTATGCAATTATCTGTTACGTATGTGATTAATTGCGTACGATATGTGAAATGAGAATATAACAATATGCCTATGTGCGAATGTACCCATGTGTATTTGTGTTTAATTTCGTATTGGGCATCCCGGTATTTGGTAAAGTTTGATAAGAATTTGTGTAGAGTATGGGCAAATTAAGGGCATACGGGTTGGAAGGTTCTTCCACAGCCCGACTTGATAGTCCGGAAAGAGTGGTACAAGAATTGGCAGAGATCTTGAGACAACAACGTCAGTTGCCGCTACGGCAAGAACCTTTGCCACCACCAGTGTAAGAAACACCGAGGAGTTTGTTATCAGATTTCTGGGGCTCGTTATAGATGTGGTAAAATGTGTCATATGGTAAGGAACTGTCTCCGAACTGAACAAATGTGAATAAATCTTCTGCCTCAGTTGAATTCGTACCAATGGTAGGAATTGCTAATCAAGATAGAGTAATTGCACTCATCCCAGAAAGCACTCAGAATACTACAACCGTTATCCCAGGTATCTATACTATTTATAAACGAATGCCTATATGTTGATTGGTTCTGAGTTAGTACATGTGTACATATTTGCTTGGGATATTATTTGATTCGGATCGGGATATTTTTCCATATCTGCTGCATGTGTATCTGGATTGGTTAGACCTACATGATCGAGACCGTGTTCATTGGAGATATATGCCCCGTTTGGGAAATTTGTGAAATACGTTTGGGGATATTGATTGACTCTGCACATGCACATGTATATCTAAACCTATGCTCAGGTTGATTTGCTATGTTACTGTCTTCAATGACTAAACCACTGGAATTGTGACTTTGTGATTGTATAATTGAGTTGAGCACCCCAAATAATAAACTCTGCAAGTTACGAGACCATGCATTTTGATTGGTAGAAAATTGACTGGATTATGTGACTATACTGGGCTCGACTCATAAACCTACATTTTGTGACTAATTTGGAACTTTTGCATAACAGACCCTATCTTATGTACAACAGAGGAACTCTGTTTAATGTGTTACTGTGCACCATGTGCTTGTATATAAGACTTGTCTGGGAATTGCTGTATTGATTATGGTACATACCTTCTGATCTGAATAAATGCACGTTTATGCAACTACCCCCGAATTTATGTAGTCGATGCCATATTGTACATGACTTGAAATGCTTTGATATGAACAGTTGTGATGAATAATTATGATATGACTTTGAGAACTGATGAACTTAGGGCAGTTGAGAAACTATCAACCATATACCTAAGCAAACGAAGTATGCCTTACAGAACCGAATGTGCCCTATTTGAGAAAATTTTTACCTGATTCGATCCGATGGAACCCTCATTTGATATAATTTGATGGAACCTTTGTTCAATCTAATCTGACAAGACCTTTGCTTGGATCGACCGATAAGACCCTCTATCTAATTTGATTTTGTAAAGAGGGGATTAAGAGTTGCTTGTGAATAAATAGCCAGATTATTTTTGGCAGAAAAACTGATAGACCCAAAACTTGAATTCGTTTGGAATACTCGACTTATTGGAAAGACCTTTTGTGGACTATCAACAGATTGACCTAACCAAACGCACCATTGAGAACCAATCCCCAACTATTGAGGACATATGTATTAAAAATGAACCGAATTGTACAAACCCCGTGATTGGGTGTCATAAGGAGTGTTGTTCCATTTTGTTTGTTTGACGCTATGGGAACCGATGACGGTAGATTGATTTGATTTTGAGCAGTACTGAACATTTGTCTTTGACTGATCAGGACATGTTTTGTAAAGGAGAGTGGTTGCTTCAGTGTTATCAGATTTTGAGGAAATCAGGTTATAGTGAATGGTGTTGTGTTGCTTTGATGACATTCTTAGAGTGTCCTTTCGTGCTAGGGGACATTAAGCCTATGTAGCACCTTTGATTGAGATACCTTTTGCCACCGACGGTTTCGTACGGGTGGGTTTGACTAATCGATCTGGAATCGGCCACCGACGATCGCGAACGGGTGTGCTTCGATTCCGAGACGATTATTCCTTTGTTTTGTTCGGAATGTCATCCTTTGGTATTATATAAATGTTTTGACATCCAAGAAACTTGAAAAACCCTGATTGTCCGAAAAGTGGGTGAATTCATTACGCTTTGTATATAACTACCCAGCGTCATTATGTTCTGTGATTGGAATCCTGAGAATGTGCGAATTGTGTTTGACATGCAATTAACTCCTTTGATAATGCCTTTGACATCATAGGGATTTACGTATATGAATTGCCTCATGCTTTTGACGACTATCAGATAAAGTAGAAAGACCCGAGGGAACAGAGAATTGAATATTGAACTGAATTGTGAACCGTAAACTGTTGAATGAATTGAGAACACGTGTATTGTGTCAGAAATTGCCTGCTTCGATGTTATTGTACTTTACAATCAGTATTATGGGGGTGTCTGGACTATGTGTATTGTGTGGGTAATTACTTCGATGTTACCTTTGTTGATTCGGGAATCAGTATCTGGATCCACCTTATATTCCTGAAGACTTTTGATTGACCTTGGATAATTGTGATGAGTCACTAGACTAAATATCGAATCAAATTGTGAATTATGGAATTATTGAAGAATGAATTGAACTTTTGTGACACGGAATAGACCGAACTTCTGTGATAAAGCTAGCCGACATTGAAATAAATATGTTGGTGACCTACCTTGAAGAGGGCAGTTGGTGAATGTGTCTAAATATTTTTCGGTGCCAACAGGTCGAAGTTGAATTTCAGATAGTGGCGGGACTACTTCAACCTCTCTCTATTTTGGAATGGAAATAGGAATATGTGGCTACGAATTTCGTTGTGGGGCTACCTTGAGCACCCAAGGTATAAGTCCCGTTTGGACTATTGTAGGTAGGTCTCCCGTATAAAATTTTGCATGATGCTTGTAGACTAGCCACTGTTTACATCGATAAGATTGCTCGTTTGCATGGGGTCCCAGTATCTATTGTTTAGATAGAAATTCTAAGATGTGTTTGAATTCAAAAAAAAAAAAAAAAGCCTTCAAGAGGCAATGGGGGCTCAGCTTCTGTTCTGCTATGTTACCCGGATCCGAAGGTTCCTTTATGGAACTGGTTATTCGTAACCTCACGTGTATATGTTCTGTTCTGTTCTGTTCTGTTAATGCTAATGGATGTATCACGTAAACTTAATCATGACTTATGATTTCTGTATATGATCTGGACAAATTATGAATTGGATATGAAGCTGAATTATGATTCGGCGCTATTTTCCATCCGCAATTGATGTATGATCAGAAAGAACTTTTTAGATTTTTAGGAAGAATGCTCCCAAGATATGCATTAGATTTTTCAGGGGAGTTGGAAAGATCTATCCATCGTTGACAAACTTTGCTTGCAACAACAGCTCACACTCTAGTTTTGGTAATACAAGCTTTGTATGGCGGAAAGGGTGAGTCTCTGACTTTGAGAACAGAATGTTGCTTGATTTTGAGACTAAGTGAATGGCTGTCGAAAAGGATTGGAACCGTCGAATGAAAAGTGTTCCGAATTGTGTTCGACTAAAGGTAAATTAAGTTTGGAGGACCAAACTTCCTAAAGGGGGGAAGACTATGATACCACTGTTCCGTAATTAGCTAATTGGTCCCTAATCTGATTATGATTATGTGTTTAGCATGATTTTGTGTGCCATTGTGTGATAATATGTGATTTTGAAATTGTATCTGTTCACCGTAGGAATATCTGTTTGATTTTTCCGCTTCGGAAATTAAATTGAAGGCCTTATCGGCCAAAGAACCTGAAATTGATTGCGCCATTGTGATTGGCACAATTTTTAGAGCCTACGGTGAAATTTAATTAGAAATTGATTCGGATCAAATTAATTGGATTAAAATAATGACTTAGTGCTCAAATATGTAATGTTGATGATAGTAATTAAGTGAAATGGTATTTAGTGGAGCATTTTACACCAACCCCTCTCTTTTTCTTCATTTGGTCGAAATCAACTCCCAGAGGGGATAGGGAGAGCCGAATTAGAGAGGGAAGGTGTAGAAGATTGAGGTTTTGGTCTTGAGGCTTGGAGTTTTAGAAGATTACTCAAGAAATTGCTTTGGATTGAAAGGTTTGAGCCTCCAGGTAAATGGATTCATGAATATTAACTTATAATTTGTGAATTAAAGTTAAATTGGTGATCAAGAACAAGAGTTGTGCTATAATTGATGAATTTGAAGTTAAAAATGCACATGCATGTGTAGGATCACCATGATTTTGCATAATCAAGCATGTATTAAGTTGAATATGGAAATATGAGTGTTGAATCATACATGCAAGCATAGTTTTGTTGAGTTTCATGGTTAGAAGCACCATTTGTACCATTTGAAATAGAAATGGAGTCAAGAATTGACATGCATGCATGATTGATGAGGATATGAAGCTTAAATGCATGAATTTAATGTATTGGAAGTAAGTTTGGTATAATTTGGGTTTGCATGTGATTGATTCATGGGAATTGAGCTTCAATATGTTGTAATTTGGTGTTTATATCATGTTGGTATATGTAGATAAGTGCTATGGGCTGTGAAATGCAAGAAATATCAGTTTGAATGTGTATTTGAAGCTCAAGAACAGTTCTGAAAACCCAGAAAGTTTGGTGCCCACTCGAGCGGGGAAACCGCCGCTCGAGCGGAGAATTTGAGCTCCCAGCATTTTTGACAGACATAGTGCCCGCTCGAGCGGGAAGCTATGTAGACAGGCAGTCCGCTCGAGCGTCCGAGTTCACGCTCGAGCGGGAATTTGAGGTAACCAGCACTTTTGCAGGCTTAAGGGTCCGCTCGAACGGGGACCCTGTTTTGCTGAAATTTTGTTTATGCATTCTATGTTCTGTTTTCCGTTCCTTTCACTTCCAAGCACTCTTAGGCATGCATTGAGCATTGTAATTGAATTAAAGAGATAAGAATGAAGCCTAAAGAGGAATATGTGAACTAAAGAACGGATTGAATTAATTGTGACCCATATGTGTTATATGATATGTAGGGTCAAACTCCAGGGCAAATCCACATGCCGATCACTGTGAGTAATATCTAAATTATGTTATTGTCCCATTTGCTTACTCTTATGTAAGTTTTGTAAAGTTCATTAATTTGAATGGTGGACAAGTTTGGTATAAAGGCCTATGTGCCAGTTTGATATGAAAGGCCTATGAGCCAGTTTGAAATGGAAGGCTTATGAGCCAGATTGATAAAATGTGGGCCGAAGGCCGATTGATATAAATATGGGCCGAAGGCCGATTGATAAAAAATGGGCCGAAGGCCGATTGATGTAAATATGGGCCGAAGGCCGATTGACATAAATATGGGCCGAAGGCCGATTGATAAAATGTGGGCCGAAGGCCGATTGATAAAATGTGGGCCGAAGAGCCGTTTTGACACGAAAGTGTATTTGGGCCGAAGAGCCGTTTTGACACGAAAGTGTATTTGGGCCTAAGAGCCGTTTTGACACGAAAGTGTATTTAGGCCTAAGCGCCGTTTTGACACGAAAGTGTGATTGGGCCAAAGGCCGTTTTGACAAGAACGAATGAGTGGGCCAGAGGCCGTTTTGACATAAAAGAAAAATAAAGAGGCTAAAAGGCCAGTATGCTTAGAACCACAGTCACTTGACTTACATTGCGTATATATATGTTAATTATAAAAATGAATTGGGCCCAAGGCCGTTCGGAATATGTTGTTCTACATATTGTTGTATCTTCTTATTTGATATTATTTATTGGGCTTTCGCTCACGCTCATTCGTGTGTTTGTAGGTGAGCTATGAGAGGTCCAGACCCAGCCCCTGTGAAGCCAATGTGGAACAACCAAGTCTTTGAGAGTCAGCCCTTGTCTCTCACGTACGAGTCCCATCCTTGCCATTTTGTTATGTATCATATTTTGTCATGTGGGCGAGGACCTTGTGTATGTCTGTACAGAATTTTATGTCATTGTACTTTCTGTCGTGAGTTATTAACATATGTGTGTAATGATGTGCATATAAGCACGGCTCTATGGACAAAGTTTCAAATTGCTTCCGTTTGGCCCCCATGAACTCTGTTAAAATACGGTTGGTTTGGTTTGAGGCCGTAGGTAATCTCCCGATTACTGGCCGGTTATGTCCTTAATCCACGGGGGCAGGTTCGGGTCATGACACTTGGTGCAACCACGGCCGCCCCAAGAGTAGATTAAAGGTTGTAGGAACGTCCAAGACATGGAATTCAATGTGGTGTTGTCCTAGACCAACCTGGGTCTGAATTTTGACAGTCCCCATCACCTCCCTGCTGGTGTTATCATGGGCTCTGATCACTTGAGTAGTTGGCACGAAGTCCGCGGGCTTTAACCCGATTGCATATGTTGTCCTTGACGGGCACACATTAATGGCGGATCCCGTGTCAACGAGAACCACTGGCACCCACTTGTCTCTACATTCCACAGAGATGTAGAGGGGTTTGTTATGATTTGCGCCCTCAGGCGGCAGTTCTTTGTCTGAAAAGGTTATCGTCGGGGAACCTCCTCCCGGAAAGACCAGTCCGACCAGCTGCTCTGGTGTGGTATCTATAGAAAGTTTAGCCTTGTCCATAGCAGATAGGACAGCCTGTCTGTGCACTCGTGATGCCATAAGCAGTCCCCAGATGGAGATGTCTGCTTGTATCTTCTTCAGCTGCTTCAGTACAGCTTCTTCTTCAATCTGCTTCTCCTTCTGCTTTTCAGCTTCTTTATCCTTTCCAGATGCTTCTGGTTGGTCTAGGTGCGGCGGTTTGAAGTACCGCCCACTTCTTGTCATGTGATCGACCTCATCAAGATACCAGGTGTCGTCTGGTTGATTGCTTCCCCAATCCTCGTCTGTGTGGGCAAGACATAAATCATCGTCTTCCCACCACATTCCGTTGGCATTCAATAGGCACCTGTCTGGCTCTGGTATGATTGTACTTGCAGTACCTTTAGCCCATATGCTCACAGCATCTTCTGTTCCCGTGCCCATAGCACTTTCAATCCCTTCATGGATTTTGGCTTTCCCGGTTCTCTCAGAACCCTGTTGTTCTACCTGCGTCAGCGCAGTTTGTTGTTCAACTTTCCCTGCATTCACAATGCTTCTGTCTTGAGCGAAATTCTTTGTACCGGCGCTCTCCGGCAATGTACTTTGACTTCCGGCCCTTCCGGCCACAATTGATACCTTCGCCCCTGCCGGGCTCTGTTAGAACTCTACAACATCCGGTTGATCATCCAGCCATCCGGTAGCCTCTGTCGCTTCCTCATACTCAAACCAGTTGATTGCTGCGTCCCCTGATTCTTGGTCATTGAAAAACTGGAAGTTGGCAAGACCCTCTTCCATAGCTGTTAGATCATTCGTTCCCTGCTCAAATCTGTCCCCTGGATCACACACAGTTCTGCTCTCTCTGTCAATTCTATACTTGGCTCAGACTGACCCACTGACAAGATGTACTCACTCGGATCGTAGGCTTCTCCAGCAAAGTTCCCAGACTGCTCAAACCCAGACTCAACTGTTCTACTCTCCTCTGCAATTTCCCCTGTATTCTCTTCAATGGCCACCACCATTGGCTTAGGTTGGGTTGTAGAGATGTCCAGCATGCACAAAAAGTCAATGCAGTCGGGAAGGAGCACCTCCGGCTTAGGTAGATGGGAGGGAGTGATATAGATGCTAGGATCGTAAGACACGACCCCAGTCTGGATAAAGTTGACTCTTTTGGGAGGTGGAGCTTGGTTGTGTGTAAGGAGTGGGTTGGTTGTGACGTTGGGTCTTTCTGGAGGCAAAATCACATTTTTGTCAACGAGGTCCTGAATCTCGTGACGTAGTCTGAAGCATTGATCGGTGTCATGACTGTGTTGCTGGTGATATGCACAGTACTTGGTTGGGTTGTGAGTGGGGGAAGTGGATTTGGTAATGGCCTCGGCTCCAAGGGTTTTAGGTGCCCCTTTCTGATTAAGACCCCTAGAGCCTTGGACAAAGGCATGTACAATGGAGTGAAGGTTCTTTGGCCTCTGGGTTGTATTTAGTGGTCTGTGTATTGCTTCCGGATGCACCGGAGAAGGGCGTGGCTGCCATGGGCCTTGGAAGGGGAGGGGGAATGGTGGCGACCATGCTGACCTCGAAGTTCTTGCAGTTGCAGCGCCGCTCGGGCCTGCATTGTTGTTACGGTTAAAGGTTCTCCGGGGTTGCTCCCTGTCTTGGTCAATCAGACCTTGTTTCATTGCATCTTCAATTTGTACCCCCATCTCGTGCAAATCCGAAAAGGTGGGGAAGGGGAGTACAATCATCTTTTGCATAAGTTTTGGTTGGAGATTGCGCACAATCATCCTGATCTGGTCCTTATCGGTAGGCCTTAAAGTCATCATTAAGGCCTTCGCTCTCCACCGGGTTATGAAATCTGAGAAACTCTCTTTGGGTTCTTGCCTTGTTGTTTCGAGATCACGAGTTGTAATCTCGATCTGGGTGTTGTAAGAGTATTGCGCAACAAAGGCCTCGGCCATTTCATCCCAACTTCTCTTAACATCATCCTCCAACTTCGCATACCAGATAGCGGCCACACCCGATAGGGTCCGGCCGAATAGCGAAAGCTTCTGGGGTCTGGTGAGGCCCATTGGCCGTAATATATCTGAGAATAGTCGGAGGTGGACCATGGGATCACCAGATCCGTCGAAGCGATCAATCTGCGGCATCTTGAATCTATCCGGCAATGTCACAGCCACATCGGTATATCCGTCCTCGATATCTGGGATAGCCTTTACCCCCTGGGATTTTTTGAATAGCTTCTCGAGCTTGCTCAATTTCAGCGCTGTAGGGTCCACTTCGAACTCGAAGGAGAGTCCGGGTGGTTGACGGGTGTATGTACTTTGGATGATTAAGGTGGAAGCGGGGGCGGGGGCGGAGCCGGCCCCGTCGGAAGGTCTGTGTCCTCTTGGATATTCTGGACATTTGGCAAGGTGTTTTGGATGTTTGGCAGGACATTTTGGGTAGTTGGTGTTTGCTCGGGTATTGGGACCCCTGGTGGGGGAGGATTCGGATGCGAGGCTGATGCTCCGGCTTGCTGCTGGAGCCGGGTAATTAGTTCTGCCTGTTGGGCCATGATTGTGGCCTGCTGCTTAGAGAACTCCACTTGGCGGACAGCGTCCTCCTGCATTTGTTTCATACTCTCCTGGATTTGGCGCATCATTTCTTCCATTTCGGCTATGTTCTGCTGATCCTGGTGACTGACCGGTATGTGCATCTCTATGGCAGAAACTGGGACCTCAACCCGACTATTTACTGCTAGGGTAGACCACTGCTCTGATAACCTCTGCTCAGACACACTACGTTTTCTCGGCCTTCTTCTGACAACGGGGGTAGAGAATGGAACACTGGCTGTCCGTCAACCAGATCCTCAGATCGATTGAGCCGACAACCTCTTGTCCAAAGTGCTTGGGGAATATCTACTGTGTCGGAAGCAATTGTGCTAAAACTGTCCTAGCAGAAAGATAAATAAAGCAATAAGAAAATAAACAACCAGATAAATGGACAACATAACAGCTTAAAATAAATACACAACACATAGCTGGGCATAACAACACACGGTTGATAAGCTGAGTACACACTGCCCTCAAACACTGATCATCATCCCTGAATCACTGTCCAAGAAGACTGAATTTGATACCCGCAGATAACTGATTCTCAAACACTGACTGATGCCCGCAGGCCTGATGCCCAAACTCATAAGCTGATACATGCATTCCCTATAGAGGTGCACTCTAACAGCATATAACAAATAAGTGAGAGCCAAAACACCCCTATGTTGGGGTAGGGTTTCCCTGTCCTATTTTGTCAGGAGCTAGGGTTTCACTACGCACGCAGCGGTTTCAAACAACCTATATCGGGTGAGCAACCTGTCCTAGTTTGGAATGGTCACTACGGATTTCGATATGCACTAGGTCGAATGGTCAAAAGGGTGCCCCGGTAAAACCGGGGTTTGTGTTCCCATACTGGCAAAGCCCACAACCGGTCAGCCTTATGGTCATGCCTTGACAAGACAAGCCTCCGGCAAACCGTTCAGGAATAGCAGATGGCAAACACGGTGTCCTAGGCGCACCAATGCAAATGCAATGCAAAGAAACACACAAGTGCAGTCAAAACCAGATATCATGAGTTCGAGTCAAGTTCTCTAATTCCCCAGCAGAGTCGCCAGAAACTGTAGACGTCCCCGAACGCCCCAGGAGGGTATGAGTCCCCCGTTCCGTTCATTTTGGGCTCACTACAGTTCAGGACTCTAATTGTCACGATTCTTAATCTGAACCAAAGAGTCCAAATCCGGCAAATCATTTTGAGAAAACAGATTTTTGAAAGAAGTGCCAAACATGGACTGCTTTGCCAGATACAGAGTCGCCACCTAAATATTTTATTTTTGGAAAATTTAGGAAACCCTGACTCGTTTGCCTAAGGCCACGTGTCCGTCATCACCAAAGTTGCCTCTGCTCGGGAACTTGGGTACGATTGGGGAAGGTCACTTCGTGAGCACCCCCGCTCACCCGATCAAAGATCGGCCTCTACTAAACATGATATCTAGTTTTGAAAGCATTGTGCGTTCTTAATCCGGTTATTAGCCTAGATTTACTATGTGATGCGCACAGCATACAAGTATAGACCGGGTCGCCTGAATTGGAACAAAACATTTCATGTTTGTTTTTGAAAGATGGTTTGCTACTCGCAAGTAGACTTAAAATGCAGATTTTGCCACCCTCAGGTGGGCTTAGAAAAGATGGTTTTGCCACTATCTAGTGGGCTTAAAACTCACAGTCAATGCATTGTTCCAATCCAAATAACCCAACCTTCACCCACAGGCATTCAGGCAGTTATATCACATAAGCAAATAGCCTCATGGTAAGCATGCTATTCATGGCAGTCACTCACACGCATGCAAGGATGCTAAAGCATAAAAACTTACCGAGTACTCCAAGCCAAAACAGAAGCTAATTAGAAATCCATGCATGATCCTAACTATACAGAAATGCCTAATGCAACACATGCAAAAATGCAACTATAGCAGGCTCGGCTATTCTAAACATGGCATATGGAATGCTACAGCTAACATGTATTCAACTTAGAATTGAAATACGAATGCAGTTAGTATGATGCGCCGAGCCCGGTGCATGCAAAACAGATGAATGAATGCAAACATGCTATCATACTGTATGCTAATTGAAACATGCCCTAATCTAACCATCATAAGCGGGTAAATAAAAGGGAGAAAGACGTGGGGTTGGAAGACATACATCACACACACGCACACTTATTACAACATTGCCCTCGCGCAGAGGGTCCGAAAGAATAATATACAATCCCGAATAAATACAGTCCGAATAAGTACAAAACCCTAATTAATTAACAAATTAAACTAGAAAGCTGTAAATTGGCATGCAAGCCAGGGACTGCCTCGACTCCGCTCCTGATGATGAATGATGCATGTTCGGCGCGGAAATCCATCGCGATGCCCCAATTAGCCTCTGTTTGCAATTATTCTTGGAAAGCGCGCCAAGCTCCAGAAGGCTGCTGGTTTTTGATTTGCTGTAACAGAGAGCAGGAAAGGGGCATGGCAATGTATTTTCACATATGTATGCACGACTACTCTTCAGGGAGTGTAGTCTTCGATCCTCGTGCCACCAATCACGCATCTCAATGCATGATGGCCGAGGAGTCGAATTGCACGACTCAATATGGAATGAATGCACAGATAAACACAACAAGACCAAGACTCCATCATGGATAATCCGGAGTGTCGGTGACTGGGAATTGAGACACGTTCCGTCACTCGGAGTACGAAACGTACCTCGTTTCCCGTGCTCGGGCTAACTCCTATCCCAAACACAATGCAATATGCATGACATGCATGAATGCAACTAAGATACAACCTAACATGCACAATGCTATGAAATGGCATACACGATGCACGAGGTACCATGGCAAACACAATGCGCTAGCATACAACCTAGCATACACAATGCTATGAAATAAAATGGCATACACAATGCATAATGGACTTACACCAACATGAGTGGACCTCAGCCACACTCACATAGGAGGCCATTAGGATGGAAATAAGACACTCGAGCACGCGAACCGAGGACCGACCCTAAGGCACGAATGCCACTCTACCAAAGCATGGCAAAGCATGGAATATGGCATACAAACATGAAAATTTCAGCGCTAAAACATGATGCTAAACAGCCCCGAAACATGGCAATATGGCACCCGATGCATGAGATGAACCCCGAAACACAAGACTAGGCATACGCAATGACCTATAGCTATACAAAGCATGCATTATTTGATCATGAAGCATGAAGACAGAGTCAAGGCAGTCCCAAAACATGAACTTTTCCAGTTTAAAGTATGGCCAAAAGGTGCTAGCAAGGTTGCTTAAAATAGCATGCAAATTGGACCAACAAACATGGATTACATGGCAAGTACATGAAGCAAGTGAGCACTCACCAAACCAGAAAAAATCAGTGAATAAAACATGCCAAAATATGCCCAAATAACCATGGAAATGCAGCCAACACATGCACAAATGAGGGGTTCCTTTAGAGGGCATACAAAGGGATTCTTAGGCACATACAAGATAGACATGTGGCAGCCCTAAATCGACTTTGAAAATCAAATATGATAGTCTTAAAACTCACCAAATTGACCCTGAAATGTGACTAAGAAGCATGCGAGATAGGGTCGCTTTGGAAGGCCAAAATGGCCACCAAACAAGTCAAGGTGAGAGGGGGTCACCCCCCTCTAATTTGGAGGCTCAAAACAGCATCAAAGCCACTGGAAATCCACTGGATTCCAGTGGCTAGAAGGTCAAATAAGGCATGCAACAAGGGCTAGGATGTAAGGCTCAAAATGGAAGGCAACCAAGCATACAAGATAGCATATGATCTCAAACCTTAATAAAATATGAAGATGATGTCAAAACAAGCCTTTTTCCAGTTTACAACAAGTCTAAAAAATGGACACAAATAAGGCTAATCTATCATGCAAAAATGGCCCTAAAAGAGAGAATAGAGGTAAGAGGCAGCAGCTGGCCCCAAATGGCAAGGATCCCTTCAACAAAGTTGAAGAGGGGCTCAAAACAAGGCACTTTACAGTTTACATCAAGCCACGAGAATAAACACAAGTGAGGCTAAACTATCATGCAAGAAAAGGCCTAAAAGGGGGATAAAGAAGCAAGGGGTAGCTGCTGGCCTCAAACAGAGGAGAGCCCTTCAACAAAGTTGAAGAGGGGCTCAAAACAAGGTGATTCACAGTTTATGACCAAGCCCAAAACAGCTCAAAAATAAGCCTAAAATACTATGCAAAAATAGGCCTAAAAGAGAGTTTAAACACAAAGGGTAAGAAAGAAGCCTCAAACTAGGAAAGGCCCTTAATCAAACATGAAAAGGAGGTCAAAATATAGCTATTTTCAGTTCGGGTCGGAGCCCAAAAATGTAAGCACAAAGAGCTAAGAAAGCATGCAAAAATAAGCTCAAAAGAGGGAAAATAGGACTCACCCTTGTAGAACCAAGCTTCAACAACTTTTGGACCAGGTTTGGGAGCTCTTGACCTCTGGAAGACAGCCTCAAGTTGTTGGAATGGATGTTGGAGGTATGGTGCTATGAGTTGTAGTGTAAAATGGTGTAGGGTTTGAGGGGTTTTGATGCTTGGAATAGAGAGGGAGAAAGATTGAATGCAAGAGCCTTAGAACAATTTTTTGTAACCCTCAAAACACAGCTGGGGGTGCTGGTTATATAGGCAAAAGAGTGGAGGAAAAGGGGGGAAAATTGAATTCAAATTTCCCCCCCAAAAGTTCCCCCATCGGATACAGAATCTGGGGGGGAAAGGAGGGTGTATCTGCAAGGAACAAGGTGTGGGGAGCATGGCCGGCCAGTTTCTGGGAGCTCAGGTGGCCGGCCGGCCTCCTCCCTTGGCCGGCCGGCCAAGGTCAAAAGGGTCAATGAGAATTAGTGGCCGGCCACCCCATATTGGTGGCCTCCCATGTGTGCACAACACAGCTATGTGGTTGAAACCCTGAAAAAGTGAACCAGGAGAGAGAAAACCCAACTTTTCAGAGGGGTTCAAAATGGTCAGGAAGGGTTAATGGCCGGCCATGCCATATTGGTGGCCTCCCAGGTGTGTACAACACAAATATGTGGTTGATGGCCCAAAAAAAGTGGCCCGGGGGTGGTCAACATCAGCTTTCTAGCGAGAAAAACGGGCGACGGAGAGCGTTGAAGGAATAAAGCTGGTCCTTAGAACAATTGTTGGCCTCTCACTCTTCTATGACCTTCATAACAATGAAAATGAGGTCCCTGCCAAAAAAGAACTCAAACCGATGCAAATCGAAGGTTCGGGGGCCGAAACACGCAGCCCGGGGCCCCGAAAACTGACTGTTAAGCACCGGAGGTGGTGTTCGACCACGAAGTTGGTCTCTCGGACCACAGTGTCCCTCAAAAGGGAGGAAATAAGATATATGCCAAGAACCGGAGCAAACGGAGGTGGTTAAGCGGTCCCGAACTGAGGCACACGGCCGACGGCTTCGAAAATCGGGAACCGAGCTCCGAAATGGGAAAAATGTCCTACGACCACGAAACGTAGCCTACGGCCACTGAGAGATGATCTACGAGACCTCTCCCTCCCTTCGGGAAGAGAAAACGGAGAAAACGGGGCCTGGTTCGCAAACCGAGGCAAAGCACAGAAAAGCCCAGAAGTCAGGAGACAAGGCTCACGGCCGAGACTCTGAAACTTCGGGACGAGCGCGATGTGCAACATCACCAAGCGCTCAATCGATGACGTCTGAGTCTTAAGGTCGGTCAAAAATGGGGTGTCTACACATGCCGTTGGTAATGAACCCCCAAAGGGATTAAACCATTAAGCACAACAACCTCAATCTCAAACTTAAACAAACAACCAGTTTGAAACGACTTTCAAAACAAAGAAAAAGCCAAGAAAGGAGGGAGGTGATTAGAGATGAAAAACAAGTATGGAAAGCCATAAATAAGTGCTATCAATTCAAATAGGATGGTGGCTAAGGCCTCGATCATCAAACCTATGAGGACAATTACACTACAAGCATGCAATACAAGGCTTAAATGCAATGAACAGTTAAAAATAGTCCTAAAACAGTGCTAAATAAGTCCAAAAACATGCTGGAATTAAGACAAAAATAGCTAGAACAATAAGCTAAAACATGGAGCTATGTAAGCTAGTAAGCAAGACACAAGAAGGGGAGGCTAACCCCTCCAATTTTGGACTTCAAAACAACATTTTAGCCACTGAAAAGGCTCTGAAAATCAATATTAAAAAGCTCAAAAAAAAAAATGATAAAAGAACGAGAAGCAAAAGGGCAAAAGCTTAGAGAACAAGGTTCAAAGAAGGGTGGTTAACCCCTCCACCTTTGGTAGCTTTAAACCACAAGTTTCAGCCCATAAAAACAATCCAAAATCAGCAAGAAAAGATTAAAAAAAAAAAAAAGTAGTGCAAAGGCGCTCAAAATTATACCTCTTGAAGAGGAATAACACTTTTGTTCACAAACCAACAAGTTCTCACTCTCATGGGCTGAAATTTAGACTCAATAATCTCAACAAGGAAAGCTCCAATATTGGTTTAGGAAGTGTAGAAAAAGAGTGTATAGGTTGCAAGATAGAGATAGAGAGAGAATTCCAAATCTTGGAACTTTTGAAAATTTTTGTAACCTTAAACCTTGAAGGAAGGTCCCCTATATATAGAAAAACAGCCTCACAGGTCGAAAATATCATGCCTGGAACAACTGGAGCTTTTGGGGGACAGCTGGCCAAAAATATCTGTGTTTTTCACCAGTGGCCGGCAGGCCAGAAGTGTGAATTGCCGGCCACAAAAATCTGCTTCCAAGCTCGACTTCAAAGGGGCATATCTCCTTCATCCAAACTCGATTTTAAGTCATTCTTGAGTCTAAATTGAAGCTCCAGAAGTCTACTTTCCAATAGTTTGGCCCCACATCTAAATTCTAAGTGTGAAAATATATATGCCTATTTTAGTAAAGGTTGCTCATTTTTATCTTAACCGGATTGATGCCTAACTTCAAACGGCGATATCTCCCTCATTCGGACTCGGATTTAGGAGATTCTTAAGTCTAAATTGAATTCCTGGAAGTCCATTTTCCAATGGTGGTGGCCTCACAACTAAAGTCTAAGTGTACGAAGAGATAGGCCTGATTTAGTGAAGGCTGCCTAGTTCTCTCTTAACAGATTCATACCCAACTTCTTCCCCAACTAGTTTTCTTCCCTCTCCTCCAATTTTCTTCAACTCCAAACCTCTAAATAAGATGTTTTACATACTTTTCAAAGAGTTCACCTCTCTTCCATTTATTTCCACTTTGTCCTTGCTTGATTTATCGAAAAGTGCAATATTTTAAACAAAATGCAAGCCTTGGAACATCGTAGAAACTATTTGAAAATTTTTTTGAAAAAGAGGGTTTTAAGGTCTAAAATAGTTTCGGTCAAAATAATTTTGGTCCAAAAATGGGGTGTAAGGTTGGGATTTAGAAGGTTTTCTTGCTGAAGAAATCGAATGTTTGTACAGCGTAACTTTCATCATCGAGTGATCAACCTGAGGCGCCCAAGCCTTAAGGGTGGTAAAAAATGGGGTGTCTACAGTTGCCCCTCTTTGACAGAGCTCAAAGTCATGAAATGACGTGAGTGAATGTCAAAGTCCAAAGACGACCCTTTTTGACAAGGCCGTTAGACTTGGGCAAACAAACCAAATGCAGACGCAGTTGGTTGAACCTAAGGGTTGCTGCCTACGTATCCAGTTGCAATGAATCAAACCAGCGTAGTTCAGGGGCAGGATGCAAAATGATATACAGTTGTAACGAAATCATGCAAATGATATACAATGTAACGAAATCATCAAACCCCAAGCAGTGCAAAACACACAAATACCATAAAGGAATGGTGATTCAAATCAAACTACGTTTTATATAGAAAAGAAGTTGGCACAGCCAAACGACGCCTAACACAGGCTAAGTGCCTACATCCTCAACATTGGCCTCAACACAGCATGGATGCTTACACATAACAGAACCACGTTTCAACGTGAAAGGGGTGTGGGCACTTGCAAAACTATGTTTTTCGCAGAAAAAGAAAGAGTACAAGTAATTGGGTGGTATGATATAAGTGAGGAATGATCTGCTGGGGAAAGATGTACTGGGAAATAACAATGCAGTGGGATGATAATGATCCTAAACGCGTTTATGCGAAAAGGATGGATGCAACAAGATAGAGTATAATGCAATAGATGAAATGGATGCAGTGAATAAGGGGTGCAAGCCGAACTACGTTTTACTTAGAAAATGTATGGACACAATACAGACCACGTCTAACACAGAAAAGGTGTTCACACCCTCAATATTGGCCTCAGCGCAGTATGGGTACTTACACATGATAGAACCATGTACCAACTAGGGAAAGGTATGAGCACATGCCAAACTAAGCTTAACGTGGAAAGGATGTAGACGATAAAATGGTATGATGTAATGTATGTAATGGATAGTGTAGTAGATGAATATTGTGACATACTCCAACCACGTTGGAATTGTGAGAGGAGGAAGAACAAATTCCAAACACGCTGAAATCGTGTGAGGAAGGGAACACTCTAACCACACTAAAATCGTAAAAAGAGGAAGAATAAATCCCAAACATGCTGAAATCATGTGAGGAAAGAAACACTCTAACCACGCTGAAATCGTGAGAAGAGAAAGAACAAATCCCAAACACGCTGAAATCGTGTAAGGAAAAGAACACTCTAACCACGCTAAAATCGTGAGAAGAGGAAGAACAAATCCCAAACATGCTAAAATCGTGTGAGGAAAAGAAAACTCTAACCACGCTGAAATCATAAGAAGAGGAAGAACAAATCCCAAACACGCTGAAATTGTGTGAAGAAAAGAAAACTCTAACCACACTGAAGTCGTAAGAAGAGGAAGAACAAATCCCAAACACGCTGAAATCATGTGAGGTAAATAACACTCTAACCACACTGAAATCGTGAGAAGAGTTACTGAGAAAACCGCTCAGGGTCGCATTCCACGCGTCCTGAGATAAATTCAAAACACGCTGTAATTGTGTGAGGAAAGGAACACTCAAACCACGCTAAAATCGTGAGAAGAGGTTCTGACAAAACCACTAAGGAGCGCATTCCACGCGTCCTAAGATAAATTCCAAACACGCTGAAATCGTGTGAGGAAATGAACACTCAAACCACACTGAAATCGTAAGAAAAGGTCTTGGGAAAATTGCTCAAGGTCGCATTCCACGCGTCCTGAGATAAATTCCAAACACGCTAAAATCGTGTGAGGAAGGGAACACTCAAACCACATTGAAATCGTGGGAAGAGGTCCTAAGAAAAGCCTCAGGGGACAACGATTCTAAACGTTGCTCAGCAAAGGATAAATGATACAAGATAACACAAGATGCAAATAAAAGCAATAAGTGCGATGATATGATACATGTTACAAGCAATGTAGTGCATGATGTTTAGAGAATGCAATAAACAAACAAAGCGGCGCTTTAGAAAGCACCTCATAGGGTGAGTGGCGATGAACCACTCTACTCTGATGGAAATCTCCCTCTTATGTTCTTCGAATCCTTACCTTTAACTCATAGTTCGAAGGCCCTCAAATGCTGACAAGGGCTAACATCTGCATGTAGAAGCCATGGATGCCGCTTTTCTTCCTGATCATATTCACAACTTTCCCTATTCTCCAACGGGGTGACAAACTAGGTTGGTTCAGTATCCAGAATTGAGGCACATGCACTCTACCTCAACCTATGGGGCAGCCATATAGATTTCAAGCCCAGGATACACCCCTGGGTATTTAAACTAGACTTTAGTCTCGGAAATTCCAAACCTTTGTGTTCTAGGCATTACCATTCAAACTCTAGTTTCCACCGTCACAGTTGGTCTCCTAGGAACTCATTGCAAACATAGCCAAGATGCCTCTAATGGGGCATGGTGTTCAGGGAGAGCACTTTGATCGCCATTTTGACTTGAAGCAGGCTTCGAGCTTGAGGTCGAGGTACATTCATACTTTGGAGAAATGACAAGGTCTGAGAAGGTGCATCTAGAATGCAATCTCAAAAATTGCTGAAGTTGAAACAAACTCAGATGCTCTAATTTTCCCTATTTTCTTTTGCTTTGCAGTCCAAAACCTACATAGCTTCAGATAGGTCCTTGTTCTAATGCTCTTTCTTTTGACCGGGGTTGGACCTTGCAGTTTATGAAAGAAAGAACCCTGTTTTGCACATCCTGTTAGGAATGGAAAACGATTTATTTTCTTGAAGTTGGAATTGAGAATGAGTTCTTAACCAGGTATTGAGCCTACTACTGACCACAGTACACCACGACTCAACAAAGGGAAAAAAAACAAAGTAAAAACAACCTAAACGCAACTATTTACACTCAAAACGACTCAAAACAAGAATCAAGACAAACAAACACAACACTTGGATGTTTACCACCGTTGGGAGACCTCTCAGTTCACGGGGAGCCCACTACTTCTGCAAGTATTGTTTCCCAACCTCTTTCATTTGTGATTCTCACATCACTTTTGCACTCAATCTCTATTTTTCTCTGAAAAGCCCTTTTTTTACTTTTCCTCTCAATGCACATCTTTTTTTTTTTTTTCCCCCTTCCCAAGTGTGGTTGCTGGATAAGCAGGAAGTTATGGACCTTATATTAGGGGGTCGAATATCTAGCTCTATTTCCAATCCGTGCTTCACAGTGAGCTTGATACCTCGCTATTTGGAGGATGAGAGAGATTTTGGCCTCTGTTCCTAGCCTCAATTGTGCCCCTTTTTGGCAATTGCATTGATAATGGGGAAAAGACAGAAAACCTGACTCGATTGTGCCCCTAGTTCATTATTTTGACCATTTTTTTGTTTTTGGCTTTCTGCTAAAACAATTTTGACCAACATGAGGGTTAGATTAACATGCTTGTTCGACTTTCTGCTTTGAAATCATGTGAAACAGGCTATGAGCACTGAAAATTTTCCTTTTTTATTTTGGGTCCAAGAAATGGTCCTGTTTTGGAAAAATGGAATAATTTTTGAGAGAATTAGTTAACCTCATTAAAAATCCTCAAAAACTATTTTTCTAAATGGCCACTGCTCAACCAACGTGGAATTAACTCTTGAGAGGCATAACCTCAAATCTAAAATTGAATTGTCTTGCAACTGAATCCTTTAATGGGATAGGACACCCGAGTTTGAATGAAGATGAGCCAATTGGACATGGATATGATAGCCGAGTTCAACAAGGATAAGCCAATCAACATGGATGAGACAAGCAGTTGAAAATGATTGGGGCCGAACTTCAGAAAGAAGTTGCCTACGTATCCCAAAGATGGGAATCAGGCCGTACGTAGTTCCCGGGTTAAGGTGCACTCGGGTATTAACACTCTCCTTTTGCGCTCTAACTTTTTCCAAAGCCGCCCTTCCGGGTTTTCAACCTTGCAAGCTATTTTTCTCATTTCATTTTTTCTTTTTTTCCATTTTTTTCTTTCTTTTCTTTTTCTTTTTTTTTTTCTTCATTTCTTCTTCTTTTTTCTTCTTTTTCTTTTTTTTTTTATATTCTTTTTTCATACTCTAACTTTTGCCTAGGTTGCCCTTCCTGGTTTTTGGCCTAGCAAGCCTTTCAAGGATGGAGAATTTTAATTCGTCCATGTTGATCGATTGTGAGATCTCTAGGCCATCTGAATCCATGAGAATGGCTATTGTTTCTGACTAAATAGTCTTGATGATGTAAGAGCCCATCCAATTTGGTCTGAATTTGCCCCTAGTGTTGTGGATAGGAACTCAATTGTCCTTCAGCAGTAAATTTTCTTCTCTCCAGATTCTGGGATTTGTATTTCTTGCCGATCTTCATTGGCTTGAGAAATGACCCAGTTTTTTAATCTTTGAGCACATCTGACCTTTTTGCCCCTAGTTCAAGGGCTACTTCTCATCCAGCTTGCAAGCTTCCTTTGATGACATATGACCTTATTGCCCCTAGTTCAAGGGCTGCTTCAAATCTGGCCATGCAAACCTCATATTTTGGTTGATCGCTGAACATCTTGAATCAAAGTTTGAAAGCAAAGGGGTCGAGTCTTGAGGCCGAGAGTGATCCTATGTTGTACAATCTCGTGATCAATTCCAAGTATATCTTCGTAGGACCACACAAAACATTTTTTGAAATCTTTTAATAAAGTAACTAGTCGCTCGCGCTCTTCTGAAGACAATGTAGAACCAAGTTGGATCAAGCTAAGATCCTCCTTCAGTACTCATATTAACTGATATGATTTCATTCATTAAGGGCTTTAGCAGGCCTCTCTTCCTCTCAGTTGATCAAATTTTTACAAATCCCAAGGAATTCCTCCCTTTTTGTTTTCACCACAGTGTTAGAAAAGTTTTGAAAAACTTTGGTGAATGCAATGATTTAAAGGCACAAAAAAAGTAGATGAAAATTACTTCCATTCATTCAGATCTTCTGGGTCAACTGGCTCAATGATGAAAATAGACACAAAAGAAAGAGTGAAAAGACAAACAAAAACAAACAGGGAAGTGATGTCCGAGTCAACACCGCCGAAATCACCACCGAAATCACCAACCTCCAACAACAAGACTGACTCAATACAACAAGACTAACTTGATACCCAGTTCAGAAAGTAAAATAAAAAGTATTTTCAAAGTGCTAAAACAGTGCGTGTCATCCACCATATCTGGAGTAAAGTGAGCGCCATCAGCAAGTGGTTCATCCCCGATCACATAGTCACATTATCGCCAAAGTTCATCGATCCAACACCAATAGACTTTGTAGGTCTTGGTGGAATGATGGCCTTATTGTCAATCAAATCTTGAACCTCATGGCGAAGACAAAAGCTACCGTCGGTGTCATGGTCGGTTTGTTGATGGAAGGCACAGTACCTGGCAACATTATGCTTGGCTGGAAGGGGTAGGGAGAGGCCAAGGATCGAGGGGTTTGAGATAACCCTGTTCTATGAGGATTTTGAGAGCTTTGGACAAGGAGATGTAGAGCGGATTGAAGGTGCTGTTGCCAATCCTGACAGGATTGACAAAAGGCTTAGTAGGTGTTGCTTGGGTTTGAAGATCTTCAATAGGTGTAGGATTGGAGCTGAAAGGGGTGTTTTTGGTATGGCAACCCTTTTCTTGGCTTGCGCCTTGATTCAAAATGCTCCCAACCTGAGTGACAAAAGTGTCATCCACAATTTTTGCAACAACTGCAAGCACTTGCTGCTTGTTTAGCTCTTTCACCTTCAAAGCCTCAATAGTCCACTGAAGATGTTCATGGGAATCAATGCTTGCCCCGACCTTGTTCTTTCCGCATGCCTCCATTTTGCCAAGAGATTGGGTCGCTATATCGGGGTGGAGCCCAGTTGTTGTCGACATGTCATTACCCAGACTTGACATAGCTTGGGGTTGGCCCTTTTCAATTGCAGCTCGCCCCAAGATTGGGGAGCCTTTTGGCATGAAATTTCTGGCATGTGATGTGGTCGATGATTGAGCCAAAATCCCAAAGGGTAGATCTGTTACAGTTATCTACAAATCTTTAATCATGCTCATTAGCTCAGAAGTAGTGGGTTCACGGAGGCGGATGCAACAGTTTTTATCATGACCGTGATGTTGATGATAGGCACAGTATTTAGCCGGGTCATGTCTTGGTGGAAGAGGAATTGGGAGGGGTCGGGGTTCTAGGAGCTCTAGGTACCCTTTTTCTAGTAGCGTTTTCAAGGTTTGAGAGAGACTCATGTAAAGAGGATGGAAATTTCAGGCTTGGGGCCGAGTTGAAGTGGTTGGTTTTTGGCTATTGATGGGAGTGGTGACAGTGTTTACTTCTGAGCATTTCGCAACTGTGCTACCACTGGTAGTAGCATTGGAACTGCGAACAACATTCTTCTTCAAAGGCTCATTATCTTCCACAATGATCCCTTATCTGATGGCATCCTCAATTTGAACCCCCATTTCATGAAGCTCTATGAAGGTAAATGGAGGTACAACAATAATTTTCTACAGTAACTTGCCATGCAGATTATGAACAATCATTCTTATCTGATCCTTCTCGGAAGGTCTCGTGGTCATCATCGAGGCTTTGGCCCTCCATCTTGTCACAAACTCAGAGAAACCCTCCTTCAGCTCTTGACCGGTTGCCTCGAGATCACAAGTTATGACCTCAATATGTGTATTGTAAGAGTACTGAGCAATGAAGGCTTCAACCATCTCCTCCCAATTCTGTTTGACGGAATCCTCTAACGTAGCATACCAAATGGCCGCTATACCCGACATGGTGTGACCAAAGAGAGATAGCTTATGTGGTCTAGTTAAGCCCATCAGCCGCAAGATATTAGAAAACAATCGCAAGTGGACCATCAAATCCCCGGAGCTGTCAAAATGATTAATGTGCATCATTTTAAACTGATCCGGCAATGTAACTGCAGAATCAGTATACCCGTTCTCTATGTCCGGGATAGAGATAACCCCTTGTGCTCTCTTGAATAACTTTTCCAATTTATTGACCTTGAGTGCAACTGGGTCAACCTCGAACTCGAACGGAGCCTCAATCTGATAAACTGGTGCTTTGGAAGCTTGTGTTGAGATTGGCTCTGTTGGATTGCCCTGGTTTTCTTGGACATTGGTGGCACCGGGCATAGGGATAGCTGTGGTGGGTACATGTGATACAGAAGCCACTGTTGGCTACGGTTGCTGTTGTTGTGACCTGGTTATAACCTCAGCCTGACGGACCGTAACCTCGGCTTGACAGACTGTGTCATACTGTAGTGTCTCGACTGTTGTTGCAAATGATGTATTAGTTCCTCCATACTAGCGGGGGGATACTATGTCATTGGAATAGGTGATTGGTCTCATGCTGGGTTGGGAGCAGATGACTATTTCTGAACTGGACTGGACACTGGTAAGCCGAGGGGTGACTGCTGTAGGAATAGGACTAGTGAATTCTGTCTAATCCTCCTTCGCCTTGCAACTGGTGGCAGTGAAGCAAACACTGGTTGCCCTTGAATCTAGGTCCTTGATCTTACAAAGTCTATCGACACAAGTCCAGAGTACTTGGGGGATATCGGAGCCTTCTGAAGCTATGGTTCCAGGACTACCTAGCAAAAAGAGAAAACAGACAGCACCTCAGACCAATTTCACTAGAACTGATATGATCACAGCTGAATGATGGTAGTCCACACTGAATTCTGCCCCAAAACAGATACCAAACTTGCAAACTTGCAACTATTATGCACATTCTTGTACAGTTCACTGTAAAGCACATACCAGTTAAATGAGAGCCAAAACACCCCTATGAGGGGGTAGGGTTACCCTGTCCTAGTTTCGTTAGGAACTAGGGTTCACTATTCAAATAGAGTGGTTTTCACGCAATCTTGTATTTCGAGAGAGCATCCTGTCCTAGTTTGGAACAGTCTCTATGGCTTTTCGATATGCAACTAGGTTGAATGGTAAAAAAGGGTGCCTCAGCAAGACTACCTAATATACCTCTCACACCTAACAATGAGAATTGAAAAGAGGATCAAACGGTACAGCGATGGTCCAGATCTAAGGGTTGTGTTCCAACATGGCAGAGTCCATGGCCGGTTAGCCTTTTGGAAAGCCTTTTAGGTGAGCCTCTGACAAACCGTCCAGGAATAGCAGATGGCAAAAACAGTGACTTAGTCGCATCAATACAAATGCAATGCAAAGAAACATATAAGTGTAGATAAAATTTCACATCATGAAGTTCGAGTCAAGTTCTCTAAATTTCCCAGCAGAGTCGCCAAAAACTGTAGCTCGACTTTTCGTGCCCCATTTCGGAAGACGAATAAGCCCTACAGTATCGAACTCCCGCGGTTCTGAATCTGATCTCATAAATGTAATGTGAAATAGATAAATATCAAAGAGTCCAAATTTGACAAATATTTTGGAAAATTGATTTTGAATCAAATTGCCAAAAATGGACTATTTTGCCAGATACAGAGTCACCACCTAAATATTTTTGGGAAATTTAGGAAATCCATGACTCATGCCAAAGGCCACGTGCCCGTCATCACCAAGATTGTCTCGGCTCAGAAACTTAGGTACGAGAGGGGAAGGTCATGAATTGAGGACCTCTGCTCGCCCGATCAAAGATTGGCCTCTACTAATCATGATATGAATCTTATTTACATTATATGCTCTGGTTCCGATTATTAGGCTAACATTACTATGTGATGCGCATACAAGTATAGACTAATTTGTAAAAATTGGAACATTTGATTTCTTGTTCGTTTTTTAAAATTGTTTGCGAATGTGCCACTTGAAAAAGTGGGCTCAAATGAACATTACACAAATTATTCCAATTCAAGCAACTAGCCTTCATCCACAGGCATTCAAACAGTTTATCACTTAAGCACTTAGTCTCATGGTGAACATGCTTTGACATGGCAACACTAGCATACAATGCAATATGCTAAAACAAATAAAAGCTCACTTAGTACTCCAAGCCAAAAAAAAGAAAAGAAAAAAAGATGAGAGTTAGAAAAATGCATGATCCTAACTATGTAATGTGACTAATGCAACACATGTAATATGCAATTACTAAGCTCGGCTACTAATATGGCATATGAATCAATTCGATAGCATGCGGTTTAAGCACCCTTTTCAAAGAAATATTAACTAACAATGCAAGTTAGAATGATGCGCCGAGCTTAATGTATGCAATACAAGTGGATGTTAGGCATGAGAGATGCTAAACAAAACATAATGCTCTAAACTAACTAACATAAGCTAGGAAATAAAAGGGAGAAAGACGTGGGGTTGGAAGACATAATTATTTACTAGTTTGGCTAACTAATTATTTACAACACTTTGCAAAATTAATTAGCGATAACTAATTAATTACAACAAATATCTAAACTAAGTAATTAAACTAAACGACCTCAAGAAGCGAGGAGTGCTCATGCATGCACGCGGATTTCCACCAGAAAAAGCCACTGTTTCACTGCCGAGAAGCCTCTGTTGCACAGTAGAACACTTGCTCTGCTTTTCCTCCTCAAAAACAAATATGTTCCATTTCAAAAAGCTACTGCTGGATTTTGCAAAGGTGGTTGGCAGGCTAGAAGTGGTGGTCTGCCGGCCACAAATGATAGCCTGCCGTCCAAAAAAGGTGGCCTGCCGGCCACTAATGCTGGTTCTTCCTGCTACAATAGAGAGTAAACAGAGCAAGCACAGGGTATTCTCAAGGGTTGTTTGCACAACTAACCCCTCCTTATCATCAAACAGCTCAAAGGAGTGGCAAACTTGATTCATAAACCATTAATCGATGCAATTTCATTGCATGATGGCCCATCAACCAAAGTGTGCAAGTTCAATAAATGCAACAAATAAGACTCTCAAAGCTCCTCCCTATCATGGAAGATCAAGGGAAATGGTTGACAATAACTCTTGAACCGTTTACATCACTAACAAGTATGAAACAATTCAAGACTAAAGGGTTCAATTAACGTCCAATTGAACCCAAACAAATTATTATCTTGCATCACTTTTAGTCCCAATTTTATTGCTTCATTTTAATTACCAACCATTCCTTAACCAATTGAGTCCAAAAGTGAGCTTTAAGTCCTCTAATGGAAAGGAGTACCAAACCAAGAGTTGTTTTAGGCGTGAGAGAAGTGTCATGCAGTTGGTAATGAACCTCCAAAGGGATTAAACCATGAAGCACAACAACCACAATCTCAAGCTTAAACAAACAACCAGTTTGAAATAACTTTCAAAACAAAGAAAAAGCCAAGAAATGAGGGAGGTTGCAGAGGTGATTTGAGATGAAAAACAAGTATGGAAAGCCATAAATAAGTGCTATCAACTCAAATAGGATGGTGGCTAAGGCCTCGACCGCCAAACCTATGAGGACAATTACACTACAAGCATGCAATACAAGGCTCAAATGCAAAAATAGCTAGAACAATAAGGTAAAACGTGGAGCTATGCAAGCTAGTAAGCAAGACACAAGAAGGGCATGCTAACCCCTCTAATTTTGGACTTCAAAACAACATTTTAGCCACTGAAAAATCTCTGAAAATCAGTATTAAAAAGTTCAAAAAAAAAAGTTGATAAAAGAATGGAAAACACATGGGCAAAAGCTTAGAGAACAAGGTTCAAAGAATAGTGGTTAACCCCTCCACCTTTGGTAGCTTTAAACCACAAGGTTGTTTGCACAACTTACCCCTCCTTATCATCAAACAACTCAAAGGAGTGGCAAATTTGATTCACAAACCATCAATGGATGCAATTTCATTGCATGATGGCCCGTGAACCAAAGCGTGCAAGTTTAATAAATACAACAAATAAGACTCTCAAACCTCCTCCCTATCATGGATGATCAAGGGAAATGGTTGACAATGACTCTTGAACCATTTACATCACTAACAAGTATGAAACGATTCAAGACTCAAGGGTTCAATTAACATCTAATTGAACCCAAACAAATTATTATCTTGCATCACTTTTAGTCCCAATTTTATTACTTCATTTTAATTACCAACCATTCCTTAACCAATTGAGTCCAAAAGTGAGCTTTAAGTCCTCTAATAGAAAGGAGTACCAAACCAAGAGTTGTTTTAGGCATGAGAGAAGTGTCATGCCGTTGGTAATGAACCCCCAAAGGGATTAAACCATTAAGCACAACAACCTCAATCTCAAACTTAAACAAACAACCAGTTTGAAACGACTTTCAAAATAAAGAAAAAGCCAAGAAAGGAGGGAGGTGATTAGAGATGAAAAACAAGTATGGAAAGCCATAAATAAGTGCTATCAACTCAAATAGGATGGTGGCTAAGGCCTCGATCATCAAACCTATGAGGACAATTACACTACAAGCATGCAATACAAGGCTTAAATGCAATGAACAGTCAAAAACAGTCCTAAAACAGTGCTAAATAAGTCCTAAAATATGCTGGAATTAAGACAAAAATAGCTATAACAATAAGCTAAAACATGGAGCTATGTAAGCTAGTAAGCAAGACACAAGAAGGGGAGGCTAACCCCTCCAATTTTGGACTTCAAAACAACATTTTAGCCACTGAAAAGGCTCTGAAAATCAATATTAAAAAGCTGAAAAAAAAATTTTTGATAAAAGAATGGGAAGCAAAAGGGCAAAAGCTTAGAGAACAAGGTTCAAAGAAGGGTGGTTAACCCCTCCACCTTTGGTAGCTTTAAACCACAAGTTTCAGCCCATAAAAACAGTCCAAAATCAGCAAGAAAAGATTAAAAAAAAAAAAAAGTAGTGCAAAGGTGCTCAAAATTATACCTCTTGAAGAGGAATAACACTTTTGTTCACAAACCAACAAGTTCTCACTCTCATGGGCTGAAATTTGGACTCAATAATCTCAACAAGGAAAGCTCCAATATTGGTTTAGGAAGTGTAGAAAAAAAGTGTATAAGTTGCGAGATAGAGATAGAGAGAGAATTCCAAATTTTGGAAATTTTGAAAATTTTTGTAACCTTAAACCTTGAAGGAAGGTCCCCTATATATAGAAAAACAGCCTCACAGGTTGGAAATATCATGCCTGGAATAGCAGGCCAAAAATATCTGTGTTTTTTACCTGTGGCCGACAGGCTAGAAGTGTGAATTGCCGGCCACAAACAGAGGCCTGCTGGCCACAAAAATCTGCTTTCAAGCCCGACTTCAAACGGGCATATCTCCTTCATTCAGACTAGGTTTTACGTCATTCTTGAGTCTAAATTGAAGCCCCGAAAGTCTACTTTCCAAGCGTGGTGGCCTCACATCTAAATTATAAGTTTTCAAAGAGATATACCTATTTTAGTGAAGGTTGCTCATTTTTATCTTAACCAGATTGATGCCAAACTTTAAACAGCCATATCTCCCTCATCCGGATCGGATTTAGGAGATTCTTGAGTCTAAATTGAAGCCCCAGAAGTCCACTTTCCAATGGTGGTGGACTCACAACTAAAGTCTAAGTGTACGAAGAGATAGGCCTGATTTAGTGAAGGCTGCCCAGTTCTCTCTTAACGGTTTCACCCAACTTCTTCCCCAACTAGTTTTCTTCCCTCTCCTCCAATTTTCTTCAACTCCAATCCTCTAAATAAACTATTTTAAAGATTTTTCAAAGTGTTCACCTCTCGTCCATTTATTTCCACTTTGTCCTTGCTCGATTTACCAAAAAGTGCAATAGTTTGAACAAAATGCGAGCCTCAGAACATCGTAGAAACTTTTCCAAAAATATTTTGAAAAAGAGGGTTTTAAGATCTAAAATAGTTTTGGTCAAAATAGGTTTGGTCCAAAAATGGGGTGTAAGGTTGGGATTTAGAATCTCTTCTTACTGAAGAAATCGAACATTTGTATAGCGTAACTTTCATCATCGAGTGATCAACCTAAGGCGCCAAAATCTTAAGGGTGGTCAAAAATGGGGTGTCTACACATATCGAGCATGCTTTCCATGATAGTTTCTTAAATGATATAACCGTTTGAATGCTTGTGGATGAAGGTTAATTGCTAAAATTGGGATGAATTGATTAATGTACATGCACACTCACTTTTCCAAGTGAAGCATATTCAAAACATTTTCAAACAAACATGAAATCAAAATGTTCCAATTTTTTGCAAATAAGTCTATACTTGTGTGTGCGTCACCTAGTAAAAATAACCTAATAATCGGAACAAGACCGTATAATGTAAATAAAAATACATCATGATTAGTAGAGGCCGATCTTTGATCGGACGAGTGGGGTACTCAATTCATGGTGCTCCTCTCTTGTACCTAAGTTCTTGAGCCAAGACACTTTGGTGATGACGCACATGTGGCCTTTGGCATGAGTCATAGGTTTCCTAAATTTCCAAAAACGTTTAGGTGGCGACTTTGTAATCTGGAAAAGCAGTCCAATTTTGGCATTTGCGATTCAAAATTGATTTTCCAAAAGATTGCCGGATTTGGACTCTTTTGTGATTTTGCTATTTCACATTGCACTCGTGAAATTAGATTCAGATCCACGGGAGTTTGAACTATAGGTCTAATCGTATCTAAAAGGAGATGAAAAGTCAAGCTACAGACACTAAGGGTTTTAGGTGGGCAAGGTTCTAATGGTTTTAGGTGCCCTTTCTTGATCAGCACCTGCATGGCTTTGGAGAGGGTCATGTATAGTGGATAATAGACTCTACTTCAAGGTCAGGTATGGTTGGATGATGTTTGTAGGCCTGTGTTGGCGAAAGGGTCGACAATCTTGGTCATGGTGACAACACTTACATATGACGACCTCACAGCTGTGCTACCACTAGCAGCATTGGAACTGCGAACAAATAGCCTCTTAGCTGGCTTTTTATCATCAGTAATAAGTCCTTGTTTCATGGCATCCTCAATTTGAACCCCCATTTCATGAAGCTCTGTGAATGTAAATAAGGGTAGAGTAATCATCTTTTGTAGCAACTTGCCATGCAGATTCTAGACAACCATCATTATCTGGTATTTTTCTAAAGGCCAAGCGGTCGTCATGGACGCTTTGGCCCTCTATCTCGTCACAAATTCAAAGAAACCTTCCTTTGGCTCTTGGTGCGTCACCTAGAGATCACAAGTTATGACCTTGATTTGTGTATTGTAAGAGTACTGAGCTATGAAGGGCTCGCCTAATTCGTCCCAATTCTCTTTTGCTGAATCTTCCAACTTAGCATACCAGATGACCGCTATACCTGACATAGTCTGACCAACGAGGGATAGCTTCTGCAACGTAGTCAAACTCATCTGCCACAAGATGTCCGAAAACAACCATAAGTGAACCATCGGGTCCCCGGAACCATCAAAGCGATCAATGTGTGGCATCTTAAACTGTTCTGGTAATGTAACTACAGATTCGGTGTATCCATCCTCTATGTCTGGAATGGAATTGACCCCTTACGCTCTTTTGAACAATTTCTCCAGTTTGTTTACCTTGAGTGCGGTTAGATCAACCTCGAACTCAAACGGGGCCTCGGTCTGATAAACTGGGGTTTTGGAAGCTTGTGCTGGGATAGATTCTGCTTGGACTGGAAAAACCAGATTACCTTGGTTTTGTGGACCTTGAGCATTGGTAGTATTAGCAGCGGCACCAGGCACAGGCAAAGTCGTAGCGATTGCATGGGATGCAGAAGTCGCAGCCGGCTGCAGTTCCTATTTCTGTAGCTTGGTTATAACCTCGGCCTAACGAGCCGTAACCTTGGCTTGACGGGCTACATCATGTTGTAGTGTCTCAACTGTCTATTGCAGATGGTGTATTAATTCCTCCATATTGGCAGGGGGATATTGTGTCATTGGAATAGGTGACTATTCTTGAACTGAACTGAAAGTAGACAACTGTTCCTAAAATGGACTGAACACAGGTGAGTTGAGAGGTGATTGCTGTAAAAACGGCACTAGTGAATTTTGTATAATCCTCCTTCGCCTTGTAACCGGTGATAGTGAGGTAAACACAGGTTGTCCCCAAACAAGATCCCCGACCTTGCAAAGTCTTCCAACGAGGGTCTAGAGTATTTAGGGGATATTAGAACCTTTCGAAGCTATGGTTTAAACTACATAGCAAAAGAAATAAGCAAAAGAGAAGTAATTAGAAATCGCACAACACCTTAGTTAAGATGTTATCAACACAAACATGATCAAAGCTGTAGAATTGTACTCCACACTGAATTCTGCCCCAAAACAGATACCAACTCTGCCACTAATATGAACATTCCTGTACAATTTCACTGTAAAAGCACATACTAGTTAAAAGAGAGCCAAAACACTCCTATATGGGAGTAAGGTTGCCCTGTCCTAGTTTTTGTCATGAACTAGGGTTTTACTATTTCAATCAAGAGGTTTCACGCAATCTTGCTTAAGGGTGAGCATCATGTCCTAGTTTGGAACAGTCACCATGGTTTCACTATATGTGCAGCTAGTCGCAAAGGGTACCTCAGCAAGACTACCTAATATACCTCGCACATCTAACACCGAGAAGTGAAAGTAGGATTGTAGACACCCCATTTTTGACCGTCCTCAAAACTTGGACATCATCGCTTGAGTATTCGATGATTGTGCTTGTTTGTGTTCATTTTGAGTGCTCGAAGTCCTCAGCGGAACGCCCTGCCTTTGAGCCTTGAAACCTTATTTGTTTTGTGCATTGTTTTGGACTAAGAGCTTGTTGTTTCAAATCTGGAAGTGTTGGTGACCTATCGGCCACCCCCATAGCCTGTCGGCTGTGGGTTGTGCTCGTCGGCTACCAGTGGTGGCCGATGCCCACCGGTCTCTTTTTCCAGATATTTGTTGACAGTTGTGCCAGCTGTTGCTCACTGAGCTGCATCTCCATACACGTGTATAGTGGGATGTTCCTAAGCTCAAGACTTGTTTTTCTATATATAAGGGGGTTCCTCCCCCATTTTTAAAGGTTAGGAATTTTAGACCAAAAATTCTCCCTCTCTCTCTCTAGCTTTTTCTCTCTCTCTCTCTTGATATTTTGTGCTTAGTTGCCTAGTTTCTATATACTTTTGCATACCAACCCTTAATCAAACTTGACCACCTTTGGGCTGAGGTCTCTTGGAGTCTTGTTTGAGCTCTAGAAGGAGGTTTGAGCGTAGAGTTGTGCCTAATTTGTGCTTTGCTTCAAAAGTATAACACTTACCCTATTTAAGCTTCTTTTGCATACTTATTTTCCTATCTTCTTCTACTATTTTTGGCCTTGTTTTCAATTGTAAAAACCTCTGTTTTTATGACCTAAAATGGTGGTTTGAGGCTATTTTGAGTTACGGGGTGGTACACCTTTCTTGTCTCTTTGTTAGTTAAACTTTTGTGCTATTATTCATCACTTTTAAATCAACTTTTTTTTGGGCCTTTTAACCACTAAATCTCAAAGGTTTTTCAATGGTAAAAGTCAACTTTTGAAGTCCAAATTTGGAGGGGTTAGCCTCCCCTCCTTGTGTCTTGTTTGCAAGCTTAGTGTAGACTCGACTTTCTTCACGCCCCCCCTTTGGAGAAGCTCGAATTGGTCCTATAGCTCAGACTCCTATCACAGTTCTGAATCTAATCTCACAAAGTGCAATGTGAGACCGATAAACACCAAAGAGTCCAATCCGACAAATCATTTTGGAAAATAGATTTTGAATCCAATAATGCCAAAACTGGACTGCTTTGCCAGATCACAGAGTCGCCACCTAAATATTTTATTTTTAGAAAATTTAGGAAACCCTGACTCGTGCCAAAGGCCACGTGTCCGTCATCACCAAAGTTGCCTCGGCTCGGGAACTTGGGTACGAGGGGGGAAGGTCATGAAATGAGCACCTCCGCTCGCCCGATCAAAGGATCGGCCTCTACTAAGCATGATATGTTGTTTTATAAACACATGTGTTCTTATTCCGGTTATTAGCTAACTTTATTACGTGACGCGCACAAGCAAGTATAGACTAAGTCGCAAGATTTGGAACAAATTCAACTCATGTTTGTTTTCAAAAAATGGTTTGGAAATTGTCACTCTCAAGTGGGCTAAAATCCGGATTTTCCATCAATCATGATGGGCTTAAAACATGATTTTCCACTTCACAAAGCAGGCTTAAAACATACATTCGTCGAATTGTTCCAATTCAAGCAACCAAGGCTTCATCCACAGGCATTCATGTAGTTAATCATATTTAAGCAAATAGCCTCATGGCGAGCCTGCTATCATGGCCACACTCACACTCATGCAAGTATGCTAAAGCGTAAAACTTACAGTGTACTCCAAGCCAAAATAAAATCTAGTTAGAAACAACGCACGATGCTAACTATACAAGATCCCTAATGCAACACATGCAATAATGCAACTAAATAGGCTCGGCTACTTAATCATGGTATTTGTAACACTTTGATAACGTACTTTGAAATACGCTTTGAAACACGTATTCAGGTAAGTGTATTGAAATTGCGATGCAGTTTGCATGATGCGCCAAGCCCGGTGCATGCAAGACAAATGAATGATGCAAACATGCGAGCAAAAGGTATGCTAATTGAAAATGATCCCTACACTAACCATCGAAAGCGGATAAATAAAAGGAAGAAAGACGTGGGGTTAGAAGACATGCACACACACATGCACCCTTATTACAACATAATGCCCTCATGAAGGAGGGTCCGAATGAATAAGCTAAGCTAAACTAAGCTAAGCTAATCAAACTAATCTAATTAAACTAATTAGAGTAATTATTACAAAACAAAATAAAGAAATAGCTAAGCTAATCTACTTAATTATTACAACACTTAACTAATTAGCAAACTAATTAATTAATTTACAAAACCATGCTAACTAAACATGTAAAGCATTAAACTATACTGCCTCAGCTCTGCTTTGGAAAGTAGAAGATGCATGCACTCGATTTTCGCCCCGAAAAGCCCACCGGTTTGCTCTTGAGAGGCTCTGTTTGCAGGGTTACTCCAAGAACTTTCTACTCCACCTTACCAATTCAATGCTGAGGATTGCACCAGTGGCCTACCGGCCATGAATGTTTGCCGCCGGCCATCTGCCGGCCAAAATTGTGCTATGCCGGCCAAGGATGAAGCACTACCGGCCATCAGTCAGCCACTACCAGCCACTGGTGTGCTGAATCACCACACTGCAACAGAGCACAAACAGAGGAAAATGGAGGGTTTTCCAAGGGTATGTTTGTACTGTGCCCCTCCTTATCATCTCAAAACATCAAAGGAGTGGCACTCTTGAATCCAAAGCCACCAATCAAGCATTTTCAATGCATGATGGCCAAAAATCCAAGTTGTACACTTTCAATAATTGCACAAAACAATACTCAAAAGACCACCACCCTATCATGTATGATCAAGGGTGATGGAGACAGGGGAGATTGGCTCATTTCATCACTTTGAGTATGAAATGGACCAATCTACCTTGTGTTCAATATAACGTCCGAGTGAACACATGCAATGCAAACGCAACATGCTTATCTTGCTCATCTTTTACTTGTCATGTTTTGTTTACTCATTTTACATTACCAAACCATTCTTTAACAGGTTAAGTCCAAGGTGAGTGTCCTCTAATAAGAGAGGGGTCAACCAAAGGATGATTTAATACATGAGAGAGATCATGCCTTTGGTTAGGAGGAAACCTCAAAAGAGGGTTAAAATCATTGAGCACAAGCTTTATCTCAAGCTTAAACACAACCTTAAGGTTAACCAATCCTCAAAACAAATGAAAAGTGAAGAAATGAGGGAGGTTGCAGATATTTCAGTGCTGAAATGGCATGAGAAATGATACTACAACATGCAAGCAACTCATGCACAACATGCTCAAAAGCCAAAAACACTAAACTAGTGAAGAGCACTACACTAGAGGCATGCAATACAAAGCTCAACTGACCAAACTAGCTCAAAACAGAGTTAGAATATGTCAAAATAGTGCTTAAAACTTGCTAAGATTAAAGCACAAAAGGCTAAAAAAACATGCTCACATGTCAGGCCACAAACAAGACTCAAGGCACAACTCTCAAAAGCAATGAAAGAGTGAAATGAATGAGCATGTGACAGAGTTATATGCACTGAAATCACATGTAAAATGATGCTACAACATGCAATCAACACATGTACAACATGTTAGAGGCCTTAAAACACTGAGCTAGTGAAGGCATTTGCACTACCACCATGCAATACAAGGCTCATATGATCAAGACAGCTCCAAACAGAGCTAAATCATGCCAAATCAGTAGCTAAAACATGTTGAGATTAAGCTAAGTTAGGCCACAAAATCATGCTATCATGTGATGCTAACTAGGCATGGAAGTGAGACACAAGGAGGGGAGGCCAACCCCTCCTATTTTCGACCTCAAAACAAAGTTTTTACCACTGAAAAACCTCTGAGTTTCAGTGGTTAAAAGGCCAAAAGAGTTGGTTTGAAAGGTGATGAAAGATGGCACAAAAAGCTTCACAAGACAAAGAGCCAAAAAGGGGACAACCCCCTAACTCACAAAGGCTCAAACCACCATTTTTAGGACTGAAAAACAGAGGTTTTTATAGTTGAAAACCAGGCCAAAAATAGCACAAAAAGATGGCAAAGCAAGTTTGAAAAACTAGCTTAAAGGGAGAGAGTTATACCTCTTGAAGCACAACACAATTTTAGGCAACAAAACCAAGTAAAATCACCTTCAAGAGCTCCAAGAAGACCTTCTAGAACCTCAGCTCAAAGACAACCAACTTTGGTCAAAGGTGTATAGGCAAAGGAGAAGTGTATCTACACTTGTATGCACTTATGCACAAAGGTTCAAGAGAGAGAAAAATGTAGAGAGAGAATTATAGAGAGAGAGGCTCCCAAAATTTTTCTTCCTCAAGTGTTCTAACCTTGAAAACAATAGAGAAGGCTCTGTATATATAGAAGAATGCAAGCTCAGGTCGAAAATATCCCAAAAGGGACAGCTGGAATAGCTGGAACACAAATATCTATAAAAATCTGACTTTTTCGATCAATGGCCGGCAAGCCATCATTGATGGTCGGCACATGTCCATTTCTGGCCGGCAAGGGTCACTCTTGGACGGCAGGTGGCCGGCAGAGGCCATTCATGGCCGGTACATGGCCAGAAAAGCCCATTCATGACTAGCAACCTCCACCTCTGGTTGGCTAGAAAAATTTGTTTTTTTGCCCAACTTCAAATGGGAATATCTCCTTCATATGGACTCCTTTGTAGGTAATTCTTGAACCTAAATTGACACCCTTGAAGTCTTTTTTCCAATGGTGGCAGCCTCACATCAAAATTCCTAATGTGCAAAAAGGTATGCCTCTTTTAGTGAAGACTGCTCAGTTTCGGTTTAACCGGATTCATGCCTAACTTCTCCTCAGCTAGTTTTCTTCCCTCCTCTCCTCTTTTCTTCAAATCCAAACCCCTAAATAAGGTGTTTTGAAATATTTTCAAAGCTTTCACCTCTTTTCCATTCATTTCCACTTTATCCTTGATCAGTTTATCGAAAAGCGCAACATTTAACGAAATGCGAGCCTCGGATCATTTTCAAAAACTATTTTGAAAGAGAGGGTTTTAAGGTCTAAAATCATCTTGGTCAAAATGGTTTTGGTCCAAAAATGGGGTGTAAGGTTGGGATTTGAAGCTCCTCTTACTTAAGAAATCGAACCTTTGCACTGCACAACTTTCATTACCAAGTAAACAATCAGTGGCGCCGAAGTCTTAAGGGCGGTCAAAAATGGGGTGTCTACAATTGCCCCTCTTTGACAAAGCTCGAAGTCATGAAGTGACGTGAGTGAATGTCAAAGCCTAGAGATGACCCATTTTTGACAAGGTTGAAGACTTGGACAAATAAACAAAATACAGATGCAGTTGGTTGAACCCGAAGGTTGCCTACGTAAGCCTTTGCAAGGAATCAAACCAGCGTAGTTCAAGGCAGAATGCAAATGATATGCATGATGCAACAACACAATGTAAAGGATATGCAGTTTAATACAATAATATAATCGAACCACAAGCAGTGCAAAACCACACCAATATCATAAAGGAATGGAGATGCAACATCAGAGTACGTTTAACACAGAAAATGTGCCAGAGCCCTCAAACCACAATTCTCTTAGTAGGATAGGCGTGTGCACATGTAGAACTGTGTGTTTCGCAGAAAGAATACAAGTAATTGGGTGGGATGATATGAGTGAAGAATGATCTGCTGAGGAAAGATCGTGATCCTAAATGCTGAATGTAACAAAACAAAGTACGATGCAATGGATGCAGTGAATAAGGTGCGCGGCCGAACCATATCTTGTCTAGAAAAGGCATGGACACAAAACAGACCATGTCTAATGCAGAAAAGGTACCGAAACCCTCAGACCACAATTTTCTTAGTGGAATAGGCGCGTACACGTTATCACAGAACCATGCTTCAACGAAGGAAATGTATGAGCACATGCCAGACTAAGCTTAACATGGAAAGGATGCAAGCGATAAAATAGATAATGCAGCAGATGTATGCGATAAATACTATATGCAATGCAATAGAAGTAATAGATTGTGAAATGCGATGCAGCTGGGAAGTGAAAGTACCTTATAGAGGCAATTGCTGATGACTCACCTTATGCTGTTAGGGATCTCCCGCTTTTGTATCTTGCGCTTCCAAACCACAACAATACTTTTCTTCCTGACTATGTTCGCAACTTTCTCTATTCTCCAACAGGGTGACAGACTAGGTTGGTTTAATATCTAGAATTGAGGCGTATACACGCTACCTCAACCTATAGGACTTCCATATAGATTTCAAGCCGATGATACACCCCTGGGTATTTAAACCAGACTTTAGTCTCGGAAATCCCGAACCTTTTTGTGCTAGGCATCGCCATTCGAACTCTAGTTTCCACCATCTCAGTTGGTCTCCTGAGAACTCACCGCAAACACAGACAGGTGGCTATACCAGACCACGGAAGTCATTCGGGCACGACAAACACCAAAGGAATTGCAGCTCTAGAGGATTTAAGGTCTCCTAGACCAGAGAGTGCACAAGACAGTGTGATGCACAGTGAATGCACAAAACAGTGCTATATAGGTGCACAAGACAGTGCGATACGTAAGATAGCGCGATTGAATTGCAATGCACAAGACAGTGCAAATGATACAAAAATACAATGTGCACAAGACAGTGCAAGTGAGAACGAATGCACAAGACAGTGCGATGCGCAAGGAAGCGCGAGTGTAAAACTACACAAGAAAGTGCGATGCGCAAGAAAGCGAGAGTGTAAATGCCGGGGGGTGGTATAAACATCGGAGCACGCCCCAATGTTTCTAACCAAAACAAGGTGGTATAAGCATCAGAAGACGTTCCAAATGCTTCTAAACGGGGGGAAGATATAAACATCGGAGCACGGCCCAATGTTTCTAGCCAAAGCAAGGTGGTATAAACACCAGGCATACCCGAATGTTTCTAACCGAAGCAAGGTGGTACAAACATCGGGTGTACCCGAATGTTTCTAACCGAAGCAAAGTGATAAGGAAGAGGAATGGTTTTACCCGGAATTCCTCTAAATAAACCGTACATACAATATCGTGTATGTAAAGAAAAACACTTAACAAGTGTGATATAGTAAGAGTGCATATTCCATGCAAGACAAGCAACCGAGATATAAAGGCAATGGCACATTCTATGCGAGAATGAAAGCATGTTCTATGCATGAAACATAAGCATATTCTATGCATGAATCATAACGATGCGCAGCACTCATGCAACAGAAGTGTATATGAAAGTGCACATTCTATGCAATAGAAGGGAGGCAAATATGTACTTTGGTGCCTCTGATTTACCTCTCAGAGGACTTTGCAACATGCTCAGCTCAAAAAAAGGATACATCACGTCCATATTAGCGAGGGGTAACATTTGCATGCTACTTTAATTGTCATTCTGACTTGAAGCAAGCTTACACTTGGGGTCGACATACACTCATACTCTAGAGAAAGGCGAGGCCTGAGAAGGTGCACCTAGAATGCAGTCTCGGAATTTGCTGGAGTTGAAACACACTCAAATGCTCCAAATTTTCCCTCTTTTCTTTTGCTTTGCAGTCCAGAACCTATGTAGCTTCAGATAGGTCCTGGTTTTATTATTCTCACATGACCTGGGTTGAACCCTGCAGTTTTATGAAAGAACAAATCCTATTGTGCACATGTGTTGAGAATGGCACAGCACTCCGGGCACAAAACAAATTTTTTGAAATTAAGAGTGAGAATGAGTTCTTAACCGAGTATTGAGCCTACGACTGACCACAATCAAAATGACTCAACAAAGGTAAAACAACCTAAACACATCTATTGACACTCAAAACAACTCAAAACAAGAATCAAGACAAACCAAAAACAACAAACACAACATTCGAACATTCTACTATCCATCAGTGCGAGACCTCTTGATCCACGAGGAGCCTGTTTCTTCAAGTATTGTTTCCCACCCTTTCTCATTTGTGATTCTCACATCACTCTAGCACTCAATCTCCTTTTCTCTGAAAAAGCCATTTCCTCACTTTTCTATCAACGCACGTCTCTCTATTCTTTAATCTCTCTTATTTTTTATCCCTCCCCTGGGTGGTTGATGGATAAACAAGAAGTTGTGGGCTCTTGCCCCTAGTATTCTACTAGATTCTTCTTCTTTCGCTCACAGCTAGTGAGCTTTCCCACAGAGGGGGTTGTGGTACGACTAGATGTACAACAGATTTGCAACTGACATCAGTTGACAATGCCCTTGGCTTAGCTTGAATGTGGCCTGACCTGTCCAGATGAGGGAGTGGAATACCTTGCTCCATTCTAGTTTGTGCTTCGCACTTGACTTGATACCTCGCTGCTTGGAGGATATGAGAGCTTTTGGCCTTCTGCTGTTAGCTTTAGTTGTGCCCTTTTCTAGCAAGTATGGTGCCCTTTCTGGCAAATATGGTGCCCTTTCTGGCAAGTATGTTGACAGCAAGAAAAAGACAGAAAACCTGACTCAACTGTGCCCCTAGTTCATCATTTTGGCCATTTTTTTTGCTTTTTTGGCTTTCTGCTAAAACAATTTTGATCAACATGAGAGTTAGATTAACATACTTGTTTGATTTTCTGATTTGAAATCATGCAAGTCAGATTGAGCACTGAAAATTTTCCTTTTTTGGGTCCAAGAAATGGTCCAGTTTTGGAAAAATGGAATAATTTTCAAGAGAATTAGTCAACCTCATAAAAAATCCTCAAAACTGTTTTTGTAAATGGCCACTGCTCGACCAACATAGAATTTACTCTTGAGATGCACAACCTCAGATCTGAACTTGAATTGTATTGCAGCTGAATCTTCTAACAGAGTAGGACAACCGAGTCTGAACGAAGATGATCATGAAGATGAGCCATTTCACATGGACAGAAGCCGAGTTGAACAAGGATAAACCAACCAACATGGATGAGCCAAGCAGGCTAAAAATGATCGGAGCCGAACGTCAGGATGAAGTTGCCTACGTATCCCAAAGATGGGAATCAGGCCGTATGTAGTTTTGGGTGAGTTTCGCTCGGGTATTAACACTCTTCTTTTGCGCTCTAACTTTTGCCAAGGCCGCCCTTCCGGGTTTTCAACCTTGTGAGCTCTGTTTTTCTTTTCTTTTCATTTCATTTTCTTCTTCTCTTTTTCTTTTCATTTTTTCATTTTTGTTCTTTTTCTTCTTTTTCTCTGCTCTAACTTTTTCCTGGGTTGCCCTTTCGGGTTTTCGGCCCAGCGAGCCTCTCAAGGATAAAAAAGTTTAACTTGTCCATGTTGATCAGTTTTGAGATCTCGAAGCCATCTGAATCCAGGAGAATAGCTGTTGTTCGTTGATAATGTAGGAGCCCATCCAATTGGGTCTGAATTTGCTCCTAGTGTTGCGGATAGGAACTTGATTGTCCTTCAGCAATAAACTTTCTTCTTTCAGCTGCTCGAATCTAGCTTTCTTGCCAGTCTTCATTAGTTTGCGGAATGACCTAACTTTAACTCTTTGAGCACATCTGACATTTTTGCCCTAGTTCAAGGGCTACTTCTAATCTAGCTTTGCCAGCTTCCTTTGATAACATTTGATCTTCTTGATCTGACTCTCTTGCCCCTAGTTCAAGGGTTGCTTCCGATCCGGCCATACAAGCCTCATATTATTATTTGACCATTGAACATTCTGAATCAAAGTCCAAGGTTTGAAAGCAAAAAGGGTCGAGTGTTGAGGCATGAGAGTGACTTATGATGCACAATCTCAAGATCAATTCCACGCATGTCTTCGCAGGACCACGCAAAACATTTTTTTGAAATCTTTTAAGAAAGCGATTAGTCGCTCGCGCTGAAGACAATATAGAACCAATCTAGATCATGCTAGGATCCTTCTCAGCACTCACATTAACAAACATGATCTCATTCATTAAGGGATTAGCATGCCTCTCTTTTCTCTTAATTGATCAAATTTTTGCAAATCCCGAGGAATTCCTTCCTCTTTGTTTTCACCACAGTGTTAGAAAAGTTTTGAAAAACTTTGGTCACTGCAATGATTTCAAGGCACAGAAAAGTAGGTGAAAATCTCTGTCGGTTCATTCAGATCTTCTGGCACAACTGGCTTCATGGCAGAAACAGACTCAAAAGAAAGAGTATAAAAGACAAACACAAAACAAGATAGTGATGTCTGAGGTAACACCCCCGAAATCACCCGACTCTAACACAACAAGACTGACTTGATATAACAAGACAAACTCGACTGACTCAGTACAAAAAGACTAACTCAATACAACACAAAAGACTGACCCAATACCCAAGTCAGAAGGTAAAATAAACAGCATTCGCAAATTACTCAAAATAGTGTGTGCCATCCCCACATCCGTAGTAAACTGAGCGCCATCAGCAAGTGGTTCATCCCCCGATCACATAATCACATTATCTCCCGAGTTCATCGATCCAGTACCGATAGACTTTGCAGGACCTGGTGCAACGATGACCTTGTTATCCATCAGATCTTGTTGTAACAAGCCCGCGGGGGACCTCGCTACAGTTCGGACTCAAATTGTCACGGTTCTTAATCTGAACCAAAGAGTCCAAATCCGGCAAATCGTTTTGAGAAAACAGATTTTGAAAGAAGTGCCAAACATGGACTGCTTTGCCAGATACAGAGTCGCCACCTAAATATTTTTTAATGGGGGAATTTAGGAAACCCTGACTCGGTGCCATAGGCCACGTGTCCGTCATCACCAAAGTTGTCTCGGCTCGGGAACTTGGGTACGATTGGGGAAGGTCAGCTATGAGCACCCCCTCTCGCCCGATCCGAAGATCAGCCTCTACTAACCGTGATATCTTGTTTTGAAAACACTATATGTTCATATTCCGGTTATTAGCCTAGAATTACTATGTCGTGCGCACAGCAAACAAGTATAGACTAGATCGCCTAACTTGGAAACAAGCATTGCATATCCGTTTGTTTTGGAAAATGCTTTGGGTTTTGCTACTCACAAGTAGGCTAAAATACGGATTTCAATGAGTTGTTCCAACTCACACAATCCAACCTTCACCCACAGGCATTCAGGCAGTTTATCACGTAAGCATCTAGCCACATGGTAAGCATGCTGTCATGGTAACACTCACACGCATGCAAGGATGCTAAAGCATAAAATACTTTCAAAGTACTCCGTGCTTAGAACAAGAACATGTCAGCAATCAATGCATGATCCAAGTCCATGTTAAGTGCCTAATGCATCGCATACAAAATGTCACTAGAAAAGGCTCGGCTAATCTGAGGATGACATGTGAAATGTACAAGTAGCAGGTATTCAAGTTAGATTTGAAATATAATGCAATTAGCATGATGCGCCGAACCCGGTGCATGCAATACTGACGAATGATGCACGCATGCATAACATGAGGTATGCTAAAGTAAACATGTCCTAATACTAACCATCAAAGCAGGTAAGTAAAAGGGAGAAAGAAGTGGGGGTTGGAAGACATGCACACACTCACCCACACTTATTACAAATTTGCCCTCGCTCGGAGGGACTGAAAGAATAATACAGACTGAATAAATAATCAACTATTCTAGCTAATTAATTATTACAGACCAACTAAATTAATTAAGCAAATTAATTAATCTAATTTAAGCCATAAACAGTCCCGGGATGAAGGCTCAATGCAGTGCATGCTCGGCTTTGCCCGGAAATCCACCGACATGCCCAAGATGCCTCTGTTTTCCCTGCTCTGCTCCTTTGAGGTCTGCCAAAGTCTCAGGGTTTGCTCTATGGATGCCAGGGAACACCACCGGCCATGTAGGATGGTCACCGGCCACAACTCTGATCCACCGGCCAAAAATTATGGCCGGTCGGCACGAAATGTAGCCGGCCGGACAAAACTTCCTGCAGAAACTGATTTGACAGCAGCAGAGGACAATACTTGGCATGGCAATGCATTTCAAGCAATATATGCGCCAATCACACCCCATATCATGTTCATGACTCAAAGGGATGTGAACCTTGATTCTCGGACCATCAATCACGCATTTCCATACATGATGGCCCAGAGAATCAAGCATGCAACTTCAATCTCAAATGTAGTGCAATGCAAATAAACAAGCCAAGGGGCTCAACCTCTATCATGCTCAACTCAAGAGGTGTAGCATGCATGCCAATGCAATGCAATCCTAAGCATGTTGATTAGTATGCAACATGGGTAATGCAAGCAAGCATACAAGACATGCAAGGCATGAGATAATGCAACCAACAATTATGCAAGGCACAATGTGGGTGTTTAAGCATGCAAACAAGCATGCGACTTCATTCAATCATGCAATTTCAAGCATGCACCAACTCACCAATATGCTACAACATACAAGGAGCATATGCAACAAACAAAGAGATGGACTTAAACATGATTTAGGCAGTCTTAACTAGGCCTAAAACAGTGGCCAAAGTTCTCAAAAATGAGGGAGCAATGGACACACAAACATGCATGCAAACATGGACCAACATTCAAGCATAAAGAGCAACTTCTAAGCACACTTAAGAAGATACAAACATGGGAAATTAGCATGCAATGGAAGGTTCTGAAATCATGCTAAAATGGTGCCAAACCAAACGAACAAGGTAAGCATGGCATGCAATTAAGGTCCCAATACTTGAGGCAAACTAAAGGGGGTTAAACCAAGGCTAAGTCAACCAAGCCTCACAAGGCCAAGGGGACTTAAAATAGGTCTAATGCAGACCTAGACAAAGCCAAGAATGTACTTAGATGGCATCTAAGTGGTCTAAAAATGCAAGCATACTCCAAGGCCTAAACAAAGGGCATAAGGTAACAACCTTTAAACACATTGAAAGAGGATTAAATGCAAGCATATAGGCATGTTATAAGGACTGAAATAACATGTCAAGTGGTTCCAAATCACTGAAACAAAGCAAGGATGGCATGCTAGAAGGGCCAAAGCTTAAGGCATACAAGAGGGATTACATGGTAGCTATACAAAGCAAGGCATGAATGACTCCAATGACTTAAAACAGTCCCTTAGCACATCAAAACATGCATATAAGCTTCACAAAGCTTGGCCAAAAACATGCTAAAACAAGGGTCAACACTTAGATGCATGTTAAGGCAACAAAATGGCATTACAAGGCATGTATGCTAAGCAAGCATGGTGTACCAAAACCAACCCAAAACAGAGCTATATTATGACATAACAAGCACAAAAATCAGCTAAGGCATGGCCAACACACACTTAAGCATAGTGCTCCCTCAAGAGGCAAAAATAGCCCTTTTCAAGGACAACAAGGAGAGGGGGTGGCCCTCTCCTTCCTAGGACCTCAAGGCACCATCCTCACCTCTGAAATCCCTCAAGATTTCAGTGGTGGGGAGGCCCAAACACCAAGGTCCCGGAGCTCACACAAAATGGCACAAAACAAGGGCCAAACAAGGCTTAAGAGGGGTCAAACAACCCCAAAGCCTAAAACACTCTTAACAAACTATTTAGAGGCCTCAAAAACAGAACTTTTATGTGTTATATGCAAAGCCAAAAAATAGTTGCAAGGTAGGTAAAAATACAATGCAAAAATGGGGAATAAAGGGACAAGCTTCTTACCCTTGAAGACCTTCTTCACAAATGGTGGACCAGCTGCTTCCTTGAGCTTAAACCAGCCCTAAAACTCCAAGAACAGACCTCTGGTCCTTCAAGAACCAAGAAAAGGTGTAACACTATGTGTTTGTGTGCAATAGTGAGCCTAAACACACACTAAACACAAGAGGAAGAGAGATATAGAGCTAGGATATAGACAAACCCTAACCCTAGAACTCAAACCCTAAAATGGCTGTCTAAAATGTCTAACCCCTCCAACAAGAGAGAAGACCTCTCTTTATAGAGCTTTTTGTCTTGTAAAGCTTACAAGACAAGCTTCTAAACAGAGAGATCCCTCCATACACGTGTATGGAGGGGAGCCAAATGCAAGCCAGCTGTGACAAAATATCTGCAAAAGCAGATGCACAGTAGTCGGCCGGCCAAAGATGCATTTGACCAAAAAAAGATAGCCGGCCGGCCATCTATAGTGTCGGCCGGCCAAACATTTGGCCGGTGGCCACAAAACACAGCCGGTGGCCTCAAGCCCTGGCCGGTGATGGGTGGGGATGGTCTACAAGCCCTACCCTGCCTCTCAAAGGCAAAACACAAGTGTTTGGTGCAAAACCAGACACAAAACAGTCGAGTCGAGAGATCCTGAGGCGAGGCGCGTTGCCAAGGCTTCCGGGAACTCAAGACGAACACAAACAAGGGTGATCACTGAGTGTTCAATCAGTGACGTCCAAGTCTTGAGGACGGTCAAAAATGGGGTGTCTACAGTTGCCCCTCTTTGACAGAACTCGAAAGTCATAACAATGACGGGAGTGAATGTCAAAGCCCAGAGACGACCCATTTTTGACAAGGCCGAAGACTTGGACAAACATGCAAGACAAACAAGATATGCGCCCGAAGGCAGGGGCAAAATGCAAGACAATGCACAAAGCCGAGCATAACTTATGATCATGCAAAGAAAACTGTAACGAAGCACACATGCAACAGTTTTAAGCTAGTATACACCAAACTACACTATGATGCAGAAAGGGTGTAAGAGAATTATGCAATTCTCGATACGTCTCACGCGGAGGATACAATACCTGTCCGGTTCGTCTGGTTCTACCAGCCACAAATGAACCGTACATACAATATCGTGCCTGCAAAGAAAACAACTTAACAGGTACGATGTTATTAGCAACATGCATGACAATGCAAAAATGAATGCAAAATGATATGCAATATATACAAAACAATGTATAAACAATGCAAACTAAAATGCAATGCAATTGACACAATGCAAACTATATGCAAAGCAATTGAGTCATGATCCAATCATGAGCAGTTCGAAACCACACATATGTCAAATAGATTGATGGAGGTAACAAGTCCGTCTACCATAGAACGGTCTACTGAACTATGAGTAATGTAGACGGACACAAGAACAAGTATTGGGGGGGATGACACAAGTGGGGAAACAACCCGCTGGGGAAAGGACAATGATCCTAATGCTGGATGCAGAATTACACTACAATGTAATATATGCAATGGATATGCTGGGAAAATGGCAATGGATACGGCACGCGGGCCAAACCAAATCTTGCCTAGGAAGGACATGTACACATACAAGCCGCGGCTAACATAGAACGGTCTACTGAACTATGTTTTGACACGAGAAGTATGGGCACATACCAGACCAAGCTCAACATGGAAAGGCGCAAGCCATAGGCGGAGGAGGTGATGCAGTGAATGCATGCAATCTACAATGCAATATCTACAAATATGCAATGATGGATATGGCACGCGGGCCAAACCAAATCTTGCCTAGGAAAGGCATGGACGCATACAAGCCGCGGCTAACATAGAACGGTCTATTGAACTATGTTTTGACGTGAAAAGTATGGGCACATACCAGACCAAGCTCAACATGGAAAGGCGCAAGCCATAGGCGGAGGAGGTGATGCAGTGAATGCATGCAATCTACAATGCAATATCTACAAATATGCAATGGGATGGATATGGCACGCAGGCCAAACCAAATCTTGCCTAGGAAAGGCATGTACGCATACGAGCCACGTCTAACATAGAACGGTCTACTGAACTATGCTTTGACACGAGAAGTATGGGCACATACCAGACGAAGCTCAACATGGAAAGGCGCAAGCCATAGATGGAGGAGGTGATGCAGTGAATGCATGCAATCTATAATGCAATATCTACAAATATGCAATGCAATGGATATGGCACGCGGGCCAAACCAAATCTTGCCTAGGAAAGGCATGGACACATACAAGCCGCGGCTAACATAGAACGGTCTACTGAACTATGTTTTGACGTGAAAAGTATGGGCACATACCAGACCAAGCTCAACATGGAAAGGCGCAAGCCATAGGTGGAGGAGGTGATGCAGTGAATGCATGCAATCTACAATGCAATATCTACAAATATGCAATGGGATGGATATGGCACGCAGGCCAAACCAAATCTTGCCTAGTAAAGGCATGTACGCTTACGAGCCACGTCTAACATAGAACGGTCTACTGAACTATGCTTTGACACGAGAAGTATGGGCACATACCAGACCAAGCTCAACATGGAAAGGCGCAAGCCATAGATGGAAGGTGATGCAAGGAATGCATGCAATCTACAATGCAATATCTACAAATATGCAATGGGATGGATATTGCATGCAGGCCAAACCAAATCTTGCCTAGGAAAGGCATGTACGCATACGAGCCACGTCTAACATAGAACGGTCTACTGAACTATGCTTTGACACGAGAAGTATGGGCACATACCAGACCAAGCTCAACATGGAAAGGCGCAAGCCATAGATGGAAGGTGATGCAAGGAATGCATGCAATCTACAATGCAATATCTACAAATATGCAATGCAATGGATATGCAATATTTACAGTGGAAATGCATGACAACGCTTGTTTATTTTCTACGATGCATGACAATACAATATCTACTATGTATGCATGACAATGCTCTATTTACAATGAATGCATTTACGTATGCATGTTTTTTTTTGTTTTGTTGTTTTTGTAAATGCGAATGATGCATGAAATGTATGTTGCACGGAATGCGCGACGACGCAAGTCGCTTTGAAATGCAAGACAATGCATGGATTTTCTAATGCGCGGCAATACGCGGCTTGAGATGCATGAAAATGCACAATGAATGACATGCGTGTTATAATGTATGTGGGCATGCAAACACCAACCGAGCGTGTTTAGGGTCGCGCCAGACCGGGCGTGTTTACGTTCCCGCCGGACCGTGCGTGTTTAAGGTCTCGCCAGACCGTGCGTATTTAAGGGCCCGCCGGACCAAGCGTATTTAAGGTCTCGCCGAACCAAGCGTATTTAAGGTCTCGCCAGACCGGTGTACTGGGGAGAAATGCATGACGATGCAAATTGTGCACGTTACAATACGTATAAACATGCATAGCGATGCAAGGGATGACGTGTGCTACAACGCACGAGGTGTGTTCGTAACAATGTGAGAGAGGGATGCATGACAATGCAACCGAGCTGTGCAAACCAATGCACCGAAGGTCTTGCACCTTCCAAGGATTTAAGGTCTCCTAGACCGGTATGCAAAATGCATGCATGACAATGCATGTTTGTAATGCGCGACAACGCTCGACTCGAGGAATGTATGACAATGCAGTCGAGATGCGCAAAACGGCGCGATGCAATGCATCAAACAGTGCGATGAATGTATGCAACACATACGGGGCAACTTTTGAATCTTGTAAAGGACAACAGGATACAAAAGGATACACCTTGCATGAATTCGAGTGCCACGCACAGGAGGCACAGTCCAGGGCAAAACGGAGGTCGGTTGAGTGTCGGAGATGCACTTTCTTGCACTATCTTGAGCAATGAAGGCCCCAAACCATAGATCTGACCCAAACAAGGTTGTAGGAGGCTCACCGGCTGGAAGGGAGAGCCACCGGCTGTCCACCGGCCATCAATACATTCCACCGGCCGAATATTTGGCCGACCAGCCAAAAATGTAGCCGACCGGCCAAAAGTTGCTGAGTCGGGACAGTTTGGTCTTTTCACCCCGGGTCTTTTCAAATAGGGTTTCAAACCCTATTTTTCTCATTTCCCTCTAGCCGAAAATAGTTCCCCCTCTCTCTAGAGCACTTTTCCCTCCTTCATTCCTCGATTTTCTTGCATTTCACGCCCGTTTCATCGTTCGATTCGCGTATATCTTCGCGTTTCGGACATTTTCATCCGAATATTTCTTTATTTCGGTGCGTCCTTCACTATTTCCGCTTCTTGGGGTTTGTTCCCCTCGAGTTTCTCTCAATCTTCCCACATTTTCCTCATTCCGACTTTTCCGGTCATTTTTCGCCCTCCCGGGGGTTGACTTTTCGGTTGACTTTCCACATTTTCGCCCGGTTTTCCCTTTTCTGGCTATTTTCTCACCACTTTTGACATGGTCGACGATATTCCACGGGGCGGGACTCCCCCGGATCACGAGATGGATCCCGGGGCTGAGCTCCTCCCTTTGAGCGTCCGCCCATTCGACCCGGCGACCTACCGGCTGGCGATTCATGTACTGCCCCCGGATGGACTTCGCCAGTTTCGGAGCTTCGACCGGAGCGTGCCACAGGACCTGCTTCTGCGCGAGCCGGCATCTCACGTATCCTCTGGCGCTTCCGAGGTAACATCTCCCCCTCTTTGTCGCTTTTCGCAATGTAGAACATTCAACTGTCATAGTTAGTCATTTCTTTAACTGCTTAGCCCGAATATACTGATGCACTGTATACCGTAGTTGACTGTAATCATACTTGCAACTGATAATCTATTTGAGACTGAACACGCGCACACACACTGCACTTGCCCTGAACCACTCAAACACACTGACACATCAGTCACCGTAGTTCACTACGAGCACACCGGCACCCGGTATTTGTTTGAATCTGAAAATATGCACACATGCTATATTTGCACTGAACCACTCAAACGCGCTGACGCATCACACGTTGTAGTTCACTGTAAGCACACCGGCACCCGGTATCTGTTTGGACTTGAAAACATGCGCACATGCTATATTTTCCTCAATTCTGCATGTCTTACAAAACTGGTATATTTAGCATTGCTTCGCCACGGTTTGTTTTTGAATAGGGAGATTCCCATACCGTCCGCGGGTATGGGAATGTTGCCGCTCGAGACTGGTATATGGAGCTGCCGGACGCCGTTCGTCACATTGTGGACCAGGCCGGCTTCGGCGCATTCTGCAGGGGGCTTTCCCGTCTTACCGTATGCAGACCTCTCCTTGCTGCTCTAGTGGAGAGATGGTGGGACACCACTGACTCGTTCCACCTTTCTGCCGCCGGGGAGATGACGATGACTCCCGTCGACTTCTCGATGCTCACAGGCATCGGGGTAGGGGGTGATCCGATCCCTTTCGATACCGACATGGACGAGTGGACAGCTGCTCAGATCTATCTGCTTGGCGAGGCGCCGCCTCTCGCCCGTCCAGGCTTCGTCCGCTATTCCTGGTTTGAGGTACAGTTCAGGGTCCAGCCCGCGTTGGTGGAGGAGGCTCCGATGACCCAGGAGGCTGTGGAGCAGTATGCGCGCGGCTTTTTGATGTTCCTGCTGGGGACCACTATTTTCGCCGACCGGGCGAATACCGTGCCCTTGTGCTTGCTTAGCGCTTTAGTGGACGTCACCCAGATCTTTGACTACGACTGGGGTGGCGCTGCTCTGGCCACACTCTATGGATATATGAGCTCGGCTTCCCGTGGCAGCGGACAGTTGCTCGGGGGCTACTGGCGTGCTTGGGAGGTACATTTCCTTTTTCTGCTTTACGTTTCTGTTTTTCTACTTTCTGTACTCTGTATTGCACTTTGTATACTACACACACTGTAGTCTGCTTTACACTGGCTGTATACTGTACACGCGGCACACACATACTCTGCTTCACACTGACTGCACACTGCTCACACTGTACACTCTACACCATACACCGCCTGCACAATACACTGCACAATATATGGCTCTGTTATTTCTGCTTTATTCTTGTATTCTGCTTTATCTGATAAGCATACCGGCATTCCCTTTGCAGTTGTGGGTCTACGCCTACTTCCCTAGGCTAGCCCCGGTTCCTAATGTAGAGACCCCTCTCGTCGTCCCGTTCTCGCGACGCTTCGACGTGAGGTGTGTGCGGAGACCACGGGAGACGTTCATCTTCTTCCGTCGCTACTTTGACACTATCACCGCCGCGGAGGTATGGTTTTACTTGCAGTTCATTTAAGCTTCGTTTTTTTTTTACTGTATTGTTCATTTTCAATAACAGTAGATAATGAATTGCATTTCATTTTCAGATCACCTGGAGGCCCTGGGCCCCATTGCCGGCCGAGGTTTGGGAGCGATTCGAGGGCGCGGTAGAGACTGCCCGGTTCAAGATCCTCTTGGAGGGACCAGTCTGTCGGGCCTGGTACCTAGGCGAGCGCTTCTTGCGCCAGACCCTGGGTCTACCAGAGCAGATAGTCCCAGCTCCCCCCCTGCGGACATGAGGGAGACCGAGAGGTACACTCTCGAGCAGATGGCTGAGTACACAGTCGGCTGGGATGCGATACGCCACAGGAGCATAGGTGACTACACAGAGTTCGTCCGGACCTTCCTTATGCGGCCTCTGAGCAGCGGCCGCCGAGCTGAGAGAGAGAGACCTGTGGTGCCGACAGCCAGGACAGGCGCAGGGGTAGGGACATCGAGGAGGGCTCGGGTCCGTGGCAGGGGCGGAGCTCAGGGAGGGCGGGGGGCTAGTTGGCCTGCACTGCCCACCTTGATGACATACAGAGGGCAGGGTGGGGCGACCTACCAGATCCCCTTTGCCCCTCCGCCGGCTGATCACGAGTTAGTCGGTGTCCCCGACTTGCCTCCGGTATGTATTACTGCATTCTTGTACAGTCGTTTCATTTCAGTTTATTTGATATTCCGCAGAATATTGATGTATCTGATATTTTTGCAGGCTTCCTCCGAGTACACCCGGCAGTCCCTGGAGTTGAACGCCTCCATGATGGGGATGTTGCAGCGGACTTTCGACCTTCTAGCCCTCTACAGTATTCCGGTATGTTCTTCTAACCACAGTCTCAAACCATACATAAACTGCTTCGCATAATCCGATGCACAACACAACACTTGACACACTGATCTCACAGCATTCATAGACTATATTCTGCACTGCGGTCTGGACTGATAAACCGTTCACAATATTCACGCACTGTACTCATACACTGCATTCTGCACTGCTAAACTACTCACGGCATTCACATTCTGTACCCATACACTGCATTCTGCACTGCTAAACTGCTCACGGCATTCACTCACTGTACTCATACACTGCATTCTGCACTGCTAAACTGCTCACGGCATACTGATGCATTTGTCTTTTGTACTTTTCAGCCTCCCTTCCAGATTCCCACTGTAGGAGGTGCTCCAGCTGGACCTTCCGTTCCTGCTCGGGGGGGAGATGAGGAGGGCAGAGTATTTCCCCGCACTAGGGCGGGGCGCACTCATGCTGGGAGCAGCTCCCGGGTGCCAGTTCCAGACGACGACGAGTCGGAGGCGGAGGCGGAGGCAGAGGCGGAGGCGGAGTCGTCAGAGGAGGGGACCGGAGACGGCTCGGACTCGGGCTCAGATGGTGATGTTCCTGATGATGCTCCTGGACCTTCGTCCAGGAAGAGGACTAGGACGAGCTCCCAGGCCTGAGACCTTTTGGCATTGATACAGACTTTTGCTGTTTTCTTCTTCTTTTCTGTACTTTTTCCCTTTTGGTAGCTAGGAGTACTTTGTACTGCCGCGGGCAGGTTTTTGTTTCCAAAACTATGTACTTGAAAAGATGATGAAATGAAACAAACTTTTTGTCTGAAAAAGTATTACATTTTATATCTCATACATTTCATACTTCGCACTGCATTGCATCATGTTACACCTCAATGTAAATGAAATTGATTTGCTGTCTGAAAATTGAACACTTGCACTGTAATAATCAGATAACGAACCCACTAATAGCAAAATAATCAAGCAAACCGCAGTTTAACCTGAACACACAGTTCATACTCTGTTGGGGATTAGTCTGCATACAGCCCATATCACAGCACTCGGTTCGTCCTGCACACGGCATACCTTGAACAAACAGCCCAATCTAGCAAGACGGACTACAAAGGTTGAAACGGTTGAAGTTGAAACACACTCAGATGTCCTAAATTTTCCCTTTTCTTCTTTTGGTTCGCCTAAATGTAGAGAACGACACAGCACTCTGAGCGTAAACGATTTTTGAAATTGAATAAGGGTTTTTTTCAACCGAGGTATCGAGCCTACAACTGAACACAGTGGGAAAGACTCAAACAAAAGGTACACGACCTAGACACAACGAGTCACGCTCGGAAAAGACTCAAAACGAAAGTTGAGGTAAACAAGAGAAAAGACACGACACACGGACGTGTTTACAAAAACAAGACCTCAGATCTCGAGGAGCCAGTTCCTCGAGGTATGGTTCCCATCCTTTCTGATTTGCGATTCTCACATCGCTCGGCCCTCAAGCTCGGTTTTTCTCTCAAAAAAAAAACCTATTCCTCACTTTTCTCTCGTCTTACACCTCTCTATTCTTTATTCTCTCATTTTTCATCCCTCCCCAGAGTGGTTGATAGACGAATAGGAAGTCGTGGGTCACCCACAGTACTGTCAGCTCGCGACTATTTCTTCCGATGACGTCCAGTTGAGATTCCGGATGGGGAAAGCTTCTTCCAGCGAACAGGATGCCTTTCTGGCAAGCATGTTAACGGCGGGGGAAAGATAGAATACCTGACTCCACTGTGCCCCTAGTTCATCACTTTGACCATTTTTTTGTTTTCTTCCTAAAACAGTTTTGACCGAAATGAGAGTCGGATCAACATACTTGTTCAATTTTTGATTTGAAAATCCTGCAAGTCAGGCTGCGAGCACTGAAAATTTTCCTTTTGGGGTCCAAGAAATGGTCCGGTTTTGGAAAATGAAATGGTTTTTTGAGAAAATAGTCAACCTCAGTAAACATTTTCAAAAATTATTTTTGCAAACAATCAATGCTCGACGAGTACGGAACCTACCCTCGAGATGCGCAACCTCGGATTGGAGGCAATGGAAAATTGCCCCTTGCTTAAAGGGGGGTACATGGCAACGGACAGTTGCCCCTGGTTTGGACAGCAGCTCAGGGCAACTTATGACAACGGATGGCAACGGAAAGTTGCCCCTTGTTTGGATGATGCCGCAGCATGCTGAAAACAGTCTTTATCAATGACGACTGAACTCCGAAGACGATGGTCTGAACCAATATATGGACACAGTCATTGTAAGAGCAATGGTGGCTGGACTTCAGGATGAAGTTGCCTACGTATCCCAGACGTGGGAATCAAGCCTGCGTAGTTCACGGTTGTCATAGCCGAACTGTCGGATGCAGATGAGGCAAGAATGATCAAAAACCATTACATGGACTGAGGCGCTATGAAAGCGTTGGGGCTGGACTTCAAGATGAAGTTGCCTACGTATCCCAGACATGGGAATCAAGCCTTACGTAGTTCCGGCTAAGGTACACTCGGGTATTAACCTTCACTTTTAGGCTCTAACTTTTGCCAAGGCGCCCGATGCGGGTTTTCAACCTTGCGAGCTTCTTTTCTTTTTCTCTTCATTCCTTCTTTTTTTTTATTTCTTTTCTTTTTTTTCTTTCCTCTTTTTTTTCAATTTTTCAATTTTGCATTTTTTCTTTTTTTGTGGTTTTCTTGTTCTTTTCTTGCTCTAACTTTTGCCTGGGTCGCCCTTCCGGGTTTTCGGCCCAGCGAGCCTCTCAAAGGGTAAAAGTGTAACAAGTCCATGCCAAATGGTTTTGAAATTGAAGCCCTCCGTATCCAGGAGAGTGACTACTGTGTTGATTTGCAGAAGAATCCATCACGGTTGCTTCACTAGCTTTTTCCAGCGAGATCTGACCTTCTTGATCTGGTTTTGGTGCCTCTTGCTCGAGGGCAGCTTCAAATCGGGCCACACAGGCCTTACATGGCGGTTGCGGCTGACTGTTGAACGCTTTGAACGGATTCCAGGTTTGAAACAGATAGATTGAATCTTGAGGCTGAGAGCGATCCTAGGCTGCACAATCTCAAGAACGATTCCACACAGGTCTTCACAGGACCTCGCAAAACATTTTGTTTTTGAAAGTTTTTACAAAAGCGACACATTGCTCACGCTGAAGATAGTGTGGAACCAATTTGGATCAAGCCAGGGTCCTTCTCAGTACTCACGCTGACAGGCATGATTTCATTCATTAAAGGCTCAGCACGCCTCTCTTTCTCTCAAAAAGATCAAAATTTTGCAAGACCCGAGGAATTCCTTCCTCTTCGTTTTTATCACCGCAGTGTTCAAAGAGGGTTTTTGAAAAGCTTAGGTCATTACAATGATTTTCAGGGCACAAGAGAGTAGGTAGAATGTACTGTCGTTCCATTCGCCTGCTCTGGCACAACTAGCTCAAACTGAAAGCAAGCACGAAAACAAGATAGCCACAACGGTTTCATTTAGATTTGTTGGTATAACCGGCTCCTCGGCAGAAACAGACTCAAAAACAAAAACGGGTAATTACAAGACAAAACGGTGTTCGAGGGAACAACCCCGGAATCACCTGGTATTCTATACAAAGGGGACTGACTCGCTACATCGAGACAGATCCTTAAGCAAAAAGACTGACTCAAGACAAGGAGACAGATTCAAAACAAAAGACTGACTCGATACCCAAGCCAGAATTTACAAAACTAGTGTTCGCAGATGCTCAAAAATGCGTGCCAGACGCCACATCAAAAATATACCAAGCGCCGCCCGCAGGTGGTTCACTCTCTGATTACATACTCGCAGTATCAGTATCCTCAAAGTCCAACAGCTGAGTAGTAACGGACTTGGCTGAGGTGGGTGGGAGGATAACCTCGTTGTCAATCAAATCCTGTACCTCATGACGGAGGCGGAAACAATTGTCGGTAGCATGGCCTGTCTGCTGGTGATACGCACAGTACTGAGCAGCATCATGTGTAGCAGGGAGATTCTTCGGCAGAGGTCGAGGCTCCAAGGGTTTAAGATGCCCTCTCTCGGCAAGGATTTGAAGTGCCTTGGACAATGGCATGTAAAGAGCGTGAAAGACCCTGCACCCTCAGGGCAGGTACTTCGAAGTCTGAGTATTTTTGCTAGACGCACTAGCGAAAGGGTCGGCAGGCACTGCCTTAACTTTCTGATCTTTCCAGGTGTAGGGTTGGGAGGAACTGTTCTGGCATGACGGGGCCTATCCCGGTTTTCTGACTGACTTGAACTACCCTCAGGTGGAGTGGGAAAAGCATCCTCCACAGCTTTTGTCACAACTGCAGATATCTGTTGCTTGTTCATCCCCCCGGCTTTCAAAGCCTCGACTGCCCACAGCATTTGTTCAATGGGATCGGCATCTGCCTTCATTTTGTCTTTACCTCTGGCCTCGGCCTGATCAAGGGTTTGGGTTGACGTTGACATGTCATTGTTATAGTTGGAGGCCATCTCCGGTTGGCTAAGCTCGATCACAATCCGTCCCAGCAATGGGGGCTCCTGGGGTACAAAACCTCCGGCATATGGTGCAGCTGGTGGCGAAGCGGACATTCCATAGGCGAGATCCGCCACGGACCTCTAGAGATCACCTATCATCCCCATCAGTTCAAATGTAGTAGGCTCGCAAGCCTAATATAGCTGGGGGGTCCAAACCGGGTGTGCAGCAGGCGACCTGGGTGGATGCGGCATATCAACATTGGTCTCACTTTGCAAAGTGATTCCTTGATCTAATACGGCTGTCATAACCACAATCTCCTTCGAATTTTGCGTCATTATAAGTCTTGCCTCGGCAAAATGGGGGAACACTAACTATTTCGGAACTCTTTGAACCTTGAAAGGAAAAACAAGCAGCATTTCAGCCCAAACGGAACAAACACAAGTGTATCCGAACAACTGTACTCTACTACTGATCACTGTCCCCTAAAATCACTGCCCCAAAATACTGAATCGGATATCCACAGATATAACTGATTCTCGCAAACTGATACTGATGCCCTCAGGTCTGATACTCAATCTTACAAACTGATATGTGTGTTCCCTGTAGAGATACACTCTCAAAGCACATAGCAAGTAGAGAGAGCAAAAACACCCCTATGTTGGGGTAGGGTTTCCCTGTCCTATTTTGTCAGGAGCTAGGGTTTCACTACGCACGCAGCGGTTTCAAACAACCTAAAATCGGGTGAGCAACCTGTCCTAATTTGGAATAGTCACTATGGATTCCGAATATGTACTAGGTCGAATGGTCAAAAAGGGTGCCCCAGTAAAACCGGGGTTTGTGTTCCCATACTGGCAGAGCCCGCAACCGGTTAGCCTTATGGCATGCTTTGACAAAGTCAAGCCTCCGGCAAACCGCTCAGGAATAGCAGATGGCCAACACGGTGTCCTAGGCGCACCAATGCACATGCAATGCAAAGAGACACATAAATGGAATCAAAACAGGATATCACGAGTTCGAGTCAAGCTCTCTAAATCCCCAGCAGAGTCGCCAGAAACTGTAACAAGCCCGCGGGGGACCTCGCTACAGTTCGGACTCAAATTGTCACGGTTCTTAATCTGAACCAAAGAGTCCAAGTCCGGCAAATCGTTTTGAGAAAACAGATTTTGAAAGAAGTGCCAAACATGGACTGCTTTGCCAGATACAGAGTCGCCACCTAAATATTTTTTAATGGGGGAATTTAGGAAACCCTGACTCGGTGCCAAAGGCCACGTGTCCGTCATCACCAAAGTTGCCTCGGCTCGGGAACTTGGGTACGATTGGGGAAGGTCAGCTATGAGCACCCCCTCTCGCCCGATCCGAAGATCGGCCTCTACTAACCGTGATATCTTGTTTTGAAAACACTATATGTTCTTATTCCGGTTATTAGCCTAGAATTACTATGTTGTGCGCACAGCAAACAAGTATAGACTAGATCGCCTAACTTGGAAACAAGCATTGCATATCCGTTTGTTTTGGAAAATGCTTTGGGTTTTGCTACTCACAAGTAGGCTAAAATACGGATTTCAATGAGTTGTTCCAACTCACACAATCCAACCTTCACCCACAGGCATTCAGGCAGTTTATCACGTAAGCATCTAGCCACATGGTAAGCATGCTGTCATGGTAACACTCACACGCATGCAAGGATGCTAAAGCATAAAATACTTACAAAGTACTCCGTGCCTAGAACAAGAACATGTCAGCAATCAATGCATGATCCAAGTCCATGTTAAGTGCCTAATGCATCGCATACAAAATGTCACTAGAAAAGGCTCGGCTAATCTGAGGATGACATGTGAAATGCACAAGTAGCAGGTATTCAAGTTAGATTTGAAATATAATGCAATTAGCATGATGCGCCGAGCCCGGTGCATGCAATACTGACGAATGATGCACGCATGCATAACATGAGGTATGCTAAAGTAAACATGTCCTAATACTAACCATCAAAGCAGGTAAGTAAAAGGGAGAAAGAAGTGGGGGTTGGAAGACATGCACACACTCACCCACACTTATTACAAATTTGCCCTCGCTCGGAGGGACTGAAAGAATAATACAGACTGAATAAATAATCAACTATTCTAGCTAATTAATTATTACAGACCAACTAAATTAATTAAGCAAATTAATTAATCTAATTTAAGCCATAAACAGTCCCGGGATGAAGGCTCAATGCAGTGCATGCTCGGCTTTGCCCGGAAATCCACCGACATGCCCAAGATGCCTCTGTTTTCCCTGCTCTGCTCCTTTGAGGTCTGCCAAAGTCTCAGGGTTTGCTCTATGGATGCCAGGGAACACCACCGGCTGGGGGAGAACACCACCGGCCATGTAGGATGGTCACCGGCCACAACTCTGATCCACCGGCCAAAAATTATGGCCGGTCGGTACTAAATGTAGCTGGCCGGACAAAACTTCCTGCAGAAACTGATTTGACAGCAGCAGAGGACAATACTTGGCATGGCAATGCATTTCAAGCAATATATGCACCAATCACACCCCATATCATGTTTATGACTCAAAGGGATGAACCTTGATTCTCGGACCATCAATCACGCATTTCCATGCATGATGGCCCAAAGAATCAAGCATGCAACTTCAATCTCAAATGTAGTGCAATGCAAATAAACAAGCCAAAGGGCTCAACCTCTATCATGCTCAACTCAAGAGGTGTAGCATGCATGCCAATGCAATGCAATCCTAAGCATGTTGATTAGTATGCAACATGGGTAATGCAAGCAAGCATACAAGACATGCAAGGCATGAGATAATGCAACCAACAATTATGCAAGGCACAATGTGGGTGTTTAAGCATGCAAACAAGCATGTGACTTCATTCAATCATGCAATTTCAAGCATGCACCAACTCACCAATATGCTACAACATACAAGGAGCATATGCAACAAACAAAGAGATGGACTTAAACATGATTTAGGCAGTCTTAACTAGGCCTAAAACAGTGGCCAAAGTGCTCAAAAATGAGGGAGTAATGGACACACAAACATGCATGCAAACATGGACCAACATTCAAGCATAAAGAGCAACTTCTAAGCACACTTAAGAAGATACAAACATGGGCAATTAGCATGCAATGGAAGGTTCTGAAATCATGCTAAAATGGTGCCAAACCAAACGAACAAGGTAAGCATGGCATGCAATTAAGGTCCCAATACTTGAGGCAAACTAAAGGGGGTTAAACCAAGGCTAAGTCAACCAAGCCTCACAAGGCCAAGGGGACTTAAAATAGGTCTAATGCAGACCTAGACAAAGCCAAGAATGTACTTAGATGGCATCTAAGTGGTCTAAAAATGCAAGCATACTCCAAGGCCTAAACAAAGGGCATAAGGTAACAACCTTTAAACACATTGAAAGAGGATTAAATGCAAGCATATAGGCATGTTATAAGGACTGAAATAACATGTCAAGTGGTTCCAAATCACTGAAACAAAGCAAGGATGGCATGCTAGAAGGGCCAAAGCTTAAGGCATACAAGAGGGATTACATGGTAGCTATACAAAGCAAGGCATGAATGACTCCAATGACTTAAAACAGTCCCTTAGCACATCAAAACATGCATATAAGCTTCACAAAGCTTGGCCAAAAACATGCTAAAACAAGGGTCAACACTTAGATGCATGTTAAGGCAACAAAATGGCATTACAAGGCATGTATGCTAAGCAAGCATGGTGTACCAAAACCAACCCAAAATAGAGCTATATTATGACATAACAAGCACAAAAATCAACTAAGGCATGGCCAACACACACTTAAGCATAGTGCTCCCTCAAGAGGCAAAAATAGCCCTTTTCAAGGACAACAAGGAGAGGGGGTGGCCCTCTCCTTCCTAGGACCTCAAGGCACCATCCTCACCTCTGAAATCCCTCAAGATTTCAGTGGTGGGGATGCCCAAACACCAAGGTCCCGATGCTCACACAAAATGGCACAAAACAAGGGCCAAACAAGGCTTAAGAGGGGTCAAACAACCCCAAAGCCTAAAACACTCTTAACAAACTATTTAGAGGCCTCAAAAATAGAACTTTTATGTGTTATATGAAAAGCCAAAAAACAGTTGCAAGGTAGGTAAAAATACAATGCAAAAATGGGGAATAAAGGGACAAGCTTCTTACCCTTGAAGACCTTCTTCACAAATGGTGGACCAGCTGCTTCCTTGAGCTTAAACCAGCCCTAAAACTCCAAGAACAGACCTCTGGTCCTTCAAGAACCAAGAAAAGTTGTAACACTATGTGTTTGTGTGCAATAGTGAGCCTAAACACACACTAAACACAAGAGGAAGAGAGATATAGAGCTAGGATATAGACAAACCCTAACCCTAGAACTCAAACCCTAAAATGGCTGTCTAAAATGTCTAACCCCTCCAACAAGAGAGAAGACCTCTCTTTATAGAGCTTTTTGTCTTGTAAAGCTTACAAGACAAGCTTCTAAACAGAGAGATCCCTCCATACACATGTATGGAGGGGAGCCAAATGCAAGCCAGCTGTGACAAAATATCTGCAAAAGCAGATGCACAGTAGTCGGCCGGCCAAAGATGCATTTGACCAAAAAAAGATAGCCGGCCGGCCATCTATAGTGCCGGTCGGCCAAACATTTGGCCGGTGGCCACAAAACACAGCCGGTGGCCTCAAGCCCTGGCCGGTGATGGGTGGGGATGGTCTACAAGCCCTACCCTGCCTCTCAAAGGCAAAACACAAGTGTTTGGTGCAAAACCAGACACAAAACAGTCGAGTCGAGAGATCCTGAGGCGAGGCGCATTGCCAAGGCTTTCGGGAACTCAAGACAAACACAAACAAGGGTGATCACTGAGTGTTCAATCAGTGACGTCCAAGTCTTGAGGACGGTCAAAAATGGGGTGTCTACACTTGTATTTCATGGCGAAGACGGAAACAACTGTCAGTGCCATGACCGGTTTGTTGATGGAAGGCACAATACTTGGCAGCATCATGCTTGACCGGAAAGGGATCCGGGAGAGGCCGAGGCTCAAAGGGTTTGAGATGGCCTTGTCCTATAAGGATTTGGAGAGCTTTGGACAAGGTCATATAAAGTGAGGCAAAGACCCTCTGGCCTCGGGGTTGGTACTTCGAGGTTTGAAAAGTGTTGGATATACTGGCAAAGAGGTTAGCAGGTGCTGACTTTTGATGATCTCTTCCGAGTGTAAGATTGGAGTGGAAAGGGGCGTTTCTGGTATGACATCCTTTTTTATGGCTTGGCCCTTGATTCAAAATGCCCCCAACTTAAGCGACAAAAGTGTCATCCACAGTCTTTGCAATAACTGCGAGAACTTGCTGTTTGTTCAGTCCTTCGGCTTTCAAAGCCTCAACAGCCCATTGAAGATGTTCATAGGGACTAATGCCTACCCCTACCATGTTCTTGCCATTTGCATCCACTTTGCTAAGGGATTGGCCTTCTTCCAATGCAGCCCGTCCCAAGATTGGGGAGCCTTTTGACGTGAAATCCCTGGTATATGATGTGGTCGATGATGGAGTCAATATCCCAAAGGCCAGATCTGCCACAGTTCTCTGAAGATCTTCAATCATTCTCTTTAGCTCGAAAGTAGTGGGTTCATGGGTTTGAGATGATTGGGGCTCTAGTGCATCCATCATGCATAAGTCCGTGCTTTCTGGAATGAACACCTCAGGCATGGGTAGATGGGCCGAGGTGATGTATATGCTGGGGTTGTAGGTGGATGGCAATATATGGATTACATTGAGATGTTAAGGTAACAGGTTAGTGTTAGCATGAGGTCCTTTTGGTGGAGCCATGATCTCTTCGTCAATAAGATCCTGAATCTTATGACGGAGATGGATGCAACGGTTCATATCATGACCGTGATGTTGATGATAGGCACAGTATTTAGCAGGGTCTTATGTTGGTGGAAGAGGATTTGGAAGGGGTTGCGTTCTAGGAGTTCTAGGTACCCTTTTTCTTGCAACATTCTCAAAGCTTGAGAGAGACTCATGTAAAGAGGATGGAAATTTCGGGCTTGAGACCGAGTTGAAGTGGTTGGTTTTTGGCCATTGAGGGGAGTGGTGATAAGCATTTCGCAGCTGTGCTACCATCAGTAGTAGCATTGGAACTGCGAACAACATTCTTCTTCAAAGGCTCATCTTCTTCCACAAAAATCCCTTGTCTGATGGCATCCTCGATTTGAACCCCCATTTCATGAAGGTCTGGAAAGGTAAATAGAGGTAGAATGATCATCCTCTGCAACAACTTGCCATGCAAATTCTGAACAATCATCCTGATCTGATCTTTGTCGGAAGGCCTTGTTGCCACCATCGAGGCCTTTGCTCTCCATCTCGTCACGAACTCTGAGAAACCCTCATTTGGCTCTTGGCGGGTAACTTCAAGATCACTAGTAGTGACCTCAATCTATGTGTTGTAGGTGTTGTATATATTCTTCCACATTGGCTAGGGGATACTGAGCCATGAGACTGGGTGATTGATCTTATGCTGAGCTGAATGCAGACAACTGCTCCCAGACCAGACTAAACCCGGGTGAACTGAGGTGTGATTGTTATAGAAACTGCGCTGGTGAATTCTGCCTCAACCTCCTTCGTCTTGTAACCGGTGGGGGTGAGGTAAACACAGGTTGCTTCTGAACCAATTCCGACCTGACAAAGTCTATCGATACAAGTCCAGGGTACCCGAGGGATATTGGAGCCTTCTGAAGCTATGGTTCCAAGACTATCTTGCAAAAGAGAAAACAGACAGCATCTCAGTCCAATTTCACTAGAACGGATATGAGCATAACTGAATGACTGTACTCTTTACTAAATTCTGCCCCCAAAATCAGATACCAAACTCGTAACTGATATGCACATCCTTGTACAGTTTCACTGTAAAGCACATATCAGTTAAGTGAGAGCCAAAAACACTTCTATGATGGGGGTGGGGTTACCCTGTCCTAGTTTCGTCAGGAGCTAGGGGTTCACTACGCAAACATGTGGTTTCATCCAATCCTACATTCGGGTAGGCAACATGTCCTAGTTTGGAACAGTCTCTATGGCTTCCGGTATCCAACTAGGTTGATTGGTCAAAAAGGGTGCCTCAGTAAGACCACCTAATATACCTCTCGCTCCTAACACCGAGAAGTGAAAGGAGGATCAAACGGTACAGCAGTAGTCCAGATCCAAGGTTTGTGTTCCCATCGTGGCAGAACCCGCAACCGGTCAGCCTTATGGCAAGCTTTTCCAAGCAAGCCTCCGGCAAACCATTCAGGAATAGTAGATGGCAAACACCGTGACTTAGGCGCACCAATGCAAATGCAAATGCAAAGAAACACATAAGTATAGATAAAACAACATATCATGACTTCAAGTCAAGTTCTCTAAATCCCTAGCAGAGTCGCCAGAAACTGTAGACTCGACTTTCTTCGCGCCCTCCCCCTTTCGAAGAAGCTCGAATTGGTCCTACAGTACGGACTCCTATCACGGTTCTGAATCTAATCTCACAAAGTGAAATGTGAGACCGATAAACACCAAAGAGTCCAATCCGGCAAATCATTTGGAAAATAGATTTTGAATCAAATAATGCCAAAACTGGACTGGTTTGCCAGATTACAGAGTCACCACCTAAATATTTTGTTTTTGGAAAATTTAGAAAACCCTGACTCGTGCCAAAGGCCACGTGTCCGTCATCACCAAAGTTGTCTCGGCTCGGGAACTTGGGTACGAGGGGGAAAGGTGATGAAATGAGCACCTCCGCTCGCCCGATCAAAGGATCGGCCTCTACTAAGCATGATATGTTGTTTTATAAACACATGCATTCATATTCTAGTTATTAGCTAACTTTACTACGTGACGCGCACATGCAAGTATAGACTAAGTCGCAAGATTTGGAACAAATTCAACTTATGTTTGTTTTCAAAAAAATTGGTTTGAAATTGCCACCCTCAAGTGGGCTACAACGCGGATTTTCCATCAATCATGATGGGCTTAAAACATGATTTGCCACTTCGCAAAGTGGGCTTAAAACATACATTCTTCGAATTGTTCCAATTCAAGCAACCAAGGCTTCATCCACAGGCATTTATGCAGTTAATCATTTAAGCAAATAGCCTCATGGAAAGCATGTTATCATGGCAGCACTCACACTCATGCAAGTATGCTAAAACGTAAAACTTACAGTGTACTCTAAGCCAAAATAAAATCTAGTTAGAAACAATGCATGATTCTAAGTATACAAGATGCTTAATGCAACACATGCAATAATGCAACTAAATAGGCTCAGCTACTTAATCATGGTATTTGCAACACTTTGATAACATACTTTGAAACACATATTGAGGTAAATGTATTGAAATTGCGATGCAGTTTGTATGATGCACCGAGCCCGGTGCATGCAAGACAAATAAATGATGCAAACATGCGAGCAAAAGGTATGCTAATTGAAAATGATCCCTAAACTAACCATCGAAAGCGGATAAATAATAGGGAGAAAGACGTGGGGTTGGAAGACATGCACACACACACGCACCCTTATTACAACATAATGCCCTCACGAAGGAGGGTCCGAATGAATAAGCTAAGCTAAACTAAGCTAAGCTAATCAAACTAATCTAATTAAACTAATTAGACTAATTATTACAAAACAAAATAGAGAAATAGCTAAGCTAAGCTACTTAATTATTACAACACGTAACTAATTAGCAAACTAATTAATTAAATTACAAAACCATGCTAACTAAACATGTAAAGCATTAAACTATATTGCCTCAGCTCTGCTTTGGAAAGTAGAAGATGCATACACTCGGTTTTCACCCCGAAAAGCCCACCGGTTTGCTCTTGAGAGACTCTGTTTGCAAGGTTACTCCAAGAACTTTCTGCTCCACCTTACTAATTCAATGCTGAGGATTGCACCAGTGGCATGCCGGCCATGAATGCTTGCTGCCGGCCATCTGCCGGCCAAAAGTGTGCTATGCCGGCTAAGGATGAAGCACTGCCAGCCATCAATGAGCCACTGCCGGCCACTGGTGTGCTGAATCACCACACTATAACATAGCACAAACAGAGGAAAATGGAGGGTTTTCCAAGGGTATGTTTATACTGTGCCCCTCCTTATCATCTCAAAACATCCAAAGAGTGGCACTCTTGGATTTAAAGCCACCAATCAAGCATTTTCAATGCATGATAGCCAAAGATCCAAGTTGTACACTTTCAATAAATGAACAAAACAAGACCTAAAGGACTACCACCCTATCATGTATGATCAAAGGTGTTGGAGACAAAGGAGATTGGCTCATTTCATCACTTTGAGTATGAAATAGACCAATCTACCTTGTGTTCAACATAACGTCCGATTGAACACATGTAAGGCAAACACAACATACTTATCTTGCTCATGTTTTACTTGTCATGTTTTGTTTACTCATTTTACATTACCAAACCATTCTTTAACAGGTTAAGTCCAAGGTGAGTGTCCTCTAATGAGAGAGGGGTCAACCAAAGGATGATTTAAGACATGAGAGAGATCATGCCTTTGGTTAGGAGGAACCCTCATAAGAAGGTTAAAATCATTGAGCACAAGCTCTATCTCAAGCTTAAACACAACCTTAAGGTTAACCAATCCTGAAAACAAATGAAAAGTGAAGAAATGAGGGAGGTTGCAAATATTTCAGTGCTGAAATGGCATGAGAAATGATACTACAACATGCAGGCAACTCATGCACACCATGCTCAAAAGCCAAAAACACTAAACTAGTGAAGAGCACTACACTAGAGGCATGCAATACAAAGCTCAACTGACCAAACCAGCTCAAAACAGAGTTTGAATATGTCAAAACAGTGCCTAAAACTTGTTGAGATTAAAGTACAAAAGGCTAGAAAAACATGCTCACAGGTTAGGCACCAAACAAGACTCAAGGCACAACTCTCAAAAGCAATGAAAGAGTGAAATGAATGAGCATGTGACACAGTTATATGCACTAAAATCACATGTAAAATGATGCTACAACATGCAATCAACACATGCACAACATGTTAGAGGCCTTAAAACACTAAGCTAGTGAAGGCATTTTCACTACAACCATGCAATACAAGGCTCATATGATCAAGATAGCTCAAAATAGAGCTAAATCATGCCAAATTAGTAGCTAAAACATGCTAAGATTAAGCTAAGTTAAGCCACAAAATCATGCTATCATGTGATGCTAACTAGGCATAGAAGTGAGAAACAAAGAGGGGAGGCCAACCCCTCCCATTTTGGACCTCGAAACAAAGTTTTTACCACTGAAAAACCTCTGAGTTTCAGTGGTTAAAAGGCCAAAAGAGTTGGTTTGAAAGGTGATGAAAGATGGCACAAAAAGCTTCACAAGCTAAAGAGCCAAAAAGGGGGACAACCCCCAAACTCACAAAGGCTCAAACCACCATTTTTAGGACTGAAAAATAGAGGTTTTTATAGTTGAAAACCAGGCCAAAAATAGCACAAAAAGATGGCAAAGCAAGTATGAAAAACATGCTTAAAGAAAGAGAGTAATACCTCTTGATGCACAACACAATTTTAGGCAACAAAACCAAGAAAAATCACCTTCAAGAGCTCCAAGAAGACCTTCTAGAACCTCAGCTCAAAGATAACCAACTTTGGTCAAGGGTGTATAGGCAAAGGAGAAGTGTATCTACACTTGTATGCACTTATGCACAAAGGTTCAAGAGAGAGAGAATTGTAGAGAGAGGCTCCCAAAATTTTTCTTCCTCAAATATTCTAACCTTGAAAACAATAGAGAAGGCTCTCAATATATAGAAAAATGCAAGCTCAGGTCGAAAATATCCCAAAAGGAACAGCTGGAACACAAATATCTGTAAAAATCTGACTTTTTCCATCAATGGCCGGCAAGCCATCATTGATGGCCGACACATGTCCATTTCTGGCCGGAAAGGGTCACTCTTGGATAGCAAGTGGCTAGCAAAGGCCATTCATGGCCGGCACATGGCTAGAAAAGCCCATTCATGACCAGCAACCTTCATCTCTGGTTGGCCAGAAAAATCTGCTTTTTGGGCCTAACTTTAAATGAGAATATCTCCTTCATATGGACTCCTTTGCAGGTAATTCTTGAGCCTCACTTGATACCCTTGAAGTCTTCTTTCCAATGGTGGCAACCTCACATCAAAATTCCAAGTGTTCAAAAAGTTTTGCCTCTTATAGTGAAAACTGCTCAGTTTCGGTTTAACCGGATTCATGCCTAACTTCTCCTCAGCTAGTTTTCTTTCCTCCTCTACTCTTTTTTTCAAATCCAAACCCCTAAATAAGCTGTTTCGAAAGATTTTTCAAAGAGTTCACCTCTCTTCCATTCATTTCCACTTTGTCCTTGCTCAGTTTATCGAAAAGCACCACATTTAATGAAATGCGAGTCACGGAACATCGTAGAATCATTTTCAAAAACTATTTTGAAAGCGAGGGTTTTAAGGTCTAAAATCATTTTGGTGAAAATTGTTTTGGTCCAAAAATGGGGTGAAAGGTTGGGATTTGAAGCTCCTCTTACTGAAGAAATCGAACCTTTGCACTGCACAACTTTCATCACCAAGTAAACAATCAGTGGCGCCCAAGTCTTAAGCGCAGTCAAAAATGGGGTGTCTACACCTAGTTAGCTTCATGTGTTAGCATGTTTTTCTAGCATAACTTAGCTTTAGTCCAGCATATTTTTGCCTCTGTTTTGACCTGTTTCAGTTCTATTTTTGGCTATTTACGTCATTTGAGCCTTGTATGGCATAGTTGTAGTGTTAATTTCTTCACTAGCTTGTTGTTTTAATGCTTTAATCATCATTAGTTTGAATTGATAGCATGTTTTAGTGTTGTTTTGCACTCAATTTCAACCCTATGATCTCTTCCATCTCCCTCAATTCTTCACTCTTTTGTTTGTTTTGAAAGTGGTTTTAAACCACTTGTTTGCCTAAGTGTGAAATAGAGGTGCAACACCTAATGGTTTAATCCCTTAGGTTGTTCATTACCAACAGTGTAATACCTCTTTCATGCCCAAAGTAACTTGTGGTTTGAGCCATCTTTCCATTAGAGGACACTCACTAATGGACTAAATGGATTAAATGATGGATTTGGTAACTAAAATGTGTTGTTTTCCTAGGTCTCCATTGCCATTGATCATGCATGATAGGGTGGTGGTGGTCATTTTGAGTCCTGTTTTACATTTATTAAACTTGTGCAAACTTGGTTCCTTAGCCATCATGCTTGGAAATTGCTTGATTTATGATTTGAGGGCCAAGAGTTACACTCCTTTGAGCTTGTTTGATGATAAGGAGGGTAACAGTACAAGCAATCCTTGAGAATACACTACAGTAGTCGACCGGCCACCAGAAGTAACCGACCAGCCACCAATGGTAACGGACAGCCACAATTGGTAGCCGACTGGCCATCAATGAAATTTGCATAGTATGTTGGTAAGGTGGAGCAGAGGAGTTCTGGAAGTTGGCAGAATTTTTGGTGTTCAAGTTTGCAAACAGAGGCTTACAGCAGCGAGGTAGTGGCTTTTTCGGGTGGAAACCGAGCATGCATGAGCAATTGTCACATAACTGAGTCTTGTTACTTGACTAATTGTTATGATTAATTAGTTGTAACTAGTTAATTGTGTAGAATGTTGTAATTAGTTAACTAGAGTAGCTAATTAATTCGATTTGTAATAATTAGTTAGCTAGTATAGTTAATTAATTAGTTTATTTTTGTTATAAGTAGTTAATTAGTTTAGCTAGATATTTATTTTGGTTTGTACTAATTAGCTTAATTAGTTTAATTAGCTTAGGTTAAATAGCATAGCTAGTTAGTTAGCTTATTCATTCGGGCCCTCCTTCGCGAGGGCATAATGTTGTAATATGTGTGCATTTGTGTGTGTATGTTTCCCAACCCCACGTCTTTCTCTCTTTTATTTAATCGCTTTTGATGGTTAGATTAGTGACATTTTTCAATTAGCATACCTTATGCTTGCGTCCATTCATTCGTATTGCATGTACCGAGGCTCAGTGCAGCACATCATTCAAACTGTATTGTCATTTCAATATCTTATTTGAATATGTGTTTAACCAAATGCTATCAAATTGTCTCATATGCCATATTAGTAGTCGAGCCTATTAGTTTCATATTGCATGTGTTGCATTAGGCATCTTGTATATAGTTAGGAATCATACATTTTTTCTAACTCTCATATTTTCTTAACTTGGAGTACTAGGTGAGTTTTTAGTACTTTAGCATACTTGCATGAGTGTGAGTGATTACCATGACTAGCATGCTTACCATGAGACTATATGCTTACTTGTTAACTGCATGAATGCCTGTGGATGAAGGCTTGTTGTTTGAATTGGAATGATTCAATAAAATATGCATTTTAAAGCCCACTTTCTTGAGTAGCAAATCAGTTTTAAGCCCACTATGTTTGGTGGCAAATTCGCAAACTTTAAGCCCACTTGAGGTGGAAAATTCAAACCCTTTTCGCAAAACAAACATGAAAATGAATTGTTCCAAATTGAGCAAACTAGTCTATACTTGGATGTACGCATCACATAGTAAGGTTAGTTTAATAACCGGAAAAGGAGCACATAATGTTGATAAAAAGCATATCATGATTAGTAGAGGTCAATCTTTGATCGGGCGAACGAGAGTGCTCAATTCATAACCTTCCCCTCTCGTACCTAAGTTCCCGAGCTAAGGCAACTTTGGTGATGACGGACAGATGCCCTTTGGCACGTGTAGACACCCCATTTTTGACCGTCCTCAAGACTTGGACGTCACTAGTTGAACACTCAGTGATCACCCTTGTTCGTATTCGTTTTGAGTTCCCGGAGGCCTCGGCTGCGCTCATTGCCTCAAGATCTCTTAACTCGTTCGTTTAGTGTTTGGTTTCACATCAAACACTTGTGTTTTTGCCTTGGAAGGCAGGGAATGGCTTGTTGGCCATCCCCACACTCCACCGGCCTTCCCTTTCCCTCACCGGCCATTCCTTGTTGCCACCGGCCATTGTTGCTTGTTATCAATGGCCGGTCGGCACTCTGTGTGGCCGGCCGGTACCTTTTTTTGGCCGGTGATCTATTTTGCCAGCCGGTGACCCTTTCGAACCCCCCTCAGGCATGGTGCATGCCAGCTGTGCCAGCTGGGAGGCACAGACCCCACTCCCTATGCACGAGGATGACCATCTTGAGCCTTTGACCCCCTTTTCCTTCTAGAAGGTTGAACCCTTTGGCCAAGCTTCTTGGGGAAGCTTGGCCAGCTGTCTCAGCTTCCTCTAGAAGCCTTGACTCCTTTGCACCCTTTGCCCCTTTTCATTTAGCTTCTTGAAGAAGCTTCAAGCCATTTCCTATGTCTATATAAGAACCCTTCTTCCTCCTTTGTCTAGGGTTCGAATTTTTGATCAAAAAAACCAGAGATATACATATATATATCTGTCAAATATATTCTCTCTCCATATTTCCCTCTCTCTCCTCCTTTGTGTGTGTTTTGTGGCCTAAAAGTGCATTTTTACCTTAGTTTTGCACTAAGACACACACTACCACACCTTACTTTGACCTTGAGGGGCTTGGAGGGTTTGTTCTTGAATTTTTGGACTGATTTTGATCAAAAGAAGAGGGCTGCATTGGCTGTTCATCAAGGTTTCTTCAAGGGTAATCTCTTTACTTTAGATTCCCCAATCTTGCATTGCTTTTTTACCTGTCTTACATATTGTTTTAGACTTTGTGTATAACTAGAAAAAGTCTTATTTTTGCATGCTTGAGATCTCTCATTAAGGTTGTTTTGGCATTTGGGTCGACCTCACCCTCTTAGCTCCATTTGGCCTCTTTGGTACTCTTTTGTTAAGCCTTGTTTACCTCGGTGTGTTGGCCTTCTCACCACTGAAATCCAGTGGATTTTCAGTGGTGAGAAAGGAGGTTTGAGGTCTTGTATAGGGGAGGGACACCCCTTTCCCTTTTGTGCTTCATTTGTGCATGTTTTGGTTCAATATGGTAGCATGCATGTCTAGTTGTTTATGGCTACTTTTCAGGGGCTTTTGGGGTGTTTTGGGTCATATTATATCTCTGTTCAATGGTGGTTTGTTGGCCCTTAGCATGCATATTATACTTGCTTTATATTCCTCCATGTTGCCTAGGAATGCATCACACCATTAGACCGCCATGCTATCATATTTTGGCCTTGCTTCGTGGAGTCCTTGGTCATATTTTTCCATGCTTAAGGTCTGTTGGCCACTGATTTGGTCATGTTTGATATGTTTGGTATAGTTGCTATGCATTGTGGCTTGTAGGCCTTGAGTGTGTGAGTCACTAACATGCCTAGTTTAGCTTATTATCATCATTTGAGATCACATTTCAGTCCATGAAATATGGTTTTTACATTGTCATTTGTGTCTCTTTCAATGCTTTGAAGTGTTGTAGTTTTGTGCCTTAAATGTTGGTCATTGTGTATGCTACCATGTTTAGACATTTGGGCTGCCATACCAATAGGTTTTGGGGTGTATTTTGATGCATTGAAACTCTGTTTTTGGTTGAATAATCCATGCCATGAGTGGTCGTGATAATGGTAGTAAAATGCCCCCTTTTATGCCTTAGTCTTAGGCCCTTTGGTTTGCATGTTGGCATGGACATTTGCCCATCATTTAGACCACTTTTAGCCACTGTTTTGGGGCATGGCCGAGGCCTCCCATTCCAGCCTAAGCCCATCCTTGTGCATGATTGCATGCTTGGCTCTTTACCTCTAGTTGCATGCTTCCATAATTGTCCATGCTTGCATAGTATTCGCATCTTGTATGCTCTAGCATTTTGCATGCTTTTCATGATAGATTGCATCTCATATGACATGTTTTTGCATCTTAATCTCATATTGCATTCTTGAGCCATGTTTGTCTACATGCACTACATTGTTTGGTTTGGGGTGTCAAACCAAACTTGAGGGGCGAGGGGTGTTTGTACTTCAAGTGACAAAACACGTCTCAACCCTCGGTCGCCGAGGCCCTTGACTCTAACATGATAGGGTCTTGGTATTCATTTGTGTGTTGCATGCATTTTCATTAAATGGCAAGCTTGACTCCTTAGGCCACCATGCCTAATTGATGGCCCGAGGATCGAGGGCCATGCACCCTTGAGCCCATTGCATGATAGGGAGTGTGTCCATGCATACATTTGCTTGAAAATTCCATGCCATACACTGCTTGCCCTCTGTTGCTGTCAACTGCAGGTCCCCCAGGGAGTTTTGGCCGGTCGGCTAAATTCAGTACCGGCCGGCCATTAATTTTGGCCGATAGTAAAAAAAGGTGGCCGGTGGTTCCTTCCTTTGGCTGGTGGCATTTGTGCTTGGCCGGTGGCATTCCCCAATATCCATAGAGCATGTCCCAAGACTTTTGCAGTCTTCAGAGAAGCAGGGCAGTGTAAACAGAGGCAGCAGTGGCATGGTACGGGTTTTCCGGGCGAGACGGACTTGAGCATGCATCATGCACGCATTCCGAGGCAGGGTTGCGGCCCCCTTCTTTCTATTTATTTGCATATTCAATTTATTAATTGAGTTGGAAATTTTGTAATATTTAATTAGCTAGGGTAGTTAATTATTTATTCGGTTTGTGATATTTATTTGGGCCCTCTGAGTGAGAGCAGATGTGTAATAAGCGTGCGTGAGTGTGTGTATGTTTTCCAACCCCACTTCTTTCTCCCTTTTACTTACCTGCTTTTGATGGATAGTATTAGCGCATATTTAATTTAGCATACCTTATGTTATGCATGCATGCATCATTCATTTGTATTGCATTCACCGGGCTCGGCGCATCATGCTAACTGCATTGTATTTCAAATCTAACTTGAATACATGTTATCTGTCGCATTTCACATGCCATCTATAGATTAGCCGAGCCTATTCTAGTTGCACCTTGCATGTGTTGCATCAGCCATCTTAACATGAACTGGGATCATGCATATGATTACTAACTAGTTTTCTGTTTTGGCTTGGAGTACTAGGTGAGTTTTTTTTTATATGCTTTAGCATACCGCATGCGTGTGAGTGTTGCCATAGTAGCATGATTACCATGAGGCTAGCTGCTTATGTGATATAACTGCTTGAATGCCTGTGGATGGAGGTTGAATTACCTGAATTGGAATAAATACATTAAAACTGTGAGTTTTAAAGCCCACTCCACTGTGGCAAAACTATCTTTTCTAAAGCCGACTCGAGGGTGGCAAAAATCTGCGTTTTTAGCCTACTTGCGAGTAGCAAACCATTTTCAAAACAAACATGAAATGTTTTGTTCCAATTTAGGTGATTTGGTCTATACTTGTTTGCTGCGCGTATAACATAGTAAATCTAGGCTAATAACCGGAATAAGAACGCATAATGTTTTCAAAATAAGATATCACGGTTAGTAGAGGCCTATCTTTGGATCGGGCGAGAGGGGGTGCTCATAGCTGACCTTCCCCAATCGTACCCAAGTTCCCGAGCCGAGGCAACTTTGGTGATGACGGACACGTGGCCTTTGGCACCGAGTCAGGGTTTCCTAAATTCCCCCATAAAAAATATTTAGGTGGCGACTCTGTATCTGGCAAAGCAGTCCATGTTTGGCACTTCTTTTCTAAAAATCTGTTTTCTCAAAACGATTTGCCGGATTTGGACTCTTTGATTCAGATTAAGAACCGTGACATTTGAGTCCTGAACTGTAGTAGACCCACAGACGAACAAAACGGGATTCATCTCCCGGGACGTTCGGAGACGTCTACAGTTTCTGGCGACTCTACTGGGGAATTTAGAGAGCTTGACTCGAACTTGTGATAGCTTGTTTTAATTACACTCATGTGTTTCTTTGCATTGCATGTGCATTGGTGCGCCTAAGACACCGTGTTTGCCATCTGCCATTCCTGAACGGTTTGCTGGAGGCTTGTCTTGTCAAGGCATGACCATAAGGCTGACCGGTTGTGGGCTCTGACAGTATGGGAACACAAACCCCGATTTTACCGGGGCACCCTTTTGACCATTCGACCTAGTGCATATTTCGGAATCCATAGTGACTATTCCAAACTAGGACAGGTCGCTTACCCGATGTTAGGTTGTTTGAAACTGCTGCGTGCATAGTGAAACCCTAGCTCCTGACAAAATAGGACAGGGAAACCCTACCCCAACATAGGGGTGTATTGGCTCTCATCTACTTGCTATGTGTTTTTATAATGTATTTCTACAGGGGACACACGTACCGGTCTGTGAGTTTGAGTATCAGGCCCGCGGGCATCAGTGTTTTTTGGAATCAGTTATCTATGGGTATCAGATTCAGACTTAGGGGCAACGATTCGGAAACAGTGATCAGTGTTTGAGGAACAGTGTATCCAGCTTTTCGACTGTATATTACGATACCCAAATATGTGTTGCATATTTATTTTACGCCGTTATGCTGTCCGATTGTCTGTTTATTTATTTGCTTTATTTATCTTTTTACTAGGTAGTTGAGCACAATTGCTTCTGACCCAGTAGATATTGCCCAAGCACTCTGGACTAGAGGTCGTTGACTCCATCGATCTGAGGATCTGGTAGACGGACAACCAGTGTACCACTCTCTACCCCCGGTTACTAGACGGAGGACGGTTAGGCAGAGGGCATCAGTACAGCAGTCAGTTCAGAGGGCCTTATCTACCCCACCTGAGTCCAGTAGGGATCAGGATTCTGTTTCTCCTACAGAGAGAGAATATATACCGGTAATTCAACCAGAGCAGAACAGTATGGCCAGTTTAGAAGAGATGGTGCGCCAACTCCAAGAGAGTATGAAAATGATGCAGCAGGATGCTGTCCGACAGGCAGAGTTCGCCAAGCAGCAGGCCACGGTTATGAATGAACAAGCAGAGTTAATTGTAAGGTTACAGCAGCAAACCGGAGCCTCTGCTTCGCAACAAGTTCCTCCCCCACCAGGAGTTCCAACCCTCGGGGAGACAGCCAATGTTCAGAATGATACAGAACTTCCCACAGGACCACCTCCACCCCCGATCCTACCCCAAATTCAACCCCAACTATCAAAAACACCCACCAACCTACCGGACTCTCCCTTTGAGTTTGAGACTGATCCCACCGCACTAAAGTTGAACAAGCTTGAAAAGCTGTTCAAGAGATCCCAGGGAGTCAAGACCATCCCCGACATTGAAGACGGGTATACTGACACAGCTGTGACGCTGCCTGCCAGATTCAAAATGCCTCATATTGATCGATTTGATGGGTCCGGGGACCCCACGGTGCCCTTGAGACTGTTTTCAGATATCTTAAGGCCAATGGGCCTCAGTAGACTTCAGAAGCTGTCTTTATTCGGCCGGACCCTGTCGGGTGTGGCGGCCATATGGTATGCCAAATTAGAAGATGATATCAAGAGAAACTGGGACGAGATGGCTGAGGCCTTTATTGCGCAGTACTCATACAATACACAAATCGAGATTACAACCCGCAATCTCGAGACAACAAGGCAAGAGCCTAAAGAGAGTTTCTCAGAATTCGTGACCAGATAGAGGGCCAAAGCTTCGATGATGACCTTAAGGCCTACAGACAAAGACCAGATTCGGATGATTGTGCGCAATCTTCAGCCGAAGTTGATGCAGAAGATGATTGTACTCCCCTTTCCTACTTTTTCTGACCTACATGAAATGGGGGTACAGATTGAGGACGCCTTGAAGCAAGGCTTAATTGATAATGACCGGGAGCAACCCCGAAGGACTTTCAACCGCAACACTAATGCGGGCCCGAGCGGCACTTCAACTACAAGAGCCTCCGAAGTGAGCATGGTCACCACCAATCCCCCTCCAAGAACCATGGCGGCTGCGCCTGTTCTCCGGTGCATCCGGAAGTAACCCGCAAACAGCCAAATACCCACCCAAAAACACCAGAACCTTCGCCCCACTGTATATGCCCCTGTCCAAAGCTCTGGGGGTGCTGATCAGAAAGGGCACTTGAAGCCCATAGAGCCGCGACCCTTACCAGAAAGACTTCCCTCTACCCACAACCCAGCCAAGTATTGCGCATTTCACCAACAGCACGGTCATGACACCGATCTGTGCTTCCGATTACATCATGAGATTCAAGATCTCATCGATAACGGGGTGATTCTGCCTCCCGAGAAACCCAATGTTACTACAAACCCTCTCCCCACACATAACCAAGCTCCACCGCCCAAAAGGATCAACTTCATTCAAACCGGGGTCGTGCCTTACGATCCTAGCATCTATATCACACCTTCCCACCTGCCTAAGCCGGAGGTGTTCCTTCCTGATTGCACCAACTTGTACATGATGGACATCTCCATAACCCAACCCAAGCTAGCGGTGGTGACTACCGGGGACAAGGGAGAGGAGATTTCGGAGGAAAGGAGGTTTGTTGAGCCAGAGTCTGCAGGATCTAGGGGTTGTGTTGAGAAGACATATAGACCGGGTGATTACATTGCGTCAATAGGTTAGGATGGGCCAGATGTGGAATTGCCTACGGAAGGAGAGCTGTGTGTGATCCAAGGAGATAGTCTGGGACAAAGAACAGATGATTTGACGGTTGTGGAAGGAGACCTTGCCAACATCCAGTTTTTCAGTGACCAAAATCCAGGGGACGCAGCAGTCAACTGGTTCGATTATGAGGAATCGGCAGAGGCTACCAGTTGGTTAGATGATCAACCGGATGTGGGGGAAGAGTTCCAACCAGAACAGGGCCCGGCAGGGGCAAGAATGGCAGTGACGGCCGGAAGGGTCGAAGAACAGAGTACATCGCCGGAGAGCGCCGGTATCAAGAATTTCGCTCGGGATTGGAGCATTTCGAATACGGGGATTATTGAACAGACAGTTGTGTTGACACGGCCGGAACAAGGAAGATTTGAAGATTCTGAGAGAATCAGGAAGGCAAAGGCCCATGTGGAGACTGAAATTGCCATGCGCACAGAAACTGAGAATGCTGCGGGCATGTGGATGGAAGGTGCTACGAGTACAAGAACAGTCATACCAGAGCCGGACAGATGTCTGTCAGCTGCTGATGGAATGTGGTAGGAAGATGAGGACTTGTGTCTTGCCCACACAGATGAAGATTGGGGGAACAACCAACCCGATGATACCTGGTATCTTGGAGAGGTCGACCATATGACGCGGAGCGGGCGGTACTTCAAACCCCCGCACCTAGATCAGCCAGAGGCTTCTGGGAAGGATAGAGAGGCTGAGAAGCAAAAGGAGAAGCAACTTGAGGAGGAAGCTGTGCTCAAACAGCTAAAAAAGATACAAGCAGACATCTCCATCTGGGGACTGCTCATGGCATCACGAGTGCATAGACAGGCTGTCCTGACGGCCATGGACAAAGCCAAGCTTTCAATAGAAACCACGCCAGAACAGCTGGTAGGATTAGTCTTTCCGGGAGGAGCTACCCCGACGCTGACTTTTTCCGACAAAGAATTGCCACTCGAGGGGGCAGACCATAACAAGCCACTCTACATTTCCGTGGAGTGTAGGAATAAATGGATACCGGTGGTTCTTGTTGATACCGGATCCGCCATCAACGTCTGCCCGGCAAGAACATCATATGCGATCGGTTTGAAAACCGCGGATTTTGTACCAACAGCCCAGGTAATCCGGGCATATGACAACACAAGACGAGAGGTGATGGGAACAGTTAAAATCCAGACAAAAGTTGGGTCGGGACAGCACGAGATAGATTTCCATGTCTTAGAGGTTCCTGCAACCTTCAACCTGCTTTTAGGACGGGCGTGGCTGCATCAGGTGAAGGCGGTGTCGTCCACCTTACATCAAATGGTGAAATACCCCTATAGGAAGGGAGTAGCCATTGTTTTTGGAAATTCATCGAGTCATCCACCACCGGAGGTATCTACGCCTATTCTAGAAATTGAGCATGGTATGGAGGACGTGTTCATATCAGGTTTTACCCTGGCTAAGGCTCGGGTTGAACAGAACATCATGGCTACTAGCGAGAGGGTATATGTCAGTGCTCAGGCAGTATACCTCATGAACAAGCTCCAACACATCCCCGGGATGGGATTGGGAAAGAGTGGTCGGAAGGGCGTCGCAGAACTGGCCGAAGTACCACACAACCCCCATACCTTTGGCTTGGGTTATCTGCCCACCAAAGAGGATTGGGTAAGAAGGGGAAAGGAAATGGCCGGAAGAGCCAGAGCGAAACAAATGGGGAAACCTTTTGAGTTGATGCACCGGCCCATCCGGGGTACCCTAAACGGACGCTTCGTCCTGGAGGAGGAGGATTTTCCATTTTGTGGCTTCCCCGAGCCATGGCTGAACGCGGAGAAGAAGCGCGTGCCAGGTTTCGAAATTTTCTTTGACCTACAATTATCTGGGGATGATATCGCCGAAGAGCAGGCAGACCCGACAGTTAAGGTTGAACAGAGCAGGAAAATGGAGTCTGAGGACACCGAACTTGAAATGGGGGTAGCATTGGCATGTCTACTTTCAGATCCTTCGATCGACCAGCTGTGCTTTGGGGATAACTTCTCGGTGTCCATGATCGGGAATGAAACGGCTGCGAGCCTACCATCAACTTTTTTGGATGCATCCATTGCACCCTCCCTCACCTGGCAGTACGAGGAGGGATTTTTGTCTAGCAGCACCGGGTCAGGTAGTGAGCCGGAATCTGATTCCACCGAGTCCTGTGAGTCGGAATCAGGTTCCAGCTCAACTGAGTCTGAGTCCGGTATTCCTGGGGGTGATAACCCGGATGCCACAGTCCTGTCCAGGTCGTCTTTTTCTTTCTTTTTTGAGTCTGTTGTAACAGAAGAATCGGACGGTCTGGAAGTACATAATGAGAATGATATGAATGTGGTTTCCGAGTATTTTTCTGTGCCTTTGATTTATTGCTTAAATCAGGACTTTCAAAATTTTGACGAAAACGATGAGGAAGAAATTCCTCCGGTTTTGCAACGATTACTTGATCAAGAGCAGGAAAGATTTGTTAAACCTTTAGTTGATGAAATCACTACTGTGAATATTGGTACTGAGAAGGACCCGCGGCTGGTCCAGATCGGGTCCACGTTGTCTTCGAAGGAACGTGAGCGCTTAGTCGCTTTATTAAAAGATTTCAAAGATGTTTTCATGTGGTCCTACGAAGACATGCCTGGAATCGATCCTGAGATTGTACAGCACCGGATCCCTCTTGACCCCGAGGCCCGACCTGTCAAACAGAAACTCAGAAGGATCCGCCCTGACTGGGCCATCAAGATTAAGGAAGAAGTTACCAAGCAGATCGATGCAGGCTTCCTGCTAGTATCCGAATACCCAACTTGGTTGGCCAACATTGTTCCAGTGCCGAAGAAAGATGGCAGAATTTGAGTGTGCGTGGATTTTAGGGATTTGAACAAAGCCAGTCCGAAGGACGACTTCCCCTTGCCGCATATTGATGAGTTGGTGGATTTTACAACAACGCATGCTTTGCTTTCATTCATGGATGGCTTCTCAGGCTATAATCAGATAGCAATGGCACCCGAAGACCGGGAGAAGACCGCTTTCACCACCCCGTGGGGGACATACTGCTACAGAGTGATGCCGTTCGGATTGAAGAATGCTGGAGCTACTTATCAATGGGCCGCGACCATGATATTGCATGACATGATCCACAAAGAGGTTGAGGTGTATGTGGATGACATGATTGTCAAGTCCAAAGATAGAGAGGGCCATTACACCGCCTTGCAAAAGTTCTTTCAAAGGATCAGAGAATTTCGGTTGCGGCTGAATCCTCAGAAGTGTGCGTTCGGTGTTACAGCGGGAAAAATGCTGGGGTTTCTAATAACACAAAGGGGCATCGAAGTCGACCCTTCCAAAATCAAGGCCATCTTAGAAATGCCACCACCAATGTCTGAAAAAGAGGTGCGAGGCTTTCTGGGTAAAGTGCAATTCATAAGACGGTTTATCTCAAAATTAACCTTGACTTGTGAACCACTTTTTGGTCTCCTAAAGAAAGGAAAGAAATTCCAATGGGACGGCCGATGTCAAGCAGCTTTTGAACAGATCAAATAATACTTACAGAACCCACCCGTGTTGTCATCACCAGAGCCGGGGAAAGCGTTGATATTGTACCTTTCAGTAACTGAGACTACAATGGGCTGCATGCTCGCGCAAGAGTCAGAGGACAAAGTGGAGAGGGCCATCTACTATCTGAGCAAGAAGATGCTAGAGTATGAGACTCGCTACACACCGTTGGAGAAGGCTTGCTTAGCTTTGGTATGGGCTACCAGGAAGCTGCGGCACTACCTGTTAGCTCACTCTGTAATGTTGGTTTCACGACTCGATCCCATCAAATATCTTTTCGAGAAACCGGCACTTACGGGTAGGCTAGCTCGTTGGTTGCTTTTGCTTTCTGAATTTGATCTGAAATACGTGACGCGTAAATCAGTAAAGGGGAGAGCGGTGGCAGAATTCTTAGCCGACCATCCGGTAGAAGGGGGTGAAGCAGTCGAGTACTTATTCCCAGATGAAGCCATTTTGTATGTCGAAGACGAAACTTGGACGATGTACTTTGACGGAGCGTCAAACCAGTACGGGTATGGGATAGGAGTGTTGCTGATAGCGCTCGACAATTCCCGTATCCCTCTAGCATTTAAGCTCCGATTCAAAGTCTCGAACAACGAAGCAGAATATGAGGCATGCATTGCCGGTTTAGAAGCAGCCCTGGAACTAGGGGCAAGACGGTTGGACGTCATCGGGGATTCGAACCTTGTTGTGTCTCAAGCAAAAGGAGACTGGAAAGTCAAAGAAGAAAAGGTGATGATGTATCACCAGACCTTGGACTTGTTAATTCCTCGGTTTGAGAAGCTAAATTTTACCCATCTATTAAGAGAGAACAACAGGTTCGCAGATTCTTTAGCAACTCTATCTTCCATGATAGACATCCCATCTGGAGTCCGGATGCGTCCAGTCATCATTGATCAGAAGTTTGTGCCAGCATATGAATCAATTGCTGCTATAGGAGAGGTTCAGGACGACAACCTCTGGTATTACGACATTTGGAACTTCTTGGAAAAAGAGACGTATCCACCAGGGGCAAACGCCAAAGATAAAAGGGCAATCAGAAGAATGGCTGTTCAGTTCATCATCTGTGGGGGTAAGCTGTATAAGAAAGGTCATCTGGGAATGCACAAGCTGTGTGTAGAGGCTGAAGAGTCGAAGCGCCTGATGGAGGCCATCCATGGGGGAGAATGTGGTGCGCATATGAATGGAGTAATGTTGGCCCGGAAGATCCTCAGGCAGGGTTACTATTGGTCCACCATGGAGGAGGATTGTATTGGCTTTGTTCGGCGATGCCACAAATGTCAGATCCATGCAAACCGCATGAACATTCTGCCGTCAAAACTGTACAATATGACTTCGCCATGGCCATTTTCAGTCTGGGGAATTGATGTAATCGGGGCTGTCACTCCGAAGGGGTCAAATGGGCATGAGTTCATCCTGGTCGCGATAGATTATTTTACAAAGTGGGTCGAGGCCCAATCTTATGCGGTATTGAAAGCTTCACATGTTGCGAAGTTTATCCGAAACAACATCATCTGTCGCTACGGAGTCCCAAACGAGATAATTTCAGATAACAGTTCCCACTTCAAAAAGGAGGTGATTGACTTGTTGGAAAAATACAACGTGGCTTTTCATAAGTCATCCACCTATCGGCCGCAAACCAATGGAGCGGTTGAGGCCGCCAACAAAAATATCAAACACATCTTGCAGAAGATGGTGGAAACTTACCGGGACTGGCCAGATAAGCTGCCGTTTGCTCTGTGGGGCTACCGGACTTCAATCAGAACTTCTACTGGGGCGACTCCGTACTCATTGGTTTATGGGATGGAGGCCGTCCTACCTATCGAAATCGAGGTTCCGTCATTACGAGTGTTGGTTGAGTGCCAAATAGCCGAAGTAGATTGGCAGCAGAGCAGGTTTGAGGAACTCATGCTCTTTGACGAGCGCAGATTGAAGGCACTGTACCATGTTCAAGGTTATCAGCGCAGAATTGCCCGGGCTTTCAACAAGAAGGTTAAGTCCAGGAATCTAAAGGAAGGAGATTTGGTACTTAAGGACAACCGAGCTCCCATCCACGACCCAAGGGGCAAGTTCAGACCCAATTGGACTGGTCCCTACATCATTAAGTCTATCTGGTCAGGCGGAGCTATGGTTCTGATGGACCTAGATGGCCTAGAGTTCTCCCAACCGATCAATATGGACAAGTTGAAGAAATATTACCCTTGAGGGGCTCGCTAGGCTGAAAACCCGAAAGGGCGACCTAGGCAAAACTCAGAGCAGAAAAAAATTAGAAAATATAAAAACTGAGCTCGCAAGGTTGAAAACCCGCAAAGGGCGGCCTTGGCAAAAGCGTAAAAAGAGAGTGAAAATACCCGAGTGAACCCAAGCCTGAACTACGTAAGGCTTGATTCCCATCTTTGGGATACGTAGGCAACTTCATCCTGGAGTCCAGCCATAAACTTTTCCCCGATCAACTTTGTCCATTTGATCAGCTCGGTCATCTTTGTCTATTCAGCATTCAAGAATTCGATTGTAATCTCTGGTGCAGTGCTATTCAGACTAGGGGCAACTTTCCGTTGCCATGCAGTGCCGCGGTACTATTCAAACTAGGGGCAACTTTCCAGTTGCTAGGATCCGGGGTTGTGCATCTCAGTGACAAATCTCAGGCGTGTCCAGTTCTGATCCATACCGAAAATAGTTCTGAAAAGTTTTAATAAAAGTTGACTTTGTTCAAAGTAATCTTTTTACAACTAAGACCATTTCTGGACCAAAGCGGAAAATTTTCAGTACCATAAACCTTCAATCTCATTGATTTCAATACAGAGTTCTCCTGCTCTTGCATACAAATTAAAGTTGCTTTTTATTACATTCATAAGGAAAACTTGAAAGTACTAATAAAGCAATAAATCCGGGGCATAGATAAGTCAGATGTCCCTGCGCCCCCTCCCAGAGCTGGTCGAAGCCTCTAATGCCAAGCTGGGCTCGACCTGTGCCTCTTCATTAAGCCAATTCAAGCACTCATCAGACAAAGTGCAACTGAAAGTGGGAGCGGGGGCCAGGAGCTCTCTAGTTCTCCATACTGTCGCATACCGAGCAAGCTGTGCGCCTCGGATCGGGAATGCAGGTGGATATTCTATCTCTTCTGGTGGACAAGTCTGGTCATGACCGAATTGACGTCGGATCCGGAATGGAAAATAGAAGACACAGTGAGTCAAGCCAATCAGCTGAATCCCAGGTTGGCGAGTCATGCTGTAGCTCATTGCCGGTAGATGAAGCCAAGGACATCGCCAACCAATGCGATCCGCAGACAAGTTACGCATCCAGTCAAACCACCAACCCTCATCAAGGGCGTCGACTAGGCGTTGCCTGAAGAAGTAACCACGGGCTGAATAAGCTGAGCAAGAGTCCACGACCTGTAACTTGTCCATCAACCATACCTGGGAAGGGATGAAAAATGAGGGAATAAAGAATAGAGAGATGTACGATGAGAGAAAAAGTGAGAAAAGGGTTTTGTGAGAAAAATCAAGCTTGAAGGCCGAGTGATGTGAGCAATACATATGTAAGATTGGGTGGGACACGTAACCTGCAGTAGTAGTGGACTCCCCGCTAATCTGGTCGTCTCTCGACGATAAAAGGTGTCTAAGCCCATCAACGTCTCAGCCAGAATCATGGCAATGCAGCTCTTGCCCCCCTTCAAGCCTTGGGCAACCTCGATTAACTGGACACTAGATCCTCCGGAGCCTGAGACAAACAGAAAATGAGATAGCATGCACAAACAGAGGGCGTGTCGCCGAAAGCCTTGCCAATGATGGTCACTGCGATCACCGACATCAGAAAAACGATAGATCAAACTCGGAATATCCAGCATTCCGTCGCAAACCAGAGACCGAGCGTCACGCATAATGAGTCCACACATTCGCCCTAAGGATTGGGCATGACCAAAGTTAAGCTGGGGCAGGATCTCCTCGTCGCGCTCGGACTCCATTAGGGCTCAGAAATCTTCGAAGGTGGGACATATCTCTTGTCCGGCAAAGCTAAAGACATGCGTCACCGGATTCCAAAACCTCGCCGCGGCATGGAGAAACGGGAGGTGCAACGGGGTACGACCCAGAGTGAATAGTGCGTTTATGCCAAAGCCCCGGAAATTCAGCTTTTCCGAGCCATCCAAGTTGTTAATCCAGGTTATAAGATTCTGGGCAAGAAGCACTTCCATTTGGAGCAAATCAGTGTTGAAATAAGGAGAACCACGAAGCTGAGACCCTTTTGTAAAAGATAAGGTTGAGTGGAGGACAGCTGTTGGCATTCTGCTGGTTCTGGTAATTTATGGCCGGCCGGCCAAATATAGTGCCGACCGGCCACTACTTTTGGCCGGTGACAATTTCTAATGGCCGATGGCCTCCACCCATGGCCGGTGGTCTCCCTCCTTGTTCCTTGAGCTGTCTATGCTGAAGATTAGGGAACTCCACCACCTCCAATGCCCTCCGGTGATCGATTCTTGCGGAGCCACACCTGTTTGCTTATCGAGTTATTGTACATTCGCTTATCAAGTTGCATTTCACTCTATTTAAGTCTTTGAATACTTGTTTATTAAGTTGTACTCGCGTTGGTTGGTTATATTGAGTCTCCCTGTTTTGCTTATCGAGTTGTAATTGGTTCACTACCTGATTATTATGATGCGAATGCTCCGTTTTCAAACACAGTTTCAATCTCGCTCACATTGTTGTGTGATATCTCGCGATGCGATGCGTAGAAAATATACAAATGCAACATCTTTTGAACAAAATAGTTGTTTTGTCCACATCATGTGTTTTGCGAAATATGTAATTTTGAGAAAGAGTAAAACCTGCCTGAGGCAGTGCAATGTGTTTAAACTACCATTAAAAAGGAAAGTAAAGCATAGAATGGCAGGGTAGCAAAGTGTCGGAATCGATGCCAGTAAAACTCCCCTTGCGGTCAACGTACCTTCCGTTGTTCGGGTCAACTGCATTGTTTGGCACCTTCATCACTCAAGACAATGCGGGAAAGCGCACTTTTAGAACATGAACCTTCGAGTTGACCTCAGACCACAACTTCTATGAGCGGTGCTCGGTGCGTGCGAAGAACGTCCCTTCTCATATCTTTTCATATCTTGTGAACTCCAGCATCATGAATAATACGCTTCTATCATACTCCAAATTTCTTTTTACACACTTTGCCCATGTAGACCGCATGTTTAATGAATTTCATTACTTGCGTAGACCACATGTTTGTAATCAAATTCATTACTTGCGTAGACCGCATGCTTGTAATCAAATTCATTGCTTGCGTAGACCGCATGTTTGTAATCAAATTCATTGCTTGCGTAGACCGCATGCATGTTATCAATTTCATGGCTTGCGTAGACCGCATACTTGTCATCAATTTCATGGCTTGCGTAGACTGCATGCCTATGTTCAATTTCATTACTTGTGTAGATCGCATGTTTGTAATCAAATTCATTGCTTGCGTAGACCGCATGCTTGTTATCAATTCCATGGCTTGCGTAGACCGCATGCTTGTCATCAATTTCATGGCTTGCGTAGACTGCATGCCTATGTTCAATTTCATTACTTGCGTAGACCGCATGTTTGTAATCAATTTCATGGCTTGCGTAGACCGCATGCTTGTCATCAATTTCATGGCTTGCGTAGACTGCATGCCTATGTTCAATTTCATTACTTGCGCAGACCGCATGTTTGTAATCAAATTCATTACTTGCGTAGACCGCATGCTTGTTATCAATTTCATTGCTTGCGTAGACCGCATGTTTGTGTTCAATTTCATTGCTTGCGTAGACCGCATGTTTGTGTTCAATTTCATTGCTTGCGTAGACCGCACGTTTATGTTGAATTTCATCGATTGCGTAGACCGCATACTTTACTTACACGTGTTTAATTTCATTGCTTGCGTAGACTGCATGCTTTACGTACATGTGTTTGTGCCTTTACAGTATTATTATGCTCCCACTTGCTTTGCGTTGTCACGCATTCTCAATTGCTTTCATGTGCATACTGCTAACCATATCATACATGTTAAGTTGTTTTCTTTGCAGGCACGATATTGTATGTACGGTTCATTTGCGGCTGGTGGAACCAAACGAACCAGACAGGTATTGTATCCTCCGCGTGAGACGTATCGAGAATTGCAATATTCTCTTACACCCTTTCTGCATTGTAGTGTAGTTTGGTGTATGCTTTCTTAGAACTGTTGCATGTGTGCTTCGTTACAGCTTTCTTTGCATGATCATAAGTTATGCTCAGCTTTGTGCATTGTCTTGCATTTTGCCCCTGCCTTCGGGCGCATATCTTCTTTGTCTTGCATGTTTGTCTAAGTCTTCGGCCTTGTCAAAAATGGGTCGTCTCTGGGCTTTAACATTCACTCCCGTCATTGTTATGACTTTCGAGTTCTGCCAAAGAGGGGCAACGATAGACACCCCATTTTTGACCGTCCTCAAGACTTGGACGTCACTGGTTGAACACTCAGTGATCACCCTTGTTCGTATTCGTTTTGAGTTCCCGGAGGCCTCGGCTGCGTGCCTTGCCTCAAGATCTCTTAACTCGTTCGTTTAGTGTTTGGTTTTGCATCAAACATTTATGTTTTTGCCTTGGAAGGCAGGGAATGGCTTGTTGGCCATCCCCACACTCCACCGGCCTTCCCTTTCCTTCACCGGCCATTCCTTGTTGCCACCGGCCATTGTTGCTTGTTATCAATGGCCGGTCGGCACTCTGTATGGCCGACCGGTACCTTTTTTTGGCCGGTGATCTATTTTGCTGGCCGGTGACCCTTTTGAACCCCCCTCAGGCATGGTGCATGCCAGCTGTGCCAGCTGGGAGGCACAGACCCCACTCCCTATGCACGAGGATGACCATCTTGAGCCTTTGACCCCCTTTTCCTTCTAGAAGGTTGAACCCTTTGGCCAAGCTTCTTGGGGAAGCTTGGCCAGCTGTCTTAGCTTCCTCTAGAAGCCTTGACTCCTTTGCACCCTTTGCCCCTTTTCATTTAGCTTCTTGAAGAAGCTTCAAGCCATTTCCTATGTCTATATAAGAACCCTTCTTCCTCCTTTGTCTAGGGTTGGAATTTTTGATCAAAAAAACCAGAGATATACATATATATATCTGTCAAATATATTCTCTCTCCATATTTCCCTCTCTCTCCTCCTTTGTGTGTGTTTTGTGGCCTAAAAGTGCATTTTTACCTTAGTTTTGCACTAAGACACACACTACCACACCTTACTTCGACCTTGAGGGGCTTGGAGGGTTTGTTCTTGAATTTTTGGACTGATTTTGATCAAAAGAAGAGGGCTGCATTGGCTGTTCATCAAGGTTTCTTCAAGGGTAATCTCTTTACTTTAGATTCCCCAATCTTGCATTGCTTTTTTACCTGTCTTGCCTATTGTTTTAGACTTTGTGTATAACTAGAAAAAGTCTTATTTTTGCATGCTTGAGATCTCTCATTAAGGTTGTTTTGGCATTTGGGGTCGACCTCACCCTCTTAGCTCCATTTGGCCTCTTTCGGTACTCTTTTGTTAAGCCTTGTTTACCTTGGTGTGTTGGCCTTCTCACCACTGAAATCCAGTGGATTTTCAGTGGTGAGAAAGGAGGTTTGAGGTCTTGTATAGGGGAGGGACACCCCTTTCCCTTTTGTGCTTCATTTGTGCATGTTTTGGTTCAATATGGTAGCATGCATGTCTAGTTGTTTATGGCTACTTTTCAGGGGCTTTTGGGGTATTTTGGGTCATATTATATCTCTGTTCAATGGTGGTTTGTTGGCCCTTAGCATGCATATTATACTTGCTTTATATTCCTCCATGTTGCCTAGGAATGCATCACACCATTAGACCGCCATGCTATCATATTTTGGCCTTGCTTCGTGGAGTCCTTTGTCATATTTTTCCATGCTTAAGGTCTGTTGGCCACTGATTTGGTCATGTTTGATATGTTTGGTATAGTTGCTATGCATTGTGGCTTGTAGGCCTTGAGTGTGTGAGTCACTAACATGCCTAGTTTAGCTTATCATCATCATCATTTGAGATCACATTTCAATCCATGAAATATGGTTTTTACATTGTCATTTGTGTCTCTTTCAATGCTTTGAAGTGTTGTAGTTTTGTGCCTTAAATGTTGGTCATTGTGTATGCTACCATGTTTAGACATTTGGGCTGCCATACCAATAGGTTTTGGGGTGTATTTTGGTGCATTGAAACTCTGTTTTTGGTTGAATAATCCATGCCATGAGTGGTCGTGATAATGGTAGTAAAATGCCTCCTTTTATGCCTTAGTCTTAGGCCCTTTGGTTTGCATGTTGGCATGGACATTTGCCCATCATTTAGACCACTTTTAGCCACTGTTTTGGGGCATGGCCGAGGCTTCCCATTCCAGCCTAAGCCCATCCTTGTGCATGATTGCATGCTTGGCTCGTTACCTCTAGTTGCATGCTTGCATAATTGTCCATGCTTGCATAGTATTCGCATCTTGTATGCTCTAGCATTTTGCATGCTTTTCATGATAGATTGCATCTCATATGATATGTTTTTGCATCTTAATCTCATATTGCATTCTTGAGCCATGTTTGTCTACATGCACTACATTGTTTGGTTTGGGGTGTCAAACCAAACTTGAGGGGCGAGGGGTGTTTGTACTTCAAGTGAGAAAACACGTCTCAACCCTCGGTCGCCGAGGCCCTTGACTCTAACATGATAAGGTCTTGGTATTCATTTGTGTGTTGCATGCATTTTCATTAAATGGCAAGCTTGTCTCCTTAGGCCACCATGCCTAATTGATGGCCCGAGGATCGAGGGCCATGCTCCCTTGAGCCCATTGCATGATAGGGAGTGTGTCCATGCATACATTTGCTTGAAAATTCCATGCCATACACTGCTTGCCCTCTGTTGCTATCAACTGCAGGTCCCCCAGGGAGTTTTGGCCGGTCGGCTAAATTCAGTGCCGGCTGGCCATTAATTTTGGCCGATAGTAAAAAAAGGTGGCCGGTGGTTCCTCTCTTTGGCCGGTGGCATTTGTGCTTGGCCGGTGGCATTCCCCAATATCCATAGAGCATGTCCCAAGACTTTTGCAGTCTTCAGAGAAGCAGGGCAGTGTAAACAGAGGCAGCAGTGGCATGGTACGGGTTTTCTGGGCGAGACGGACTCGAGCATGCATCATGCGCGCATTCCGAGGCAGGGCTGTGGCCCCCTTCTTTCTATTTATTTGCATATTCAATTTATTAATTGAGTTGGAAATTTTGTAATATTTAATTAGCTAGGGTAGTTAATTATTTATTCGGTTTGTAATATTTATTTGGGCCCTCTGAGTGAGAGCAAATGTGTAATAAGCGTGCGTGAGTGTGTGTATGTTTTCCAACCCCACTTCTTTCTCCCTTTTACTTACCTGCTTTTGATGGTTAGTATTAGGGCATATTTAATTTAGCATACCTTATGTTATGCATGCGTGCATCATTCATTTGTATTGCATGCACCGGGCTCAGCGCATCATGCTAACTGCATTGTATTTCAAATCTAACTTGAATACATGTTATCTGTCGCATTTCACATGCCATCTATAGATTAGCCGAGCCTATTCTAGTTGCACCTTGCATGTGTTGCATCAGCCATCTTAACATGAACTGGGATCATGCATATGATTACTAACTAGTTTCTGTTTTGGCTTGGAGTACTAGGTGAGTTTTTTTTTATATGCTTTAGCATACCGCATGCGTGTGAGTGTTGCCATAGTAGCATGATTACCATGAGGCTAGCTGCTTATGTGATATAACTGCTTGAATGCCTGTGGATGGAGGTTGAATTACCTGAATTGGAATAAATACATTAAAACTGTGAGTTTTAAAGCCCACTCCACAGTGGCAAAACTATCTTTTCTAAAGCCCACTCAAGGGTGGCAAAAATCTGCGTTTTTAGCCTACTTGCGAGTAGCAAACCATTTTCAAAACAAACATGAAATGTTTTGTTCCAATTTAGGCGATTTGGTCTATACTTGTTTGTTGCGCGTATAACATAGTAAATCTAGGCTAATAACTAGAATAAGAACGCATAATGTTTTCAAAATAAGATATCACGGTTAGTAGAGGCCGATCTTTGGATCGGGCGAGAGGGGGTGCTCATAGCTGACCTTCCTCAATCGTACCCAAGTTCCCGAGCCGAGGCAACTTTGGTGATGACGGACACGTGGCCTTTGGCACCGAATCAGGGTTTCCTAAATTCCCCCATAAAAAATATTTAGGTGGCGACTCTGTATCTGGCAAAGCAGTCCATGTTTGGCACTTCTTTTCTAAAAATCTGTTTTCTCAAAACGATTCGCCGGATTTGGACTCTTTGGTTCAGATTAAGAACCGTGACATTTGAGTCCTGAACTGTAGTAGACCCACAGACGAACAAAACGGGATTCATCTCCCGGGACGTTCGGGGACGTCTACAGCACGAGTCAGGGTTTCCTAAATTTTTTCGAAAATAAAATATTTAGGTGGCGACTCTGTATCTGGCAAAGCAGTCCAATTTTGGCATTATTTGATTTAAAATCGATTTTCCAAAAAGATTTGTCGGATTTAGACTCTTTGGTGTTTATCAGTTTCACATTGCACTTGTGAGATTAGATTCAGAACTGCAGGAGTCCGAACTGTAGGGCTTCATTCGACCTTCCGAAAGGGTGCGCGAAAAAAGTCAAGCTACAGTTTTTGGCGACTCTGCTGGGGATTTAGAGAACTTGACTTGAAAATCATGATATGTTATTTTATCTAAACTTATGTGTTTCTTTGCATTTGCATTTTGCATCGGTGCGCCTAAGTCACAGTGTTTGCCATCTTCTATTCCAAACAGTTTGCCGGAGGCTTGCTTGGAAAAGCTTGCCAAAAGGCTGACCAGTTGCGGGCTCTGCCACGATGGGAACACAACCCTTGGATCTAGACTACTGCTGTACCATTTGATCCTCCTTTCACTTCTCGGTGTTAGGTGTGAGAGGTATATTAGGTGGTCTTGCTGAGGTATCCTTTTTGACCATTTCGACCTAGTTGCATATCGGAAACCATAGAGACTGTTCCAAACTAGGACAGGATGCTCATCCGAATGTAGGATTGTAGTGAAACCACTTTGTTTGAATATCTTACCCTAGTTCCTGACGAAACTAGGATAGGGTAACCCTACCCCATCATAGGGGTGTTTTGGCTCTCACTTGCTTGATACGTGCTTTTACAGTGAAACTCTGCAGGGATGCATGTATCAGTTGCAAGTCTAGGTATCAGTTTGGGGATATCAGTTTTGAGAGGGGTAGAAATCAATGTTTGAGTACAGTTCTACAGCTTATGATTGCAACTGTGTGTTATTAATGTCTGAGCTGAGGTGCTGTGCATTTTTTTGTTTTTGTTTTTGTTTTTGCTTTATTTGTTTTTGCAAGGTAGTTTTTTCACCATTGCTTCAGATGATTCTGTTACCTCCCAAGCACTCTAGACCCGTATAAGGAGACTTTATCAATCTGGGGATCTTGTCAGGGGACAGCCTGTGTTTGCTTCACTCCAGCCGGTTACGAGACGGAGGAGGGTCAGGCATAACTCACCAGTCCAGCCGCTATCTTTTACTTTACCTGCACTCAATCAAGCTCTGTCTTTTACCTCTGCTCTGGTAAGAGATCATTCGCGAGTGCTGATGGCTCAACAACCCCCGATCAGTATGGAAGACACGTTCGGACAACTCCAGCAGACCATAGAATTAATGCAGCAAGACGCTACCCGCCAGGCTGAGGTTGCAGCTTCGCAAGCGGAAGTGATCAATAGGCTGCAACAGCATCAACCATAACAAGCAGTAGCTTTTGCTTCTCACCCACCCCCAGTCAGGATTCCAGTGCCCAGGGTTACAGTTAATGTCCAGGAAAATGTAGACATTCAATTGGATTCGATTCCACCGTAGGCCTCCAAAGCACCAGTGTACCAGACTTAGGCGCCATTTGAGTTTGAGGTCGACCCTACCATTTTGAAAGTTAGCAAGCTAGAAAAGCTCTTCAAGTGGGCATAGGGTATGAATGTAATCCCGGATACAGAGGATGGTTACACTGATGCAGCAGTGACTTTGCCAGACAGATTTAAGATGCACCACATAGACCGTTTTGATGGTTCAGGGGATCCTATGGTGCACTTGCAGCTCTTCTCAGATATTCTGCAGCCCATGGGCCTATCTAGACTTCAGAAGGTCTCACTCTTTGGCTGGACCTTGTCGGGTATAGCGGCCATTTGGTACGCCAAACTGGAAGACTCTGTGAAACGGAGCTGGGATAAGATGGCCAAGGCCTTCGTAGCGCAGTACTCTTACAATACCCAAATCGAGGTCACGACTCGTGATCTCGAAGCAACTAGGAAGGATCCAAAGAAGGGCTTCTTGGACTTTGTAACAATATGGTGGGCTAAAGCATCGATGATGACGACCCAACCATCTGAGAAGGACTAGATCAGAATGGTAGTCCGCAACCTGCAGGGGAAATTGCTGCAGAAAATGATTGTCTTACCCTTATTCACATTCGCTGATCTTCATGAGATAGGAGTTCACATTGAGGATGCGATGAGACAGGGTTTGATAAGTGACGAGAAGGAGCAGCCTAAGAGGCCTTTCACACGTAGTTCCAATGCGACTACTAGCGGTAGCGTAGCTACAAGGCCTTCAGATGTGGGTATGGTCACCACAGCACCTAAGACTGCCGACCCCTTTGCCAGTACATCCAACCCAACCTCGCAAACCTCAAGTAGCCAAGCCCGAAACCAATGGGTGTTCACCCCATTGTACATAACTCTGTCCAAAGCCTTGGGCGTATTGATCAAGAAGGGGCATCTAAAGCCATTAGAGCCTCGCCCTTTACCCGATCCGCTTCCCCCAAAACACAATTCGGCCAAATACTGCACTTTCCACCAACAACATGGTCATGATACTGATCAGTGCTTCAGATTACGTCATGAGATTCAAGATCTCATTGACAATAAGGTGATAGCGCCTCCTCAAAAGCCTAACGTCACTACAAATCCTCTTCCACAACATAACCAAGCCCCTCCTCTCCGGCGCATGAATCTTATACAAACACTGGCTGTCCCTTACGATCCCAGTATATATATCACCCCAGTCCACCTACCTAAGTCGGCGCTGTTCATCCCAAAAAGCATAGATTTGTGCATGATGAACGCGTTTACTTCCAAACCCAAACTTGTGGTGGTGACCGTGATAGATGAAGGCAGGATAGCCTTGATGAAGAATAGGAATGCTAGTTTAGTGCCTGAGGGCCCCGTGGACTTATCTGAGGAAGAGTATAACCCATGCCGCTACATTGTGCCGATCAATCAGGCCAAACCAGAGGTGGAGTTGCCAACGGGAATAGAGGTTAGTGAGGTCCGGAAGGATGGCCCAAGCCAGGGATTAGATGATCTAGCTGACCTGGAGGAAGATATCAATAATTTGCAGTTCTTTGATGAGCAAGATCAGGGGGATATGCACAATGACTGGTTCGATCTGAATGAGTCGACAGAAAACTCTAGGTGGCTTAGTGATGAACCAGATGTAGATGAGGGACTTTAACCAAAGCTGGAAAAGCAAGAAGCAGGAACTGCTGCAAGGGCCGAAACAGTCGAGAACAAGGGAAATTTACCGAAGAGCACCAATATCAAGAATTTAGCTCAGGAATCGGGCATTATTAGTACAGCTGATACTGAGCAAGAAGCTACACTGAAGCAATTTGAACAGGAACGGGATGAGAACAATCGGAAAGTTGGAAGAGCCCAAGACCATACGGGGGATGATTCTGATGTCAGAGTGATTACAACGGAACCGGACATTTGCTTGTCGGTTGCCGGAGGAGTATGGTGGGAAGATGATGATCTGCATCTTGCCCACACTGATAAGGATTGGGGTCAAGATCTACCAGATGACACTTGGTACTCTGACGAGATGGATCATATGACTAGAAGTGGGCTGTTCTTCAAGCCCCCACATTTGGACCAACTCGAAGCCTTCGGGAAAGACAAGTCGAAAAACAGAAGGATAAGGAGTTGGAGGAGGAAGCTGTACTGAAGCAACTGAAGAAGATCGAAGCTGACATATCTATCTGGGGCTTGCTCATGGCTTCGCGAGTACATAGGCAAGTTGTACTATCGGCAATGGATAAAGCCAAACTGTCTATCGACACTACTCCAGAACAACTAGTGGGACTTTTCTTCCGAGGAGGTGCGTCGCCAACTTTGACCTTCTCGGATAAGGAATTGTCGCCTACCTCCTGAGGGCTTTGCACATAACAAACCGTTATACATCTCAGTTGAGTGTAAGGAGAAATGGGTTCTGGTTGTATTGGTTGACACTAGGTCTGCAATCAATGTTTGTTCATCTCGCACAACTTATATCATTGGCTTGAAGCCAACGGATTTTGTACCTACGGCCCAGGTGATCTGGGCTTACGACAACATAAGCAGAGAAGTGATGGGAACAGTACAAATCAGAGTACAAGTTGGCTCGGCCCAATAGGATATTAAGTTTCACGTACTGGACGTTCCGGCCACTTTTAACTTATTGCTTGGGCGACCCTGGCTACACCAACTAAAAACTGTTTCTTCTACCTTGCATCAAATGCTGAAGTACCCTCATGGGAAGGGGGTAGCCATTGTGTTTGGGAATTCATCTATACATCCTCCGCCTGAGGTCACTACACCCGTGTTGGAGATTGTACATGGCGACGAGGATGTTTTCCTGTCTAGATTTACCTTGGTTGAGGCTCGGGTGGTGCAAAATATCTTGGCTATTGATGAGGGGTTGTACGTCAGTGCTCAATCAGTCTATCTCATGAACAAGCTACAGTATATACTCGGGATAGGATTAGGAAGGAGCAGCCGAAAAGGCGTTGCTGCACCGGCTGATGTGCTGCATAGCCCATATACCTTTGGTCTTGGCTACCTGCCTACCAAAGAGGACTGGTTTCGAAGAGGGAAGGAAATGACAGGAAGAGCCAAAGCTAAACGAACTGGGAAATTCAGGGAACTCTGAACGGCCGCTTTGTCCAGGAAAGAGAAGACTTCCCATTTTGTGGCTTTCCTGAACCATGGTTTAATTCGGAGTAGCAACGTGTTCCCGGCTTTTAGATCTTCTTCAATCTATAGTTGCAAGAGAGTGAAGCCATAGAGGAAAGGGCTAAACCAATTGCTGTAGTTAAATAGAACATAGAAAATGATTCAGGCAGCGATGAAATTGAATTGAGGGCAACACTGGCATGTCTCCTTTCGAATCCTTCGATCAACTCAGAGAGCTTGGGGGATGACCTGAGCGTTTCCATGATCAAGGACCAAACAGGTGTAAACCCAGTAAGCAGCATTCTTAATGTATCTGGCGTACCCTCCCTCATTTGGCAGTTCGATGAGGGCTACTTATCCAACAAATTTGAGTAAGGTGGTGAACCAGAATCTGATTCCGCAGAGTCTGTGGAGTCAGAATCAGATTCTGGTTCCTCTAAGTCTAAGTCCGGTGTTCTTAGGGTTGATAACCCAGATGCCATTGTTTTGTCCAGGTCGTTCTTTTTTTTTTCTTTTGAGTCGGTTGTAACCGAGGAATTAGAGCTGGATCTTTTGAATGAGAATGCCACGGCAGATTCTAAGTATTTCTCTGTGCCTCTTGTTTATTTCATCGATCATGACTTTCAATTTTTGATGAAAACGACGAGGAAGGAATTACTCGAGAGGATGAGAGGTTTGCAAAACCCCTTTCTGATGAAATCATTGCAATTAATGTGGGCACTGAGAAGGATCCACGTCTGGTCCAGATCGGGTCCACGTTGTCTTCAAGGGAACGCGAGCGCTTACTCGCTTTATTAAAATATTGCAAAGATGTTTTCGTGTGGTCCTACAAAGACATGCCTGGGATCGATCCTGAGATTGTACAGCACCGGATCCCTCTTGACCCCGAGGCCCGACCCGTCAAACAGAAGTTGCGAAGAATACGCCCGGATTGGGCTTTGAAGATTAAGGAGGAGGTCACCAAACAGATAGACGTAGGGTTTCTGCTAGTATCTGAGTACCCAACGTGGCTGGCTAACATAGTCCCGATGCCGAAGAAAGATGACAGAATTCTGGTGTGTGTGGATTTCAGAGATCTGAACAATGCAAGTCTAAAGGACGACTTTCCTTTGCCGTACATTGATGAATTGGTGGATTTCATCGCAGGCCATGCGTTGTTCTCCTTCATGGATGGATTTTCCAGGTACAACCAGATTTTGATGGCGCCAGAGGACAGGGAGAAAACTGCATTTACCATGTCGTGGGAAACCTACTGCTACAGGGTGATGTCGTTCGGTCTGAAAAATACTGGAGCTACCTATCAACGGGCCGTGACCACTATTCTGCATGATATGATCCACAAAAAGGTGGAGGTGTACGTGGACGACATGATTGTCAAGTCCAAGGAAAGAGAAGGCCACTACACCGCGTTGGAAAAATTCTTTCAACAAATCAGAGAGTACAGATTGAGGTTGAATCCACAGAAATGCACTTTTGGCGCCATAGCAGGGAAAATGCTGGGTTTCTTAATTACACAGAGGGGTATCGAGGTTGATCATTCCAAAATCAAGGCCATACTAGAAATGCCACCACCAAGGACTAAAAAGGAGGTGTGAGGCTTTCTGGGTAAAGTGCAATTCATAAGACGGTTTATTACAAAGTCAACCTTGACTTGTGAACCACTATTTGGTCTCCTGAAGAAAGGAAAGAAATTCTGTTGGGACGATCGATGTCAAGTTGCTTTTGAGCAGATCAAGCTGTATCTCCAAAATCCACCTGTGTTGTCGCTTCCAGAGCCGGAGAAGCCGTTGATTCCGTATTTGCCAGTCACCGACATGACTATGGGCTGCATGGTTGCGCAGGAATCTGAGGATAGAGTGAAGAAAGCCATCTATTACCTGAGCAAGAAGATGCTGGACTATGAGACCCGTTACATACCATTGGAAAAGGCTTGCTTAGCTTTGGTATGGGCTACCAAGAAGTTAAGGCACTACCTATTAGCTCACTCCGTAATTCTGGTTTCGAGATTAGATCCCATCAAATATCTCTTTGAGAAACCAGCGCTTACGGGTAGGCTAGCTCATTTGTTGCTTCTTCTCTCTGAATTCGATTTGAAGTATGTTACTTGCAAGTCTGTTAAGGAGAGAGCTGTAGCGGAGTTCCTAGCAAATCACCCAGTGGAAGGGAATGAAGAGGTGAAATATCTTTTCCCAGATGAAGCCATTCTGCAAGTCAAGGAAGAAATTTGGACAATGTACTTTGACGGAGCGTCTAATCAATACGGGTATGGGATAGGTGTATTGCTGATAGCACCCAACAATTCCTACATACCTTTAGCCTTCAAACTCCGGTTCAAAGTATCCAACAATGAAGCAGAATACGAGGCATGTATTGCTGGTTTGGAAGCCGCCTTGGAACTAGGGGCAAAAAGGTTGGACGTCACTGGGGACTCGAATCTGGTTGTTTCTCAAGCAAACAGCGACTGGAAAGCCAAGGAAGAGAAGATGAAAATCTATCACCAGACCCTGGACGTTCTGATACCTAAGTTTGAAAAGCCAACTTTCACTCATCTTCTAAGAAAGAACAACAGGTTCGCTGACGCCTTATCAACTCTATCTTCTATGATAGACATCCCTCAAGGAGTCCAGATGCGTCCGATCATCATTGAACAAAAATACACACCGACCAACGAGACCATCGCCGCAATAGATGAAATACAAGATCAAAACCCCTAGTACTATGATATCTGGAACTTCTTGGAAAAGGAGATTTATCCACCAGGGGCAAATGCCAAAGATAAGAGAGCCATACGACGGATCGCCGTTCAATTTATCATCTGCGGAGGTAAGCTGTACAAAAGAGGCCATCTGGGAATGCACAAGTTATGTGTTGATGCAGAAGAGTCAAAGCGCCTAATGGAGGCCATCCACGGAGGGGAGTGTGCATCGCACATGAATGGGGTAATGTTAGCCCGAAAGATTCTCCGATAAGGTTATTACTGGTCTACCATGGAGGAGGATTATATTGGCCACAAATGCCAAATCCATGCCAATCGCATGAATATTCTGCCGTCAAAGCTGTACAACATGACTTCACCATGGTCATTTTCAGTCTGGGGAATTGACGTTATTGGGCAATTATGCCGAAAGGGTCAAATGGGCATGAGTACATCCTGGTGGCAATTGACTATTTTACAAAGTGGGTGGAAGCCCAGCCCTATGCAATGCTGAAAGCATCGCATGTAGCCAAGTTCATCCGAAACAACATCATTTGCCGATATGGGGTCCCAAACGAGATTATTTCAGATAATGGTTCCCATTTCAAGAAAGAAGTGATCAACTTGTTGGAGAAATACAACATGGTTTTGCATAAGTCATCTATATATCGACTGCAAACCAACGGAGCTATTGAGGCCGCCAACAAGAATATCAAGCATCTTTTGTAGAAGATGGTTGAAACCTATAGGGATTGGCCAAATAAATTGCCATTCGCGCTCTGGGCGTCTAGAACTTCAATTCGGACGTCTACGGGGGCAACTTCTTATTCTCTTGTCTATGGTATGGAGGTTGTTCTGTCAATCGAAATAGAAGTTCCGTCGCTGTGGGTTATGGCTGAGTGTCAAATAGCAGGGGCGGACTGGCAACAGAGCAGGTTCGAAGAGCTGATGTTGTTTGATAACAGAAGGCTGAAAGACTGTACCATATTCAGGGTTATCAACGCAGGATTGCTAGGGCTTTCAACAAAAAAGTTAAGTCCAAGAATCTAAAAGAAGGGATTTGGTGCTAAAAGACAACCGAGCTCACATCCATGACCCTAGAGGCAAGTTCAGATCCAATTGGACTGGTCCTTACATCATCAAATCTATCTAGTCGGGTGGAGCTGTTATTCTTATGGACCTGGATGGCCTAGAATTTTCGCAACTGATCAACATGGACAAGTTGAAGAAATACTATCCTTGAGAGGCTCGCTAGGCCAAAAACCCGGAAGGGCGACCTAGGCAAAAGTTAGAGCACAAAAAAATTTGAAATAAGAAAAACTAAGCTCGCAAGGTTGAAAACCCTAAAGGGCGATCTTGGAAAAAGTTAGAGCGCAAAAAGAGAGTGTTAATACTCGAGTGAACCCGAACCGAACTACGTAAGGCATGATTCCCATCTTTGGGATACGTAGGCAACTTCATCTTGAAGTTCGGCCGTAAACACCTCCAAATCAACTGTCCTGTCCATGTTTGATCAGGTCATCTTTGTCTTTTCTGTATCCGAGAGCTCGATTGTCACCTTCACTCTGGGAACTGGTTACAGTATAGTGCAGTGTTTTTCAGACAAAGGGCAATATTCCATTTTTTGGATTCGGGGTTGTACACCTCAAGGACTGATCTAGTACGTGTTAGGTTGTGATCCTTGTCGAAAATGGTTTTGAAAAGTTTTCATAAAAGTTGATTTTGTTCAAATTAATCTTTTTACAACTTAGACCATTTTTTTAGGCCAAAAGGAAAATTTTCAGTGTTCACAACTCTAATTTCATTGTTTTCAAATACAAAGTCCTCCAACTCTCGATGCAAATCAAAGTTGCTTTTATTACATTTAAAAGGAAAATTTGAAAGTACATATTAAAGCAATAAACTTGGGACATAAATGAGTCAGGTGTTCCTAGGACCCCTCCCAGAGCTTGTGGAAGCTTCAGTGCTAGAGTAGGCCCAATCTGTGCCTCTTCTTCAAGGCCAGCTATGCATTTGCCAGATAAGGCGCAATTGAAACTAGGAGTAGGAGCCAGAAGTTCTCTTGTTCTCCAAGCAGCGGGATATCTAACCAATTGAGGGCCTCGGATGAAAAATGAAACCGAGTACTCTATCCCTTCTTCTGGGCGAATTTGGTCGTGTCCAAACTGACGCCTGAACCTGAATGGGGAGTAGAATACATAGTGTGTCAAGCCAATCAGCTGAATGCCAGGTTGTCAAGTCATGCTGTAGCTCATCTCAGGCAGATCAAACCAAGGGCAACACCAAGCAATGTCAACAGCAGACCTGTTGCACATCCAATGGCACCACCATCCCTCATTCAGGAAATCAATGAGGCGATGGCGCTAAAAGTACCTCTGTGCTGAATATGCGGGGTAAGCATCCACTACCTTCAACCTGTCCATGAGCCACACCCAGGGAGGGATGAAAGAAAAGAGAGATTAAAGAATAGAGAGGTGTATGTTGAGAGAAAAAGTGAGAAAAGGCTTTGAGAGAAAAACAGAGCTTGAGTGTCGAGAAATGTGAGAAACACATAAGATTGGTTGGGAAACATTACTTGCAAAAGTAGTGGACTTCCTGCAAATTTGGTTGTCTCCTGTCGATGGAAGGCATCTAGGCCTATCAAAGTCTCGACCAGCGTCAAGCTGATAGAGCTCTTGCTCTTTTTCAAATCTTGGGCTACCTCGATTAAGCGAATGCTAGACCCACCAGAACCCAACGCAAGGAGAAAATGAGCTAACATACACAAACACAGGACATGCTGTTGGAAACTCTGGCAAAGACGGTCGTCGCGGTCACTGGTGTCAAAAAATCGATGAATGAGGCTGGGAATATCTAGCCCTCCGTTGTGAATCAAGGATCGAGCCTCATGTGAAGTAAACCCACACATCCTTCCTAGAGCTTGGATGTGACCAAAACGGGACTGGGGCAAGATTTCCTCGTCACACCAGGATTCCATCAAAACTTGGAATTCTTCAATTGTTGGGCACATCTCTTGTCCCCTAAAGCTAAAAACATGTGAGATTGGATTCCAACACCTAGCCGCGGCGTGAAAGAATGGAAAACACAGTGGAGAACGACTTAGTGGGAATAGTGCATTTATCCGAAACCCAAAAAATTCACTTTTTCCAAGCCATCTAAAGTTGCAATTCAATTTTAGAGTTTTTCAGCAAAGAATGGTTCCATTTGTGGCAAAAACAGAGCTGGAATGAAGAAACTACGAAGTCCCAGCTTTTGTAGAGGATAAGGCACTGAGTGGAAGACAGGTGGAAACAATCTGGAGGTCCCTCACATTGATGGCCGACTGACCAGTGATGATGGTTGACAGGCCACTTTTGTAGCCGACCGGCCACCATTGGTGGCCGACAATCTGTATTCATGGCCGACACCCTTCTAGTCTGTCCTATGGTCCATCTGTATGTTGAGAGTGCAGAGAACCTGTGTTTTTTTTTCTGCTTTTTGCACGTTCCAAGGTCTTGTTTTGAGTCCCTTTGGGCTTGAGCATGTTCATTGAGTTGTATTCATCTTGTTTTGCTTATCAAGTTGTACTTGTGTTGTTTTGTTTATCGAGTTGTTATTTTTAGTTGTTTATCAAGTTGTTTTACTTTGTTTGTTAAGTGTTGGTCGGTTCATTACCCGATTAAGAAAGTGCCAATACAATGTGCAATGTTCATTATCTAGTTCAATCTCTTTTTTAATGCTTGGCGATGCTCAGAATGCAAAAATACAACACTTTTTTTTTCACAAAAAGTTGTTTTCATTCCAATCATGGTTACTTTTTACAAAAGTGCAGTACAAGTTTTAAAGCAAAAATAAACCTGTCTAAAGCTGTACAATGTGCAAAACTACTAACAACAAGAAACAAAGCAAAAGTACATGAATTAGCGCCAACTATCTCAGGCTCGAGAGGCCCTCTTCGTCCTCTTCCTAGGCAGGGACTCAGAGCTATCTCCGTCAACGTCGCTATCTGCACCTCCCTCCGGACCAGAGTCCGAACGAGAGTCATCACTGCTCTCTACCTCAGATCCTGACCCAGCAGCATCTCTGCTAGCAGAACCCAAGCCAGCGTTATCATCTCCACTCTCAGATGACTCAACATGCTGGCCCATAGCCTCCTCAGTCTCGCTAGTCTCAGCGTCATCACCGCTCAGAATGGGCTCTGAAAGGCTCCTCTGGTCTTAACCATGACGTCCACCTCGGCCGCGTGCCGGAACCTGTCTCTCTCTCCTCCCTGCTGCCGGAGGAGGTACTACTGGTATAGGTGCTGCAAGTGCTACTGGCCCCATCGGTACGGGTGGAACCTGAAAGGACAGTAGTTACATATCAGTTACTACATGTGTATCAGATGTGATGCAATAGGTATATCAGATGCGATGCAGAAGTCAAATATAGTGTGTTAGTGTAGTGTGTCAAATATGATCGACAAATGCAGTATGTCAGTGCAAATATAGGAAGTGTGTGTCCGTGTGTCATTAGAAATTTGATGCCTGGAATGTAAAAAACTGAAGAAAGTACCTCAATACCGTAGAGACTAAGCAGTGCATCTCTTCTCAATATCATGCCCTCGAATGAGGCTATCAGCTCGAGCAATCCCTCAGTATACCTTGCGAGTGCCTGTAAATGTATTTGGAATGGTCAATATCCGAAAGGAATGAATATTTAAGAGAGAATGGAAAAAAGAAAAACGGTGGTACATACTGGAGGTGAGTTAGGAGATCTAGCATATCTATGACCAGCCGCTGGAGGCTCGATCGAAATCTGGTAAGCCTCTCTGGTGTGCCGCCAGCATGTCAACTCGATCAGAAGCTCTGGCCAACCGAAGCCTTGTCTTGCGGGGGGCACCCCTCTGGCCCTACCCCTCGTCGCTCGAGCCCTACTCATCGAAGGGGCATCTATTACTCTACCTATACGAGCACGAGTACCTGTCAAGAGAGGCATGAGATGTGTCTAGATGAATGTCGCATAATCCCCTTCTCCGAGAAAGTAATCGGCGTCCATGCTCCGAGTAAAGTCAATCAACTCCTGGGAAGAGAGGCTCTCTGTAGCTCGCATAGATGGCAAGGGTGACATGGGAACTACCTGCTGCGGTAAACCCAAGGTCTGGCGTATGAAACTCTTGCCTAGGAACTAGGATCGGCAGACCGAGCCCTCGAGCACAAGTCGGAAGCAGGAAGCGCCTCGAGCGTCAGCAAACTAATCCCTGACTCCCTCAGGCATCATCGCCCAAGGCTGCTAAGTGATCTGTGAACAGAGAATGCATAGATTGTTATATTGTGATATGAATCAAACTGAAGGAAAATAGAAATAACTGTGAGTTTTGAGTTACCTCTGCCGCGGTCATGGTGTCGAAGTATCGACAGAAGAACGGAAAGGTCTCCCGGGTCCTCCGCAGGCATCTATCGTCGTGTCGATGAGAGTATAGCACAACGGGAGGCATCTCGACCTCTAGCTCTGGGGCGAGGGTCAGAAAGTATGCATATACCCACAGCTGTAAAAAGCAAGAGGGCAACAGTGAGTATACAACATATAAACACAGGGAATGCAGAAAGCAGAATGTGTGGTACAGCGTATAGAAGATACAAGTGCAAGGCAGAGAGTAGACTATGTGTGTGCAGTGTACAGAAAGAGCAAAGCAGAAAGCACGATAGGAAATGCAAAGCAGAAAAGTAAAGCACACCTCACAGGCTCTCCAGTAGCCGCCGACCCTGTTCCTGCTCTTGCGGGATGTTGAGCTCATATATCCGTACAAGGTACCAAGGCCAACGCCGCCCCAATCGTAAAGTTGGACCTGAGACAAATCCACAAGGGCGCTCAAGAGATATAACCCTATAGTGTTCGCCCTGTCTGCGAACAAGGTGGTGCCGAAGAGGAACATGAAGAAACCTCGAGCGTACTGCTCGATCTCCTTTAGGGTCTTTGGCTCCGTTCCTCTGAAATGATACGCAAACCAAGTGTATCGTACCATCCCTGACCGGAAGAGAGGTGGGTGAGCCCTTAACAAGTAGATCCAGGCAGCCTCCCACTCGCCCATGTCTGTATCATAAGGGATCGAGTGACCCCCTACCTCTATGCCAGTGAGCATAGAGAAGTCATAGGGAGTCATCGTCATCTCCCCCGCAGTAGAGAACGGAAAGGAGTCAGTGGTATCCCACCACCTCTCTACTAAGGTGCCAAGTAAGGGCCTACTCATTATAAGGTGCGATAGTTCCATGCAGAACAAGCCAAAAGCCGACCTCATCGATAATGTAACGAACACCAATGGAGAGCTCCATGTACCACTCGCTCGCGGATGTGGCTCCATATCCTCTGATAGTGTGTGAATCCTCCTATGATCAGAATGGGCAGATGAAAGGCAGTGTAAGAAATACAGTGCAAGAATGTATTTAAGTCAGGCAGATGAAAGGCAGTGTGAGAAATACAGTGCAAGAATGTATTTGAGACAAGCAGATGAAAGGCAGTGTAAGAAATTCAGTGCAAGAGTGTGATTTAGGCAAGAAATGCAAGGTACATTGGGAAAAATGTAAGAATATAGTGTATACCTTGGTGGCGCCATAAGATAAATGGGACTTTGGCTCTCGCAGCAAGAGGTCCTCTGGCACACCTCGTGCAAACCCTCTGAAATGATAAATACTATCAGGTGGTAACACATGCGTCTCAGTATGATATGTCGTCGGATCAACGGGTCGAACCCTGGGTGGTAGTAGTATAGACTCGGGATCCGCTTCCATCCCCGGGGAAGCTCCGTCATGTGGTATGTCGTCCGCCATCTGGAAAGAAGATGAGCAAATGGTTGAAAATGAAAAAAATGGATGGAAAATGCCAAAAGTCAACCCTAAGAGAGAGAAAATGGAGGAAAAAGTCAAAGTCTAGAAAAAGGCACGAAACCCAAGAGAAACTCATGGGAAACAAGCCTCAAGTGCTGAAAATGAAGAAAAAAGCATAGAAATCAAATTTCAATCGATTCAAAACGAAGGAAATCAAGAGGTTTTAGCGAATCAACTTCGCGTAGGGCGTTGGAAACATGTATAAAGCTAGAATCTAGAGAGAAGAAAGGACTAGAGTGAGAAAGGGATGAATTTCGGGCAAGGGGGTGTGAGGAAATGAAGTATGGATGAGTGAATAAAAAGACCCAAGCCGAAAAGACCGAAATGGCCCCAAATCTGCCATCGGTGGCTGACCGACCACAACTGGTGGCCGACATCCACCATTGTTAGCCAACAATGCTCAAGGGTGGCCGACGCCCTCCTCTGGTGGCCCTCCTGTGCCCAATGTTCCTACATTGAGTCTTGATGCTGTTTTGTGTCTTCATTTGTCAAGAAGTACAAGAAAGGTTCACTTATGAGTTCGAATCGCCCCTGTGGAAGCTCCAAACCATGTCTTCGGTGTATGATGTGCATCACTAATCAACATGAATGAGGTGTATCCTTTTAAAACATGTTGCAACTCTTCCGAGAGGTAAATCGGAAGTTGCATTTTTCCATTGTTGCATGGAACGTGCATTTCTTGGTTTTATTAAACATGCGTTTTGCCATTATTGCATAGAACATGCATTTCTCCCTTGTTGCATAGAACATGCTTCCAATTGATCTTGCATAGAACATGCTGTCAATATATTTGTATAGAACATACCTTAACATTATTGTTTATTGTGCATAAAACATGCATTCTTACTATGCAATACCTGTTAAGTCTCTTTCTTATGCAGGCACGATATTGTATGTATGGTTCATTCCGAGGAGTTCCATGTGAAATCATTCATGTCCTTTGAATTACTTGTTTCGATTAAAAACATTCGGATCCGCCCGATGTTTACACCACCCCTTCTTCTCTCGCGTGCAATGCGTTAGGATGTTTCGGTTAAAAACATTTGGGTGCGTCCCTATGTTTACACCACCCCTTCTCCTCTCGTATACGATGTGTTAGGACGTTTCGATTAAAAACATTCTGGTCCGCTCGATGTTTACACCACCCTTTCTCCTCCCACATGCAATGCGTTAGGACGTTTTGGTTAAAAACATTTGGGTGCGCCCCTGTTTTTACACCACTCCCTTCTCCTCTCGCATGCAATGCGTTAGCACGTTTTGGTTAAAAACATTTGGGTGCGTCCCTGTGTTTACACCACTCCCTTCTCCTCTCGCATGCAATGCGTTAGGATGTTTTGGTTAAAAACATTGGGGTGCGTCCCTGTGTTTACACCACCCCTTCTCTTCTCACATGCGATACGTTAGGACATTTCAATTAAAAACATTTGGGTCTGCTTGATGTTTACACCACCCCTTCTCCTCTCACATGCAATGCATTAGGACATTTGGGTTAAAAACATTTGGGTGCGTCCTTGTGTTCACACCACACCTTTTAGTTAAAAACATTCAGGTGCGTACCGGTATTCACACCCTCATTTTTCTTCTTCCGCGTGCAACGTGTTGGAATCTCGTTTGACGCCTTGGGTGTGCCTAATGGTGGTTTCACTCTGTCTTTCCTGCATGATACGTAATGGCTTGTATAATTTTCTTACATCCTTTCTGCATGAAATGTTGTTTGGTTAGTGATTCCCACGCGTGGCCTTTTTCTTACTTCTTTTCATGTATGAGTTTGTTGTACCTTGTTTTGGTTTGTTTAAAATGTAGCATTTCTTTGCATAACATTTGCATTTACATGTTTGATTACAGCCTCATTGCATGATCATAAGTTGTGTTCCTGCATCATGCATATTATTTGCATCTTGCCCCAGAACTACGCCGGTTTGATTCCTTGCAAAGGTATACGTAGGCAGCTTGCAGGTGCAACCGTTCTTTGTTTTGCTTGTTCGTTTGTCCAAGTTTTCGGCCTTGTCAAAAATAGGTCGTCTCTGGGCTTTGACATTCACTCCCGTCATTTCATGACTTCCGAGTTCTGTCAAAGAGGGGCAACTGTAGACACCCCATTTTTGACCGTCCTCAAGACTTGGATGTCATCGCTTGAGTATTCGATGATTGTGCTTGTTTGTGTTCGTTTTGAGTGCTCGAAGTCCTTGGCGGAATGCCCTGCCTTTGAGCCTTGAAACCTTATATGTTTTGTGCATTTTTTTGGACCAAGAGCTTGTTGTTTCAAATCTGGAAGTGTTGGTGACCTATCGGCCACCCCCATAGCCTGTCAGCCGTAGGTTGTGCTCGTCGGCTACCAGTGGTGGCCGACAACCACCTGTCTCTTTTTCCAGATATTTGTTGACAGTTGTGCCAACTATTGCTCACGGAGCTGCATCTCCATACATGTGTATGGTGGGATGTTCCTAAGCTCAAGACTTGTTTTTCTATATATAGGGGGGTTCCTCCCCCCAATTTTTAAAGGTTAGGAATTTTAGACCAAAAATCTCTCTCTCTCTCTCTTTCTCTCTCTCTCTCTCTTGATATTTTGTGCTTGGTTGCCTAGTTTCTCTATACTTTTGCATACCAACCCTTAATCAAACTTGACCACCTTTGGGTTGAGGTCTCTTGGAGTCTTGTTTAAGCTGTAGAAGAAGGTTTAAGCTTAGATTTGTGCCTAATTTGTGTTTTGCTTCAAAGGTATAACACTTACCCTATTTAAGCTTGTTTTGCATACTTATTTTCCCATCTTCTTCCATTGTTTTTGGCCTTGTTTTCAATTGTAAAAACCTCTGTTTTTATGACCTAAAAATGGTGGTTTGAGGCTATTTTGAGTTAGGGGGTGATACACCCTTCTTGTCTCTTTGTTAGTTAAACTTTCGTGCTATTATTCATCACTTTCAAATCAACCTTTTTTTGGGCCTTTTAACCACTAAATCTCAGAGGTTTTTCAGTGGTAAAAATCAACTTTTGAAATCCAAATTTGGAGGGGTTAGCCTCCCCTCCTTGTGTCTTGTTTGCATGCCTAGTTAGCTTCATGCGGTAACATGTTTTTCTAGCTTAACTTAGCTTTAGTCCAGCATGTTTTTGCCTTTGTTTTGACCTATTTCAATTTTGTTTTTGGCTGTTTAGGTCATTTGAGGCTTGTATGGCATAGTTGTTCTGTTAATTTCTTCACTAGCTTGTTGTTTTAATGCTTTAATCATCATTAGTTTGAATTGATAACATGTTTTAGTGTTGTTTTGCACTCAATTTCAGCCCTATGATCTCTTCCATCTCCCTTAATTCTTCACTCTTTTGTTTGTTTTGAAAGTGGTTTTAAACCACTTGTTTGCCTAAGTGTGAAATGGAGGTGCTACACCTAATAGTTTAATCCCTTAGGGGGTTCATTACCAACAGTGTAATACCTCTTTCATGCCCAAAGTAACTTGTGGTTTGAGTCATCTTTCCATTAGAGGACACTCACTAATGGACTAAATGGATTAAAGGATGGATTTGGTAACTAAAATGTGTAAACAAAATTGGCAAGTAAAAGAAGCAAGATAAGCATCTTTTTGTGTTGCATTGCATGTGTTCAAATCTGACGTTAATTTGAACACAAGGAAAATTGGACATTTCATACTCAAAAGTGATGAAATTTGTCATTTTCCTAGGTCTCCATTGCCCTTGATTATGCATGATAGGGTGGTGGTCATTTTGAGTCTTGTTTTACATTTATTAAACTTGTACAAACTTGGTTCCTTAGCCATCATGCTTGAAAATTGCTTGATTTATGGTTTGAGGGCCAAAAGTTACACTCCTTTGAGCTTGTTTGATGATAAGGAGGGTAACAATACAAACAATCCTTAAAATTTCCAATCATAAAGTTCAAGTCAAGTTCTCTAAATCCCCAGCAGAGTTGCCAGAAACTGTAGCTTTCTTTTCGTGCTCCTTTCGAATATGATTAGCCCTACAGTTCGGACTCCCATGGTTCTAAATCTGACTTCACAAGTGCAATGTGAAATAGAAAAAAACACAAATGAGTCCAAATCTAACAAATCTTTTGGAAAATCGAATTTTGAATAAAAATTGCCAAAAATGGACTGTATTGCCAGATTACAAAGTCGCCACCTAAATATTTTTGAGAAATTTAGGAAACCCGTGACTCGTGCCAAAGGCTACGCTTCTGTTATCACCAAAGTGTCTCGGCTCGGGAACATAGGTATGAGAGGGGAAGATCATGAATTGAGCGCCCTACTCGCCCGATCAAAGATTAGCCTCTACTAATCATGATGTGATTCTTATTTACATTATATGCTCTTGTTCCAATTATTAGGCTATTTTTACTATGTGTCGCACACCAGTATAAACTAATTTTCAAAATTTGTAACACTTTGATTTTCATGTTTGTTTTGAAAAGAGTTTGTGAACATGTACTACTTGAAAAAGTAATCTCATATGTACATTTGATGATTTGATTAAATCATTCTAATTTAAGCAATTAGCCTTCATCCACAAGCATTCAAACAAGGTTTATCACTTAAGCACTTAGCCTTATGAAAGATATGCTTGATATGGAACAATCACACACATGCGATATGCTAAAGCAATAAGTGCTCACCCAGTACTCTGAGGCAAGCCAAAAGAAATAAAAGAGTTACAAAAAATGCATGCTTCTAATCAATGCAATATGACTAATGAAACACATACGAAATGCAATTAATAGGCTCGGCTACTAACATGGCATATGAATCAATTTGATAGCATGCGGTTTAAGCACGTTTTCAAAGAAGTAACAACTAACAATGTGAGTTAGAATAATGAGCCAAACCCTATGCATGTGAGACACATGTATACAAATCATAGAAAATGCTAAATGAAATATGATGTATTACACTACCCATCATGAGCAAGTAAATAAAAAGGAGAAAGAATGGGGGTTGGAAGACATACTGTCATGACCCGAACCTGCCCCCGTGGGTTATGGACATAACCGGCCAGTAATCATGAGATTACCTATGGCCTCAAACCAAAACAAATGTATTTTAACAGAGTTAATGGAGGCCAAACGGAAGCAATTCAAAACTTTGTCCATAGAGCTGTGCTTACATGGCACATCCAAACAACCAAACATATATACGTTAATAACTCACAACAGAAATACAGTCGCATAAGTTCTGTACAAACAGGATCATCCAAAAACTAAGTTAACCCATGAAAACTATATACAGACATATGCAAAGTCCTCGCCAACATGACAAAAATAACATAGCATAGCAGGAAGGCGAAGACGAGTCTCGTGCGTGAGACACGAGGGCTGACTCTCCAAAACTCAGTTGTTCCACACAGACTTCACTGGGGCTAGCTCTGGACCTCTCTTGGCTCACCTACAAACACATGAATGAGCGTGAGCGATAGCCCAGTGAATAATATCAAATAAGAAGATACAAACGATATGTAGAAGAACGTACTCCGAACAGCCTTGGGCCCAATTCACATTTTTATTTAACATTTATATACACAACTTAAGTCAACTGACTGTGGTTTCAAACATGCGGGCCTTTGGCCCATTTATCTTTCGTTCCTGTTAAAACGGCCTCTAACCCATCCATTCATGTCAAAACGGCCTCTGGCCCATCCATTCATGTCAAAACGGCCTTTGGCCCATTCATTCATGTCAAAACGGCCTTTGGCCCATTCATTCATGTCAAAACGGCCTTTGGCCCATCCGTTCATGTCAAAACGGCCTTTGGCCCATTCGTTCATGTCAAAACGACCTTTGGCCCATCCATTCATGTCAAAACGGCCTTTGGCTCATTTATTCATGTCAAAACGGCCTCTGGCCCATTCATTCCTGTCAAAACGGCCTCTGGCCCAATCATTCTTGTCAAAACGGCCTCCGGCCCATTCATTAATGTCAAAACGGCCTTCGGCCCATTCTTTCATTCATATCAAACATTTGTCCATAATTCAAACTAGCAAACTTATAAGGCTTATAAGGAAATAAGAAATTTGACAAATAACAAGTTTCAAATATCGATATTACTCACAGTGATCGGTTGGTTGGTTTGCCCTGGAGCTCGACCCTACACATTCCATGAACACAAAAGGGTCACAAACAATTCAATCCGTTCTAAATTCACATTTTCCTCTTTGGGCTTCATTCTTATCTCTTTAACTCAATTACAATGCTCAATGCATGCCTAAGAGTACTTGGGAGTGAAAGAGAACAGAAAATGAAACACAGAACGCATAAACAAAATTTTAGAAAACAGGGTCCCCGCTCCAGCGTGTACTTCCCCGCTCGAGCAGACCCAATTTGTCTGCAAAAGTGCTGGTTGCATCAAATTCACGCTCGAGCGTAAACTCGGGCGCTCGAGCAGAAGGTCTGTCTACATAGCTCTCCGCTCGAGCGTAGACTCCCCCGCTCGAGCGGACCCATGCCTACAAAAAAAATACTGGGAGCATGAATTCCCCGCTCAAGCGTCGGTTCCCCCGCTCGAGCGGACATCATAAATTCTGGGTTTTCCAGAATGGTTTCTTAAGTTCAATTTCGACATTTCAACCACATTTCTTGCATATTATAGCTCCAATTTCACACATACATATACCCACATGATACCAACACCAAATTATAACACAATGAAGCTTCATTTCTTGAATTACTTACATGCATGCCTCAAATTAACCAAAACTCATCACCAATACATCAAATTCAAATATGTAAAGCTCATACCTCCATAATCTACTCTTGCATGTGAGAAGTATTCATTCATATCAACTTAATTGGTGAAAAGATGATCAAATACATGGATTTCAAACATGATTCAACATAGATTACACACATTGTGTTCAAATAAGGAAATTCATAGTAATTTCCTACATGCATGCATCTATTGACTTTAAATTCAACACAAACAACTCAAATTATGTCAATTCTCACTCTTGATTACCCAACTAGCTTGAATACACAAAATCACAAGTCCAAACTTATGAATCAAGGGATGATTACTCACCTAGGAGCTTAATCCTTACAATCTATGGTAAATTCTTGAGTGTGCCTTCAAGATTACCAAGCTTTGAGGCCAAAACTTCAATTTTCCTTCACCCTCTCTCCCTCTAGCCGACCCTCTCCTTTGCTTAGTGTTTATGATCAGCCAAGTAAGGCTTGAAAGAGAGAAATTGAGTGTGTAGTACCCATATTAAAAGCCCCTCTTATTATATTATTTTAATATCAAATAATAGAGCACTAAGTCACTAATTACATCAATTTAATTTGATCCAAATAAGTTTTCAATTAAATTTCACTGTAGGCTCTAAAAATTATGCCAATCACAATGGCGCAATCAATTCCGGGTTCTGTGGCCAATAAGGCCTTCAATTCAATTTCCAAAGCAGACAATTAAACAGATATTCCTACGGTGAACAGATAGAAATTCAAAACCACATATTTTCACCTAATGGCACACGAAATCATATCAAAACACATAATCACATTCGTATTAAGGACCAATTAACATACTACAGAACAAGGATATCACAGTCTTCCCCCCTTTAGGAAGTTTGGTCCTCCAAACTTATTTTACCTTCGTCGGGAAACAAATATGGATAGCGTAGTCGCATTTCCTCCTCTCTTTCCCATGTAGCATCCGTCCCATAGTGTTCTTTCCATTCCACCTTCACCATTAGGATGGACTTGTTTCTCAATTGTTTCACTTGCCGATCAACAATTCGTTCCGGCCATTCAGCATATTCCATATTTTCGTCAATAGCTACCCGGTGATAATCAATCACATGGAACGGGTCTCGGAGGTAACCCCTCAACATCGACACATGAAACACGTTATGGATTTGTTTGAATCCCGATGGCAAAGCAACTCTATAGGCGACTGGGCAAAGCCTTTCCAAAATCTGAAACGGCCCAATATAACGGGGCGACAACTTGCCCTTCTTTCCAAACCTAACTTGGCCTTTCATCGGAGATACACGGGTGAACACATGGTCACCAACCTCATACTCAAGAGGTCTTCTCCGAACATCTATATAATTCTTTTGTCGGTCCTGAGCTGTTTTGAGCCTTTGCCGAATGATCTTGATTTTCTCAGAAGTGTCTTGCACAATTTCAGGCCCAAGTAAAGCTTTATCCCCGACTTATGTCCAACAAATAGGTGATCTACACCTTCTACCATACAAAGCCTCGTATGGTGCCATACCGATGCTAGAGTGGAAGCTGTTATTATAAGCAAATTCCACAAGTGGCAAATAATCTTCCCAACTCCCCTGAAAGTCCAAAGCACACATCCGAAGGATATCTTCCAAAGTTTGTATTGTTCATTCTGATTGCCCATTGGTCTGTGGGTGGAATGCAGTACTAAATCTTAGTTCTGTCCCCATAGCTTCTTGCAAACTCTTCCACAATATAGATACAAATTTCGGATCTCTATCCGACACAATGGATACCGGAACTCCGTGTAAATGGACAATCTCATCAACATAAATGGTAGCCAGTCTATAAGCATTAAACGTGGTTCTAACTGGTAGAAAATGTGCAGATTTAGTCAGTCTATCAACTACAACCGAAATAGAATCCATACCTCAAGAAGTCCGAGGTAGGCCAACAACGAAATCCATGGTCACATGCTCCCACTTCCATTCAGGAATAGGGAGAGGTTGAAGTAAACCGCCTGGTTTCTGATGTTCAGCTTTAACTTGCTGGCACTGAAGACATTTGGACACATATTCTGCAATCTCTTTCTTCATCTTAGGCCACCAATAGGTCTGTTTCAGATCCCGATACATTTGATTGTTACCCGGATGCATAGCAAATACGGATCTGTGGGCTTCATCTAAAACCCTCTTCTTTAGTTCCGGAATGTTTGGGACACACATTCGGGTTCGAAATTTCAACACTTCATTTTCAATACTAAACTCTGCCTTCGGACTTGTCTCAAATTCATCAATCACTTTCTTGAGGAATTCATCCTCTTTCTGTTTCTGCTTGATTTCATCAATGATTGCCGGCTCGGCTGTAATAGCGGCTATCAGTCCGTCCTGTTCACACATTACCACTTCAATTTCGAATTTTTCAAAATCTTGCAAGATCTCTTTCTGTTCAGTAAGCAAACAAGCCATACTCCCCGTTGATTTTCTACTCAAGGCATCAGCAACTGCGTTAGCTTTCCCGGGGTGATACTGAATCTCTAAATCATTATCCTTTATCAGTTCCAGCCATCTCCTCTGTCGCATATTCAACTCCTTCTACGTGAAGAAGTATTTCAGACTCTTGCAAACCGTGTAGACTTCACACTTTGCTCCATACAGATAATGCCGCCAGATTTTCAAAGCAAAAACGACTGCGGCCAATTCTAGGTCATGTGTTAGATAATTCTTCTCGTGTGGCCTCAACTGTCGAAAGGCGTAAGCAATAACCTTTCCGTTCTGCATTAACACACAACCCAAACCTTTATAAGACGCATCACTGAAAATTACAAAATTCTCCGTACCTGAAGGTAGTGTCAAAATTGGTGCAATGGTCAATCTTGTTTTCAATTCATGAAAGGCTGATTCTCTTTCATCGTTCCATTCAAATGATTGCCCCTTGCGTGTCAACTGGGTAAGAGGTACAGCTATCTTCGAAAAGTTTTTCACAAACCTCCTGTAATACCCGGCTATGCCCATGAAGCTGCGGACTTCTGTCACATTCGTCGGTGTAGGCCAATTCACAATTGCCTCTATTTTCTGTGGGTCCACCGAAATTCCCTCCTTGTTGATAACATGCCCTAAGAAAACAACTTCATCCAACCAAAACTCACATTTCTTTAGTTTAGCAAATAATTTTCTTTCCCGAAGTATTTGTAGAACAGTTCTCAAATGGTGTTCATGTTCAAGTCTATCTTTAGAGTATATCAAAATATCATCAATAAAAACCACAACAAATTCGTCAAGGTAGGCTTTAAAAATTCGGTTCATTAAGTCCATAAATGCTGCCGGAGCATTAGTCACTCCAAATGGCATAACAAGAAACTCAAAATGTCCATACCTCGTTCTGAATGCGGTTTTCTCAACATCTTCTGCCTTAACTTTCAACTGATGATACCCGGACCTCAAATCAATCTTAGAAAACACCTGTGATCCCTGCAACTGGTCAAATAAATCATCAATACGGGGTCAAGGGTATTTGTTCTTTATCGTTACCTTGTTCAATTCCCGGTAATCAATGCACAGACGCAAAGTTCCATCCTTCTTTTTCACAAACAAGACTGGTGCACCCCAAGGCGAAGTGCTAGGTCGGATAAATCCCTTGTCAAGCAGGTCTTGCAACTGTTCTTTCAATTCTTTCATTTCGACAGTAGCCATTCTGTAGGGAGTTTTGGAAATGGGCTGGGTGCCTGGCGCAGTTTCAATAGTAAACTCTATCTCTCTATCTACCAATTCCCCCGGTAATTCATTTGGAAACACATCTGGAAATGCTTTAACAATAGGGATATCATTTAATTCAACATTCACAGATTGCTCAGACAACACATAGCACAAATAACCCTGACACCCTTTCCTGATCAGTTTACATGCTTTCATTGCAAATATCAAATAAGGTGGAGGCACTACCCCATTACCCACAAACACGATTTTCTTATGTTCTGGTGGTTTAAACACAACCCGTTTTGTCACACAACACAGATTTCCCAGATGGAGCAGACACACATAGCAGATATGGCAGTAATTCTAAAGGTCTATTTAGTCTAGATGCAAATGCACATGTTACAAATGAGTGTGTTGATCCAGAGGCAATTAACACGAAGGCATCCTGATTACATATAGAAATGGTACCTGAGACAACTGCGTTGGTATTCTGTGTATCACCCGGAACAAGTGCAAAAACTCTCCCCTGTCTCACGGTATCCCCGATAGTATTGGTAGCAGACTTCAAAGTATTTCTCGACTTCGGGATCGATGCAGTTGAGCTAGCAGCTAGCTTTCCACCATTCTGATTATAATCTCGGGCCATGTGCCCTTGTTTACCACACTTGAAACAGGCTTCTGATGCACGGTAACAAACACCACGGTGCCATTTGCTACAAATGTTGCACATGGGAGCTGTGTCTCGGGAAGAATTCAAAGTATTTGGGGAGCCCGTGTTTTGCTTTTTCAGAAATTTCTTCTTTGAAAAGAAACCTTGCCTTTTGTTGCCTTTCCATTCTGTCGTTGGCCTAGCATGTCTAGCTATGTTAGCCTCTGATATGATGGCCCTGTCTAGCACCCCAATGTAGGTTTCTAGCTTCAAAACATTCACTCTTTCTAAAATATCGCTTCGAAGCCCACCTTCAAAATACCTCACCTTCTTATAGTCCGTATCAATCAAGTGTGGTGCAAACTTGGCCAATTCAGTGAATTTGGCTTCATACTCAGCTATAGTCATACTGTCTTGCTTAAGTTCCATGAACTCTGCTACTTTCCTGTCCCGAACACACTGTGGGAAGTACTTTTCATAGAAAATCTCCAAAAATTTTACCCAATCAACATCCTTGCGATTTTCTCGCATTAACATCCACCATCTTCTTGCCTCGTCTTCTAGCATAAAAGTGGCTAGAAGCACTTTCTGCGTCTCCGAGCAAGGGAACACTTCAAACAATTTCTCAATGTCGAGAACCGATGCTTCGGCTTTCAATGGATTTAGTCCCCCGTGGAACTGTGGTGGTTTCATCTTCTTGAACTCTTTGGTGAGTGCTATTATTCGATCATCATTCAAATTATCTGGCACGGGTGGTGCCGGAGGTGGAGGTGGCAGATGTGGTTGCTGCCACTATTGTTGCCACTTTTATTGCTGTCTCAAAGTTTCTGTCATTTCCTGTATCAGTCTTTCCATTCTGTCTATTCTCGCAGTAGAGGATTCTTCCATCTCATCACCTCTTGTTCTCACCACCTGATTAAACTTGCATTATACTTTACACAAAGATGCACAAGTATGCATATACTAGAAAGCATACATATTCAAACAATTTCAATGCAAGCAATTCTTAACTTATAACACATAATCATTCATATCAAAACAGTTAAGCATATTCTCGATGCTTCCGAGTTCATATTTATCACATGAATGCATCCTAGATCTTTTCTAGACGCTTATTGCTCATTTGGACAAGTGTGTGAGTTATTAACTCGTGCTCTGATACCACTCTGTCACGACCCGAACTCGCCCCCGTGGGTTAAGGACATAACCGGCCAGTAATCATGAGATTACCTACGGTCTCAAACCAACACAAATGTATTTTAACAGAGTTAATGGGGGCCAAATGAAAGCAGTTCAAAACTTTGTCCACAGAGCTGTGCTTACATGGCACATCCAAACAACTAAACATATATACGTTAATAACTCACAACAGAAATACAGTAGCATAAGTTCTGTACAAACAGGATCATCCAAAAACTAAGTCAACCCATGAAAACTATATACAGACATATGCAAAGTCCTCGCCAACATCACAAAAATAACATAGCATAGCAGGAAGGCGAAGACGAGTCTCGTGCGTGAGACACTAGGGCTGACTCTCCAAAACTCAGTTGTTCCACACAGACTTCACTGGGGCTGGGTCTGGACCTCTCTTGGCTCACCTACAAACACAAGAATGAGCATGAGCGATAGCCCAGTGAATAATATCAAATAAGAAGTTACAAACGATATGTAGAACAATGTACTCCGAACGGCCTTGGGCCCAATTCACATTTTTATTTAACATTTATATACACAATTTAAGTCAAATGACTATGGTCTCAAACATGCTGGCCTTTGGCCCATTTATCTTTCATTCCTGTCAAAACGGCCTCTGGCTCATCCATTCATGTCAAAACGGCCTTTGGCCCATCCATTCATGTCAAAACAGCCTTTGGCCCATCCATTCATGTCAAAATGGCCTTTGGCCCATCCATTCATGTCAAAACGGCCTCTGGCCCATTCATTCCTGTCAAAACGGCCTCTGGCCCAATCATTCTTGTCAAAACGGCCTCCGGCCCATTCTTTCATTCATATCAAACATTTGTCCATAATTCAAACTGGCAAACTTATAAGGCTTATAAGGAAATAAGCAATTGGACAAATGACAAGTTTCAAATATCGATATTACTCACAGTGATCGGTTGGTTGGTTTGCCCTGGAGCTCGACCCTACACATTCCATGAACACAAAAGGGTCACAAACAATTCAATCCGTTCTAAATTCACATTTTCCTCTTTAGGCCTCATTCTTATCTCTTTAACTCAATTACGATGCTCAATGCATGCCTAAGAGTACTTGGGAGTGAAAGAGAACAGAAAATGAAACACAGAACGCATAAACAAAATTTTAGAAAACAGGGTCCTCGCTCGAGCGTGGACTTCCCCGCTCGAGTGGACCCAATTGGTCTGCAAAAGTGCTGGTTGCATCAAATTCATGCTCGAGCGTGAACTCGGGCGCTCGAGCAGAAGGTCTGTCTACATAGCTCCCCGCTTGAGCGTCGGTTCCCTCGCTCGAGCGGACATCATAAATTCTAGGTTTTCCAGAATGGTTTCTTGAGTTCAATTTCGACATTTCAACCACATTTCTTGCATATTATGGCTCCAATTTCACACATACATATACCCACATGATACCAACACCAAATTATAACACAATGAAGCTCCATTTCTTGAATTACTTACATGCATGCCTCAAATTAACCCAAACTCATCACCAATACATCAAATTCAAACATGTAAAGCTCATACCTCCATGATCTACTCTTGCATGTGAGAAGTATTCATTCATATCAACTTAATTGGTGAAGAGATGATCAAATACATGGATTTCAAACATGATTCAACATAGATTATACACATTGTGTTCAAATATGGAAATTCATAGTAATTTCCTACATGCATGCATCTATTGACTTTAAATTCAACACATACAACTCAAATTATGTCAATTCTCACTCTTGATTACCCAACTAGCTTGAATACACAAAATCACAAGTCCAAACTTATGAATCAAGGGATGATTACTCACCTAGGAGCTTAATCCTTACAATCTATGGTAAATTCTTGAGTGTGCCTTCAAGATTACCAAGCTTTGAGGCCAAAACTTCAATTTTCCTTCACCCTCTCTCCCTCTAGCCGACCCTCTCCTTTGCTTAGTGTTTATGATCAGCCAAGTAAGGCTTAAAGGAGAGAAATTGGGTGTGTAGTGCCCATATTAAAAGCCCCTCTTGTTATATTATTTTAATATCAAATAATAGAGCACTAAGTCACTAATTACATCAATTTAATTTGATCCGAATAAGTTTTCAATTAAATTTCACTGTAGGCTCTAAAAATTATGCCAATCACAATGGCGCAATCAATTCCGGGTTCTGTGGCCGATAAGGCCTTCAATTTAATTTCCAAAGCAGACAATTAAACAGATATTCCTACGGTGAACAGATAGAAATTCAAAACCACATATTTTCACCTAATGGCACACGAAATCATATCAAAACACATAATCACATTCGTATTAAGGACCAATTAACATACTACAGAACAAGGATATCACACATACACACATTATTACATATTTTCCCTCATGCAAGAGAGTCCGAATAAATGTCCTAGCTAATTACCAAATTAACTAACTATTACATTACTAAAGAAAATTAACTACCTATTCTAACTAATTAATTAATTACAACACAAAAATTAACTAGCTATTCTAACTAATTAATTACAACATCAAATAACTAATTAATTACACTTAACTAATTAGGTACAACTCAGAATTTAATTAATAACCTATTAGGTACAACTCGGAATTTAATTAAACTAAAGAATTAATTATTACAAATTCACCACTTTAAGTACAACATACTACTATTAAACATAATTTAATGGGCCCCGAGAAATGAGGAATGGCTCGTGCATAGATGCGGATTTCAACCCGAAAACACTCTCTGTTCTGCTGCTAGAATGTTTCTGTTTTGTAGTCAAAAAATTGCACTTTTTTTACACCAGCCTCTGCTCTGTTCTGCAAGAAAAATGACACTGCCTGGCTGAAAAAGGTGGTCGGCCGGCCAGAAGAGGTGGCCGGCCGGCCACTAGTTTTAGGCTCCCCCCTCCTACAATAGAAAAGAAACAGAGCACAAACAGAGTATTTTCAAGAAATGTTTGTCCACTCTGCCTCTCCTTATCATCAAACAGATCAAATGAGGGATAGGCTTGATTCGCAAGCCATCAATCAACACAAAATTATTGTGTGATGGTTTATGAATCGAGAGACACAATCTCAATAAATGACAATGAAAAACTGACAAACCTCCTCCCAATCATGGAATTGATCAAGGGAAGTGGTTGACCTTGAATCTTAAACCATTTTCATCACTAACAAGTATGAAATGACTCAAGACTCAATGGGTTCAATTAATGTCTGATTGAACCCAAGTTGATTTTATTATCTTGTTCCATTTTATTCTAATTTTATTGCCTCTTTTAATTACCTTTCCATTCATTAATCATTTTAGTCCCAAAATGAAGATTAAGTCCACTAATGGAGAGAAGTTTCAAACAAAGGGTTGTTTTGGGCATGAGAGAGATGTCGTGCCTTTGGTAATGAACCTTCAAAGAGATTAAACCATTAAGCACAAGGATCTTTACCTCAAGCTTAAACAACAATCGGTTCAAACGGCTCTTAAGGAAATAAAAATAATAATAATGAATAAATTAAAAAAAGCCAAGAAATGAGGGAGGTTGCAGAGGTGATTAGAGGTGAATACAAGTATGGAAAGCACTAAACAAATGCTATCAACTCAAATAGGTTGGTGTTTAATGCCTAAAACACCAAACCTATGAGGACCATTACACTATAAGCGTACTATACAAAGAATAAATGAAACTAACACATAAAAATAGTCCTAAATTAGGCTAAAACAGTGCTGGAATTAAAGTAAAAAAAAGCTAAAGAAAGCAAGCTAAAATAATGGAGCAATTAAGCTAGCAAACAAGCTAAAAGAGGGGTGGCTAACTCCTTCATTTTCGGGACTTCAAAACAGCATGTTTAGCCTCTAAAAACCTTTGAAATCCAATGGTAAAAAGCTCAAAAAAATTTGATGAAGAGATGGGAAACACAGGGGCAAAAGCTTGGAATACAAGGTACAAAGAAGGGTGGTTCACCTCTCTACCTTGGATGGCTTTTAACCATAAGTTTCAGCCCATAAACACAGTTGAAAAATAGCCCAAAAATAGTAAGAAAAGATAGGAAAAAAGTAGTGCAAAAGAGCTAGGATGTATACCTCTTGAAGATGAGTGATCGTTTGAGTTATAAACCAACAATTTCCCACCCTCAAGAGCTAAAATGTAAGCTGAATAGCCTCAACAAAGAACCCTCAAATTTTGGTTTAGAGAGTCTAGGTAAGGTGTATATAGGTTGCAAGGTAGAGAGAGAAATATTTTCCAAGAATTTGCTTCACAAAATTTTCTAACCTAATTTTATGAGGGGGGTCAAGTATATATAGAAATTATATGCCTCAGTTGAAAATATCAATATACACACAGCTGGTGCAATGCATGCACTCGTGGAGACAACTAGCACAACTGGCAGAAAATATTTGTTTTGCCTGAACAAGTGGCCGGCCGACCACTAAAGGGGCGGCTGTAGACTCATTTGTGGCCTGCAGGCCTCTGGGTAGTCAGGCTTGGAAAAATACTGTTTTGGTCCAAAATTGGTGCAAGGTTTTTAGGTTTTCGAGGCTCAAAACCAAGGCTTTCTGCTGAGGAAATTGAGCGTTTGACGAGCGTATAAATCATCATTGGGTGATCAATCGGTGGCGCCAAGTCTTAAGGGTGATCAAAAATGGGGTGTCTATAGTATGACCTCGGCCTAAATGAGTAGGTCCGAGAAGACAAGAGCTCAACCTAAGTGAGCAAATCCTAGATCCCAAAAGACAAGATCTCAACCTAGATGAGTAGGTCCCAGAAGAGAAGGGCTCAACCTAGGTGAGCAGATCCTAGATCCCAGAAGACAAGATCTTGGCCTAGATGAGTAGGTCCGAGAAGACAAGAGCTCAACCTAAGTATGCAGATTCAAGAGGAGAAGGCCTTAGCCTATGTTGGTAGATCCGATACAAAAGAAGTTTAACCTAGGTGAACAATTTTGAAAAGATCATAACTTACCGAAAGCGAACAAAGTTGAGATAAACAAAGCCTACCTGAGATTAGAAGATCTTGACGGTAAGGGATTGTCAAGGCCTTGGAATGTGGCTTGATGAAATTTGGAGCTCAGCTCTAATGATGTCGATAACCTTAGCCGAAGTTAAGAATAAATTGAAATGAATGACCATTGAAATGAAATTTAAGAAATGACCCTTGAGTGGGGAATGACTGCTGAGGAAGTTAACTTAGGCTTGCTGAAAAACTAAAGTTGAAACTAAGTTAAAGTGATGTTCCAATGAGGAACTGTGCGTTTAACTTAGGCTTGTCAGGAAAACTGAGTTGAACTAAGTTAAAGAGATGGTTCAAAAAGAAACAAGGCGAAACTAACCATGATCTGGCTAGTTTGTTTGAAAAGCCGAGGTAGGTAGTACTCTCAGTGCACTAAGGTTAAGCCTTAAGTGTTTTGTTTAGGCGAGCTAAACACGATGACCTCGGTCATGGATGTCGAAGTCAGACTTGGGAAATGATGAACTACTATGTCCTTAATATGAACCTAAGTTATAACTTACATTCACATTAAGGGTGCAGAGAGCAGAGGTAGGTTAATGAAGACTAAGTCAATGATTTGAAAGTGATACTTGGTGAAATTTTTAAACAAATTTAATGAGATGAAGGTATCCGAGATAACACTTACACCTGAGATGACATGATCCGAGATAACGATTTTATCCGAGATGTTGACCTTATAACGATTCTGGTTTAGACCCGACCAATTTTTTGCTTTTGGATCCAAGAACCCGTGTATGTAACTATTGTTCAACTCATTTCCATCTTGTTGTTTATTGAATTTCGCTTTTGGGACTTTTGGTTGTGTTTGAGACAGGTTGGTGTAGACACCCCATTTTTGACTGGCCCCTAAGACTTGGGCGCTTTCTTTTGATTACCCGATGATGATAATCAAAATGTGTTTCTCATAGAATCCTCAGTAAGAGAGATGAAATTTGAGCTTTATCCCAACATTCACACATTTTTAGCCAAATTATTTTTCATCCAAAATTCACCAATCTTCACTACCAATTTTCCTACAAATCAAACCCCAATTATCATCCACTTTCATAATCATACCCCACCAACTCCACTCACCATCCACTTTCATAATCATACCCCACCAATTCCCACTCACCATCCACTTTCATAATTACACCACACCATCCCCACTCACCACCCACTTTCATAATTACACCCCACCATCTCCACTCACCACCCACTTTCATAATCATACCCCACCATCCCCACTCACCACCCACTTTCATAATCACAACCCACCATCTCCACTCACCATCCACTTTCATAAATTACACCCCACCATCTCCACTCACCATCTTTCATAATCAAATCCCAACATCTCAACTCTCCATCCACCTTCATATTCACACACCACCAACACCATTCATTATTTACCTCCATTATACATTATCCCCCATTAACTCCATTATCTTCCACTTTGTCATCCACTTTATCTCCCACCATTTCCTACTTACATTGGCTATATAATGAGAGCCCTAGTCTTGAATTTAGAGATGAATTTTGAAGAAGAGAAGTCTAGGGAGAGAATGCTAAAATTGTGTTAGAATTTGAAAGAAAAAAAAGTCTTAAAAACAAGAGAGTTATCTTGCCAAACTAGTGAAGTTACATAGCTCTTACATCTTATCTTCCCTTGTCAAAACCACTCAAAGCCTTAATCAAAAAGAGAGTATTCTTGCCAAGAAAAGAGTGATCATACCCTTGTTCAAAACCGTCATTCCAAGCTCAAATTCTAGTTTCGAATTGAGTATTGAGAACACACTTCCTAAACTTGAGGGTGATCAAGGGAAGTTTGGAAATCAAGAAGTTCAATCCTTCTTTGGAAGGTGAATTTCTAGTCTTTCATTTTCTTATATTTTCTATCTCATATTTATTTTCTTGCTTCTTATTTCATAGTGTTTTGTTATAATCCAAGTAATTTGTTTATCTCATATTTATTTTCATACTTTATATTTCATAGGGTGTTGTTGTAATCCAAGTGGTTTGTTTAGCTCATAATTATTATTATTATTATTATTATTATTATTATTATTTGTTTATTTGCTTGCTCTTGTTTCATATTGGTTGTGCTGTAAGCTAACCGATAGTGGTTAGTTGAGCCACCTACATATTTCTTGTCTGTTCCTTTTTTTTTTTTGGTATTGCAACAAGACAAGTTTTGCTCGGCCTAGTTGGACGGCCGGCCTATTTGGCTGGTCGGTAGCTTCTTTCGGACAAGATGGCGTAATCTCCCAATGTTGACCAATTTCAGCTGACTGTTATAAGGAACATGAAGCTTTTATTTTGTTTATTTTTATTTTGAGTGTTTTGTGAGGTTTTATTTTATTTTATTGCAATATTCCCTCATCTCTCCCTCATTTGGTCTGTAATAATTTATTCAAAGTGTTGTAATAATTTCCTATCCCTGCTTCTTTCTATCTCATTCTTTTACTTGCTTTCCTTATTTGTACATAAACATCATATTTATTTTTCATCATATTCATGCTTTGCATCCATGTTTCATGTACAGTCTTGTATCTTTTGCCTTTATCTTAGGATGCGTGAAACACGACTCTGAGCTAGTTTTCTCCTCTTCTCACGATTTCAGTGTGATTAGAGTATCTCAAGACGCGTGAAACGCGACCCTGAGCGGTCTTTATCTCATGACGCGTGAAATGCAACCCTGAGCGGGTTTTATCTTAGGACTCGTGAAACGCGACCCTGAGCAATTTTTCTCTTCTTCTCACAATTTCAGCATGATTAGAGTATCTCAGGACGTGTGAAACGCGCCCCTGAGCGGTTTTTCTCTCCTCTTTTCATGGCTTTGGCGTGGTTAGAGTGCGTGTTTTTAGTTTTTCCTGTGAAACGTGTTTGGACTTCTTGCTTATTACAATTGATTGCAACTGTTATTGCTTATCGTATCTGTTATTACTTAGTGCATGATTTTTGCATGCTCATAAGATTTCAAAATAGCCAACTTTGCGAATCGTGTGAGTCCAGCTTTCAAAGTATTTTCCGTACATATCATTTGCATCCTGCTCCAGAACTACGCTGGTTTGATTCCCTACAAAGGGATATGTAGGCAACTTGCAAGCTCAACCAATTTTATTTATGTCTTGAATATTTGCCCAAGTCTTACGGCCTTGTCAAAATGGGTCGTCTTCGAGCTTTGACATTCACTCATGTCATGTTATGACTTTGAGCTCTATCAAAAAGGGGCAACTATAGACACCCCATTTTTTACGGGGCTTAAGACTTGGGCACTGCTAATTGATCACTCAATGATGAATGTGTACGCTCGTTGAATGCTTGACTTCCTCAATAGGAAACCTCAGTTTTGAACCTTCAAACCTTTTCCTTTGTTTTGGACCAAAACAGCTTGTGCCTCTAGGGACCTGTCGTCCACTAGTGCAAAAACTCAGATATTTTCTGCCAGCTGTCCCCCCATGTGCATACACCATTCCAGCTGTATGTATACAGATATTTTCGAGATAGACACATGGTTTTCTGTATATAAATGACTTCCCCTTTTGGTTTCAAGGTTGGAAAAATTGACGAGTGAGAAAATATTTTTGGAAGACCAAAATTCTCTCTCTACAATTCTCTCCCTCTCTCTTGCAACTTACATACCCTTTGCTCAAACACTCTAAACCAAACCTAGAGCGTTCCTTGCTGAGGTGATTTGGGCTTGAATTTTAGCTCTTGAGGCACTTGAGAGTGTGAAATTGGTGGTTTATAACTCAAGGATTCATTCCTCTTCAAGAAGTATACCTTCTAGTGCTTTTTGTACCTTCTTTATACTATCTTCTTCTCATCTTTTCTCACTATTTTTGAGCTATTTATTACTTGTGTTTTTGGGCTGAAACTTGTGGTTTAAGGACATTAAAGGTAAAGGGGTTGATAACCCTTTTTTGAACCTTGTTTCTAAGGCCTTTGCCCTTGTGTTTCCCATCTTCTCATCACCTTTTTTCTTTTTCTTTTTTTGAGCTTTTTACCACTGATTTTCAGAGGCCAAAATCATGTTTTGAAGTCCCAAAAGGGGAGGGGTTGCTTTCCCTCCTTGTGCTTTCTTACTAGCTTAATTTGCACCATGTTGTAGCTTGTTGTTTTAGCTATTTTTCTCTTAAGACCAGCACTGTTTTTGACTGTTTTAGGACTATTTTTAGTTGTTCATTGCATTTGAGCTTTGTATAGCATGCTTGTAGTGTAATGGTCCTCATAGGCTTGGTGGTTAAGGCCTTAGCCACCAACCTATTTGAGTTGATAGTGTTTATTTCTTGCTTTCCATACTTGTATTCATCTTTAATTACCTATGCAACCTCTCTCCTTTCTTGGCTTTTTCTTTGCTTTGAAAGTTGTTTCAAACTAATTGCTTAGAGGTATTGTGCTTAATGGTTTAATCCTTTTGGGGGTTCATTACCAATGGCATGGTGTCTAAAACAACTCTTTGTTTGATGCTCCATTCCATTAGAGGACTTAAAGCTCATTGTTGGACTTAAATGAACTATGAATGGATGGTAATTGGAATGAAGTAATAAAATTGGGACTAAAAATGATGCAAGATAATAAAAGGTTTGGTGTTCAATCGGACGTTAATTGAACACATGGAAGCTTGGGTCATTTTATGCCTGCTAGTGATGAAATGGTTCAAGTTGCCATGGTCAACCACTTCCCTTGATCAATCAATGATAGGGAGGAGGTTTTGTTGGTCTTTGGTTATGCATTTATTGAAATTGTGTCCCTTGATTCATAAGTCATCACGCAATGAGATTGCGTCAATTGATGGCTTGCAAATCAAGCCTACCCCTCATTTGACCTGTTTGTTGATAAGGAGACGCAGGGTGGACAAACATCCCCTGAAAATACTCCGGTTTGTGCTCTATTTGTCCTCTGTTGCAGCAGGAAAGAACAAACATTAGTGGCCGACAGGCCACTTTTACTGGACGGCAAACCGCTTTTAGTGGGTGGCCGACCACTACTTTTGGGTTGCCAGCCACTTTTTCCAGGTATGCATTGTCCTTTTTGCAGCAGAGCAGAGCAGAAGCTGAGGTGGGAAACAAGTGCAATTTTTTAACTATACAACAGAAGCATTCCAGTAGCAAAACAGTGGGCTTTTTCGGGTGGGATTTTGCGTGCATGCAAAAGCATTCCTCACTTCCTGGGGCTGATTAGTGTAGACGTCCCCGAACGCCCCGGGAGGGTTAGGTCCCGTTCTGTTCATATTGGGGTCACTACAGTTCAAGGACTCAAATGTCACGGTTCTTAATCTTGAACCAAAGAGTCCAAATCCGGCAAATCGTTTTTTAAAAAACAGATTTTTGAAAGAAGTGCCAAACATGGACTGCTTTGCCAGATACAGAGTCGCCACCTAAATATTTTTAAAATGGGAAATTTAGGAAACCCTGACTCGTTGCCGAAGGCCACGTGTCCGTCATCACCAAAGTTGCCTCGGCTCGGGAACTTGGGTACGATTGGGGAAGGTCACTTCGTGAGCACCCCCGCTCGCCCGGTCAAAGACCGGCCTCTACTAACCATGATATCTGTTTTTGAAAACATTGTATGCTCTTATTCCGGTTATTAGCCTAGGTTACTATGTGATGCTCGCAGCAAACAAGTATAGACTGAGTCGCCTGAATTGGAACAAAACATTTCATGTTTGTTTGTTTGAAAATGGTTTGATGGTGCTACCCGCAGGTAGGCTAAGACGCGGATTTGCCACCCTCAGGTGGGCTTAGAAAACATGATTTTGCCACTGTCTAGTGGGCTTAAAACAAACAGTCAACGCATTGTCCCAATTCAAGTAACTTAGCCTCCACCCACAGGCATTCAAGGCAGTTATATCACATAAGCACATAGCCTCATGGTAAGCATGCTATCATGGCAGTCACTCACACACATGCAAGGATGCTAAAGCATAAAACTTACCGAGTACTCCAAGCCAAAAACAGAAAACTGATTAGAAATCAATGCATGATCCTAAATATACAGAAATGCCTAATGCAGCGCATGCAATAATGCAACTATAGCAGGCTCGGCTATTCTAAACATGGCATATGGAATGCTACAACTAACACGTATTCAATTCGGAATTGAAATACAAATGCAGTTTGTATGATGCGCCGAGCCCAGTGCGTGCAAAACAGATGAATGGTGCAAACATGCCGTCATACTGTATGCTAATTGAAATATGCCCTATATCTAACCATCATAAGCGGGTAAATAAAAGGGAAGAAAGACGTGGGGTTGGAAGATGTAGACGTCCCCGAACGCCCCGGGAGGGTTAAGTCCCGTTCTGTTCATATTGGGTTCACTACAGTTCGGACTCAAATTGTCACGGTTCTGAATCTGAACCAAAGAGTCCAACTCTGGCAAATCGTTTTGAAGAAAAACAGATTTTGAAAAGAAGTGCCAAACATGGACTGCTTTGCCAGATACAGAGTCGCCACCTAAATATTTTTTAATGGGGGAATTTAGGAAACCCTGACTCGGTGCCGAAGGCCACGTGTCCGTCATCACCAAAGTGACTTGGCTCGGGAGCTTGGGTACGATCGGGGAAGGTCAGCTATGAGCACCCCCTTTCGCCCGGTCCGAAGACCGGCCTCTACTAATCATGATATCCGTTTTTGAAAACTTTATGCGTTCTTATCCCAATTATTAATCTAGAATTACTATGTGATGCGCACAACACAAAAGTATAGACTAGTTTGCCTGATTTGGAAATAAGCATTGCATATCCGTTTTGTCTCGAAAAACGTGTTGGTTTTTGCTACTCGCAAGTAGGCTAAAATACGGATTTCAATGAGTTGTTCCAACTCACGCAATCCAACCTCCACCCACAGGCATTCAAACAGTTTATAACACGTAAGCACTTAGCCGCATGGTAAGCATACTGTCATGGCAACATTCACACGCATGTGGCATGCTAAAGCATAAAAACTTACATCGTACTCCGTGCCCAAAACAAGAGACTGGTTAGCAAAACGTGCATGACCTAGTTCATGTTAAGTGGCTAATGCGACACAGACATAGATGCAATCTAGAGTAGGCTCGGCTAACCCTAAACATGGCGTATGAAATGCGCAAGTAGCACGTATTCAATTTGGAATCGAAAATTGCGATGCAGTTTGCATGATGTACCGAGCCCGGTGCATGTAAACAAATGCATGAATGCACGCATGCATTGCATAAGGTATGCTAAAATAAGTATGCCCTAATCTACCAACGTAAGCAGGTAAATAAAAGGGAAGAAAGAAATGGGGATTGGAAGACATACACCCACTCACACACACTTATTACAAATTTGCCCTCACTCGGAGGGACCGAATAATAATACAGTCCAAAAGAATAAATGAATAAATTATTACAAAATTCTATTTATTAAAATTAAATCAAATAAATAAAAGAAATGGGGCCTCAGCCCTGCCTCGGGATGCGCGAATGATGCATGCTCGATCCAACTTGCCCGGAAAGCCCCACATCATGACACTGCTGCCTCTGTTTTTACTACCCTGTCTCTCCAAAAATTGCCAAAGTCTCAGAACACCTTCCAAATTCACTGCAGTGCACCACCGGCTAGAGGAAATAACCACCGGCTGCTTGAGGTGGCCACCGGCTGCTGGGGAGCTTATCGGCACAAAAAGATTGCCGGTCGGCACTAAAGAGTGCCGGTCGGCACTAAATTCCTGCAGGAGACAGTTTTGACAGCAAACAGCAAACCAGCAGTGCATAGCATAGAATTTCTAGGCAAATGTATGCATGGCCCTCGACCCCCGGGCCATCAATCACGCATTTCAATGCATGATGGCCCGAAAGCCAAGTTAGCAACTTTGATATCAAATGAAATGCATACAAACAAGCAAGAGGCCCAACCTCTATCAAGGTGATTCAGGAGGCAAGACATGCATGCCAAATGCAACTTAAACATGTGAACTAAACATGCAACATGAACATAGAGGCAAGTATACAAACATGCAATATGTATTAGGCACACAACCTAAACTAACAAGTATGGCATGCAACAAAACATACAATGGTGGTCTTAAACTAACACGGGTAACTCGCAAGCATGCCAAAATCAGCGGCCATGAGATGAAAATGAGATGCCTCGAAATGCGTGCGCACGGGCACGCAAACCGAGGCAATGGCGTAAAGGCATGAAATGGCATGGCAAATGATATGCAAACATGCTAATGGAATTTCAGTAGCTAAATGAGGGGCGAAACAGCCCCGAATCATGGCCAAAGTACACCCGATGCACGGAATAGTCCCGAAACATGAATTTTAGCACCCGAAATGGCCTATAGCTATGCCAAATATGCAAGATATGAACATGAAGTATGAAGACAGCAACTAGACAGTCCCAAAACAAGCATGTTCATAGTACAAAGCATGGCAAGACAGCAAGCACAAGTGGGACTAACATGGCATGCAAAAAAATGGCTCCTCAAGGGAGGCAATGAGGCAAGTGATAGATACAATGCTCAAACAGAAAAATGTCCTTCTACAACACTGAATAGGGACCAAAAATATGAACATTTACAGTAGATAACAAGTCCCAAAACAGTATGCACACATACTCAAAATGCAATGCAAGATTAAGGCCCACAAAGGGGTATAACATGAAGTACCAAAAGGATGCACCAATCAGCCAAACACCCTTCATGAGACATGTAGAGGGGGTCAAACTAAGACCCTTTTCAGGCCTGTCGAAGATCCAAAAACAGAAGCATGGTAGGCTAACAAAGCGTGCAAAAATGGGGGCCAAAGAGGGGGTATAATGGTAAGTACTACATGGAGACCCCCAACAGTGTTGAGCCCTTCTTCAATGTTGAAGAAGGGCTCAAAACAAGCAACTTTTTAGTTTACATCGAAGCTCAAAAATACATGCAACTATGGCTTAGATATGAACCAAGAAAATGCTAGTTTGAGGGAAATAGACACTTACCCTTGAAGACCAATGAACCAGCAGGTTTTGATCCAAGAAAATGAACTCCTAGCCTCTGCAAATGACCTCCAATGTGCTGGAAATGGAGTGGTGGTGGTGGTGCTAGGTGGTGGTGAAGAAATAGCCCAAGATCAAGGGTGTTTGGAGGTGGAATGAGAGAGATATATTGAGAGATGGAGGGATGTATATGTATATATCAGATATACATATATTTCTCTGGTTTTTTGTTCCAAAGTCTCCAACCCTAGACAAAGGAGAAGGAATGGTGCTTATATAGGCAAAGAAGACTTAATGGCTAAGCAAAAGAGGGAGGTTCAAGAGGTGCAAGAGGGTCTTGGCTTATCAAAGAAGCTTGGACAGCTGGTAGGCTTCTTGAGGAAGCCAAGACAAGGGGTCAAGGCTTCCTCAAGAAGCCTTGAGCAAAGGGTGCAAAATAAGGGCCAAAAGGTGGTCAAGGGTGCAAAATAGGCACATGGATGTACGTGGATCTGATTCTGTGCATCCCAGCTGGCACAGCTGGTATGCACCAGGCTTGGGGGCTGCAAAGGGTGCAAACCGGCCAGAAAATTCGATCATCGGCCAAAATAAAGTGCCGGTCGGCACTATATAGTGCCGGTCGGCTAAATAGAGTGCCGATGGATGATTCCTTGGTCAAAAAAAGGCCGGTGGGTAAGCAAATCGAAGCCCCGGAAGTTAGCTTTCCAATGGCGCAAACCTTGCATCAAAATTCCTCCTATGTAAAAAGTTATGCCCTTTTCTGTGAAGTCGCGCAGACTCGATCCAACCGGGATGATGCCCAGCTTCAACCAATCATATCTCCTCCACCCGGACTTGGCTTTGGGAGATTCTTGAGTACAAAGTGAAGCCCCGGAAGTCTTCTTTCCAACGATGGTGGCCTCATAGGTAAATTCCAAGTGTGCAATTGAATAAACCCGATTTAGCGAGGGCTGCTCGATTCTCTCCTACCCGGATTCATGCCGAACTTCTCCCAGACCAGTTTTCTCCCCTTCTCTCCTCTTTTCTTCAACTCCAAACCCCTAAACAAAGTGTTTTGAAAGATTTTTCAAAGATTTCATCTCTCTTTCATTCATCTGCCCTTTGTCCTTGCTCGGTTTACCGAAAAGCGCAACATTTACTGAAATGCGAGCGTCGGAACATCGTGGGAATTTTATTTCAAAAATGTTTTGAAAGAGAGGGTTTTAAGGTCTAAAAAAAACCATCCAAAATAATTTTGGTCCAAAATGGGGTGTGAAGTTGAGATTTGCCTCTCTCCTTGCCGAAGAAACTGAACCTGTGCACTGCACACCTTTCTCCACCAAGAAAACCATCAGTAGTGCCCAAGTCTTAAGGGCGGTCAAAAATGGGGTGTCTACAGTTGCCCCTCTTTGACAGAACTCGAAAGTCACAACAATGACGGGAGTGAATGTCAAAGTCCAGAGACGACCCATTTTTGACAAGGCCGAAGACTTGGACAAACAAAACACAGATGAATGAATGGTTGTGCCCGCATGCTGCCTACGTATCCCTTTGCAAGGAATCAAACCAACGTAGTTCAGGGGCAGGATGCAAAATGATGCACAATGCAAGTGCATAACTTATGATCATGCAAAGGATGCTATAATGAAGCAATTATGCAAAATAAATGCAACATTTTAAGCGAATGCTATGCAAACAAGTAGACATGAACCAAACTACATCTCATGTAGAAAGGATGTAAGAGAATTATGCAATTCTCACGAACATGTGCGTTAGATACACAAAAGTGAACGAAGTGTGATGGATACACACTAAGTGGACAAACATGTGTGATGGATACACCAAAGTGAAGAGAGTGTGATGGATACACTATATGAATAAAGTGTGATTGATACACTAAGCGAATACGTAATAGATATACTAAACGAATGTGTGTGATGGATACACAAAGGGAGCATGTGATAGATACAAAAAGTGAACGTGTGTGGTAGATACACAAAGTGAAGCGAGTGTGATGGATACACTATATGAAGCAAAGTGTGATGGATACACAAGGTGAGTGCAGTGTGATGGATGCACTGTATGAAGCAAAGTGTGATGGATACACAAGGTGAGCATAGTGTGATAGATGCATAAAGAGAAAGTGTGTGATTGATACACAAAGCGAGCGTGTGATTGATACACAAAGCGAAAGTGTGTGATGGATACACCAAGGGGGCATGTGTGATTGATACACAAAGCGAATGTGTGTGATGGATACACAAAGGGGGCATGTGTGATTGATACACAAAGCGAATGTGTGTGATGGATACAAAGCGAGTGTGTGATAGATACACTATATGAACTAAGTGTGATTGATACACTAAATGAATGAAGTGAGCAAAGCGTGATGGATACGCAAAAGGCAAACACAAAGTGTGATAGATGCACTAAGTGAGCAAGTGTGATGGATACACAATAGGTGAACACGAAGTGTGATCGATGCACTTAGTGAACAAGTATGATGGATATACTAAATGTGAACACGAAGTGTGATAGATGCACTTAGTGAACAGGAGTATGATTGATATACTGAGCGAATGAAGTGTGATTGATACACTAAATGTGATGAAGTGTGTGATTGATACACTAAATGCAATGAAGTGTGTGATTGATACACTAAATGCAATGAAGTGTGTGATTGATACACTAACTGAAAATGTGTGTGATAGATACACAAAATGAGTGAAGTGTGATTGATACATTGAGTGAGAGTGTAATAGATACACAAAAGTGAATATGTGCGTGATAGATACACTAAATGAAAATGTGTGTGGTAGATACACAAAATGAGAATGTGTGTGATAGATACACAAAATAGGAATGTGCGTGATAGATACACAAAATGAAAGAAGTGTGATTGATACACCAAGGCAAATGGAGTGTGTTAGATACACTAAGTGGAGCAAATGACTATGTGTGATAGATACACGAAGTGAATGGAGTGTGATTGATACACTAAAGAAAATAAAGTGTGCTAGATACACTGAATGAATGAAGTGTGATTGATACACTAAGTGAATGAGTGTGATTGATACACTATGGGAATGAGGTGTGATTGATACACTATTCTGGCTTGAAGCAGACTGATCTTGAGCTTGAGGTAGAGGTACACTCATACTTCGGAGCACTGGCAAGGCCTGAAGAGGTACACACGGGATGTAGTCTCGGAACTTACTGAAGTTGAAACAAACTCAGATACCCGACGTTTTCCTCTTTTGCTTTCATTTTGCAGTCCGGAACCACATAGCTTCAGATAGGTCCTGTTTTACTGTTCACACTTATCGGGAGTGGGCCCTGTAGTTTTATGAAAGAACGAATCTGTTTTGCACAAATGTGGAGAATGGCACGACACTCTGAGCACAAGATGATTTGATTTTGTTTGAAATTAAGAAATGAGTTCTTAACCGGGTATTGAGCCTACGACTGAACACAGCGAAAAAGACTCAACAAAAGAAAACAAAGGTAAACAACCTAAACACATCTATTGACACTCGAAACGACTCAAAACAAGAATCGAGATAAAACGAAACAAAGGACACGACACACAGACGTGCACAGGGAGCCTGTTTCACCGGGTATTATTTCCCACCCTTTCTCATTTGTGATTCTCACATCACTCGGCCCTCAAGCTCTGTTTTTCTGAAAAAGTCCTTTTCCTCACTTTTTCTCTCAGCGCACATCTCTCTATTCTTCAATCTCTCATTTTTCATCTCTCCCCAGAGTGGTTGATGGATAGACAAGAAGTTGCGGGCTCTTGCCCCTAGCATTCTGCTAGATTCTCTTCTTCCGCTTACAACGTGAACTTTCCCACAGAGGGATTGTGCCACAACTGGGTGTGTAGCAAATCTGCAGCTAACATCGGTTGATGATGCCCTGCTGGGGAGTTTGGACGTGGTTAGATCTGTCCAGATGAGGAAGTGGAACATCTCGCCCCATTCCAATTTATGCTTCGCGCATGGCTTGATACCTCGCTGCTTGGAGGACGAGAGAGCTTTCAGCCTTTTTGCTAACTTCAGTTGTGCCCTCTTCTGGTAGGTAGAGCGCCTTTCTTGGCAAGTATGTTGAAAATGGGGGAAAGACAGGCCTGACTCAACTGTGCCCCTAGTTCATCATTTCGACCATTTTTGTTTTAAACAATTTTGACCAACATGAAAGTTAGATTAACATGCTTATTCGATTTTTGATTCGAAATCATACAAGTCAAGTTGTAAGCACTGAAAATTTTCCTTTTTTGGGTCAAGAAAATGGTCCATTTTTGGAAAAATGGAATGATTTTTGAAGAGATAGTCAACCTCAGTAAAAATTCTCAAAAACTATTTTTGCAAACGGCCACTGCTCAACGAGCACGAAACCAACTCTTTGAGATGCACAACCTCGGACCCATAGCAATGGAAAATTGCCCCTTGCTTGAAGAGAGCTGCATGGCAACGGAAAGTTGCCCCTTGTTTGAATGGCACTGCAGCGCATTGAATGGCAACGGAAAGTTGCCCCTTGTTTGAACGGCACTGCAGAGCATTGTAGTCAGTCCTCAGAGCGACGAACACAACCAGACTCTCGGATACAGAGGAGGCAAAGATGGTCAAAACCATCACATGGACACAATTGAATTGGAAATGTTTTAGGGCTGGACTTCAGAATGAAGTTGCCTACGTATCCCAAAGATGGGAATCAAGCCTTACGTAGTTCGGGGGTTAATGTACACTCGGGTATTTAACCTCTCCTTTTTATGCTCTAACTTTTGCCAAGGCGCCTATTGCAGGTTTTCGACCTTGCGAGCTTTGTTCTTCTTTCTTTTCTTTCTTTTTCATTTTTTTTCTCTTTTTTTTTTTCTTTTTTAGGCTCTAACTTTTGCCAAGGCGCCCGATGCGGGTTTTCGACCTTGCGAGCTTCTCTTTTTTCTTTTCTTTTCTTTTCTTCTTCTTGTTTTTTTTCTTCTTTTTCTGTATTTTTCTTTTTTGTATGTATCTTTTGCTTGCTCTAACTTTTGCCTGGGTCGCCCTTCCGGTTTTCGGCCCAGCGAGCCTCTCAAAGGGTAAAAGTGTAGCAAGTCCATGCCAAATGGTTTAGGGTTTTAATGCCATCCGTATCCAGGAGAGTGGCTGTTGATTCACAGAAGAGAACTCATCTTCGGCTCTTCGTGCACATCTGACATCTTTGCCCCTAGTTTGAGGGGGGGGCTTCTGATCTAGCTTCCCAAGCTCTCTTGACGACATCTGATCTTCTTGATTTGACTTTCTTGCCTCTTGTTCGAGGGCTGCTTCAAATCTGGCCACACAGGCCTCACGTTGTAGTTAACCGTTGAACATTCTGAGTTTGAGTCCAAGGTTCGAAAATGAGGGGTCGAGTCTCGAGGCTGAGAGCGATCCTAGGCTGCACAATCTCAAGAGCGATTCCACACATGTCTTCGCAGGACCGCGCAAAACATTTTTTGAAAGTTTTTAAGAAAGCGACAAATCGCTCGCGCTGAAGACAGTGTAGGACCAATCTGGATCAAAGCTAGGGTCCTTCTCAGTACTCACACTAACAAGCATGATTTCATTCATTAAGGGCTTAGCACGCCTCTCTTTCTCTCAATTTGATCAAAGTTTTGCAAATCCCGAGGAATTCCTCCCTCTTTGTTTTCACCGCAGTGTTTGAAAAAGTTTGAGAAACTTAGGTCAATGCAATGACTTCAAGGCACAGAAAAGACAGAGTTCTTAGTCAAATACTGCCATCTCATTTAGAATTTCTGGCACAACTGGCACACGGCAGAAGCAAAAGGGAGAGTGTAAATCACTGCTGTTCATTCAAATCTTCTGGTGTAACTGGCTCCAAGGCAGAAACAGACTCAAAAGAAAATGAAAAGACAAACACAAAACAAAATGGTGATGTCCGAGGTAACACCCCCGGAATCACCCGACTCTACATAACAGGACTGACTCGATACAACAAGACAGACCTTAACAAAAAGACTGACTCAAAACAAAGAGACAGACTCTAAACAAAAACATAGAACTGGCTCAACCCCAAGCCAAAAAGTACAAAACTAGCATTCGCAAATGCTCAAACAGTGCATGCCAAACGCCACATCTGGAGTAAACTGAGTGTTGCCCGCAGGTGGTTCATCCCCCGATCACACATTCATACTATCCCCAAGTTCACTGATCCAGTGACGATAGACTTTACTGAGCTGGTGCGGTGATGACGTTGTTGTCAAACAAATCTTGTACATCATGGCGCAGACGAAAGCAGCTATCGGTCTCATGACCGGTTTGTTGATGGTACGCACAGTACTTAGTCCGGTCATGTTTGGAGGGAGAGGATCAGGTAAAGGCCGTTGTTCCAATGGTTTCAGATGTCCTTTCCGGATTAAGACCTCTAGAGCCTTTGACAAAGGCATATAAAGTGGGGTGAAAACCCTCTTGACTCGGGGTGGATATTTGGTTTTCTGTGAGCTACTTCCGGACGCACCGGTGAATGGGGTAGCTTTTTGTGATGTGGTGTTGGTGACCATGCCCACTTCAGAAGAGTCTTGCAGCTGCATCACCACTGGTGGTCGCATTCGAACTGCGGGTAAACGCCCTCCTGGGCTGCTCCTTTTCCTGGTCAATAAGGCCCTGCTTTATAGCGTCCTCGATTTGTACCCCAATCTCATGGAGGTCTGCAAAGGTGGGTAGGGGGAGGACAATCATCTTCTGCATCAGCCTGGGTTGGAGATTGCGCACAATCATCCGTATCTGGTCCTTGTCGACCGGCCTGGTGGTCATCGAAGAAGCTTTGGCCCTCCAACGGGTTACAAAGTCAGAGAAGCCCTCTTTCGGCTCTTGCCTGGTTGTCTCAAGATCACGGGTTGTGATCTCGATCTGGGTATTGTATGAATATTGTGCGACGAAGGCCTCGGACATCTCCTCCAGCTTCGTTTCACTGAGTCCTCTAATTTGGCGTACCAGATGGCCGCGATACCCGACAGGGTCCTGCTAAATAGGGAGAGCTTCTGTAATCTTGTCAAGCCGATCGGGCGCAGAACATCTGAAAACAAACTCAGGTGGACCATGGGGTCCCCGGACCCATCAAATCGGTCAATTTGAGGCATCTTGAACCGATCTGGCAACGTCACAGCTGCGTCCGTATACCCATCCTCGATGTCGGGAATAGTCCTGACTCCCTGGGATTTCTTAAACATTTTTTCCAACTTACTCAGCTTCAGTGCTGTGGGGTCCGCTTCAAACTCAAAGGGAGAGTCCGGTACATTAATAGGCGTGGGTACCTTGGATAGTTGCGGTAGGATCGGGGGTGGAGCTGGCCCCGTTGGAAGGTCTGTATCCTCTTGGACATTTTGTACATTTGGCGTCTCCCCAGGTGCTGGAGCTCCTGCTGGGGGAGGAACTTGTTGTGAAGCAGACGCGCTGCTTTGCTGTTGCAGCCTAGTGATGAGCTCGGCCTGCTGAACCATGATTGCAGCCTGCTGCTTGGAGAATTCCGCTTGGCGGACAGCGTCTTGCTACATGAGTTTCATAGTTTCCTGCATCTGACGCATCATTGCCTCTACCCCTGACGTATTCTGTTGATCCATCTGACTGACTGGTATATCTATCCCTGTGGTGAAAACTGAGACCTCGGCCTGACAATTCACTGGTAGGGGGATAAGGACCACTAATCTGGTAACTGCTGAACCGGTGATCCGTGCCTGACTGGCCCTTTTTATTCTGCCTTTGGCAAACTGAATCTCTGACCCGACAAAGTCTATCAACACGAGTCCAATGCACCCGGGGGATATTGGAGCTTTCTGAAGCTATAGTTCCAAGACTACCCTAGCAAAAGAGAAAACAGACAGCATCTCAGCTCAACTTCATTGGAACTGATACGAGCAAAGCTGAACGACTGTATTCTATTACTGATCACTGTTTCCCGAAACCACTGCCCCAAATCTGAATCTGATACCCGCAGATATAACTGTTTCTTAAAATACTGATACTGGTGTCCGCAGGCCAGGTACCCAAACTTGTAAACTGATATATGCGTTCCCTGCAGAGATACACTCTAAAAGCACATAACAGGTGGAAGAGAGCCAATACACCCCTATGTTGGGGTAGGGTTTCCCTGTCCTATTTTGTCAGGAGCTAGGGTTTCACTACGCACGCAGCGGTTTCAAACAACCTATATCGGGTAAGCAACCTGTCTTAGTTTGGAATGGTCACTATGGATTCCGAATATGCACTAGGTCGAATGGTCAAAGAGGGTGCCCCGGTGAAACCGGGGTTTGTGTTCCCATACTGGCAGAGCCCGCAACCGGTCAGCCTTATGGTCATGCCTTGACAAGGCAAGCCTCCAGCAAACCGCTCAGGAATAGCAGATGGCCAACACGGTGTTCCTAGGCGCACCACTGCAAATGCAATGCAAAGAAACACATAAGCGTAGTCAAAACCGGATATCACGAGTTCGAGTCAAACTCTCTAAAACTCCCCAGCAGAGTCGCCAGAAACTGTAGACGTCCCCGAACGCCCCGGGAGGGTTAAGTCCCGTTCTGTTCATATTGGGTTCACTACAGTTCGGACTCAAATTGTCACGGTTCTGAATCTGAACCAAAGAGTCCAACTCTGGCAAATCGTTTTGAAGAAAAACAGATTTTGAAAAGAAGTGCCAAACATGGACTGCTTTGCCAGATACAGAGTCGCCACCTAAATATTTTTTAATGGGGGAATTTAGGAAACCCTGACTCGATGCCGAAGGCCACGTGTCCGTCATCACCAAAGTGACTTGGCTCGGGAGCTTGGGTACGATCGGGGAAGGTCAGCTATGAGCACCCCCTTTCGCCCGGTCCGAAGACCGGCTCTACTAATCATGATATCCGTTTTGAAAACTTTATGCGTTCTTATCCCAATTATTAATCTAGAATTACTATGTGATGCGCACAACACAAAAGTATAGACTAGTTTGCCTGATTTGGAAATAAGCATTGCATATCCGTTTTGTCTCGAAAAACGTGTTGGTTTTTGCTACTCGCAAGTAGGCTAAAATACGGATTTCAATGAGTTGTTCCAACTCACGCAATCCAACCTCCACCCACAGGCATTCAAACAGTTTATAACACGTAAGCACTTAGCCGCATGGTAAGCATACTGTCATGGCAACATTCACACGCATGTGGCATGCTAAAGCATAAAAACTTACATCGTACTCCGTGCCCAAAACAAGAGACTGGTTAGCAAAACGTGCATGACCTAGTTCATGTTAAGTGGCTAATGCGACACAGACATAGATGCAATCTAGAGTAGGCTCGGCTAACCCTAAACATGGCGTATGAAATGCGCAAGTAGCACGTATTCAATTTGGAATCGAAAATTGCGATGCAGTTTGCATGATGTACCGAGCCCGGTGCATGTAAACAAATGCATGAATGCACGCATGCATTGCATAAGGTATGCTAAAATAAGTATGCCCTAATCTACCAACGTAAGCAGGTAAATAAAAGGGAAGAAAGAAATGGGGATTGGAAGACATACACCCACTCACACACACTTATTACAAATTTGCCCTCACTCGGAGGGACCGAATAATAATACAGTCCAAAAGAATAAATGAATAAATTATTACAAAATTCTATTTATTAAAATTAAATCAAATAAATAAAAGAAATGGGGCCTCAGCCCTGCCTCGGGATGCGCGAATGATGCATGCTCGATCCAACTTGCCCGGAAAGCCCACATCATGACACTGCTGCCTCTGTTTTTACTACCCTGTCTCTCCAAAAATTGCCAAAGTCTCAGAACACCTTCCAAATTCACTGCAGTGCACCACCGGCTAGAGGAAATAACCACCGGCTGCTTGAGGTGGCCACCGGCTGCTGGGGAGCTTATCGGCACAAAAAGATTGCCGGTCGGCACTAAAGAGTGCCGGTCGGCACTAAATTCCTGCAGGAGACAGTTTTGACAGCAAACAGCAAACCAGCAGTGCATAGCATAGAATTTCTAGGCAAATGTATGCATGGCCCTCGACCCCCGGGCCATCAATCACGCATTTCAATGCATGATGGCCCGAAAGCCAAGTTAGCAACTTTGATATCAAATGAAATGCATACAAACAAGCAAGAGGCCCAACCTCTATCAAGGTGATTCAGGAGGCAAGACATGCATGCCAAATGCAACTTAAACATGTGAACTAAACATGCAACATGAACATAGAGGCAAGTATACAACATGCAATATGTATTAGGCACACAACCTAAACTAACAAGTATGGCATGCAACAAAACATACAATGGTGGTCTTAAACTAACACGGGTAACTCGCAAGCATGCCAAAATCAGCGGCCATGAGATGAAAATGAGATGCCTCGAAATGCGTGCGCACGGGCACGCAAACCGAGGCAATGGCGTAAAGGCATGAAATGGCATGGCAAATGATATGCAAACATGCTAATGGAATTTCAGTAGCTAAATGAGGGGCGAAACAGCCCCGAATCATGGCCAAAGTACACCCGATGCACGGAATAGTCCCGAAACATGAATTTTAGCACCCGAAATGGCCTATAGCTATGCCAAATATGCAAGATATGAACATGAAGTATGAAGACAGCAACTAGACAGTCCCAAAACAAGCATGTTCATAGTACAAAGCATGGCAAGACAGCAAGCACAAGTGGGACTAACATGGCATGCAAAAAAATGGCTCCTCAAGGGAGGCAATGAGGCAAGTGATAGATACAATGCTCAAACAGAAAAATGTCCTTCTACAACACTGAATAGGGACCAAAAATATGAACATTTACAGTAGATAACAAGTCCCAAAACAGTATGCACACATACTCAAAATGCAATGCAAGATTAAGGCCCACAAAGGGGTATAACATGAAGTACCAAAAGGATGCACCAATCAGCCAAACACCCTTCATGAGACATGTAGAGGGGGTCAAACTAAGACCCTTTTCAGGCCTGTCGAAGATCCAAAAACAGAAGCATGGTAGGCTAACAAAGCGTGCAAAAATGGGGGCCAAAGAGGGGGTATAATGGTAAGTACTACATGGAGACCCCCAACAGTGTTGAGCCCTTCTTCAATGTTGAAGAAGGGCTCAAAACAAGCAACTTTTTAGTTTACATCGAAGCTCAAAAATACATGCAACTATGGCTTAGATATGAACCAAGAAAATGCTAGTTTGAGGGAAATAGACACTTACCCTTGAAGACCAATGAACCAGCAGGTTTTGATCCAAGAAAATGAACTCCTAGCCTCTGCAAATGACCTCCAATGTGCTGGAAATGGAGTGGTGGTGGTGGTGCTAGGTGGTGGTGAAGAAATAGCCCAAGATCAAGGGTGTTTGGAGGTGGAATGAGAGAGATATATTGAGAGATGGAGGGATGTATATGTATATATCAGATATACATATATTTCTCTGGTTTTTTGTTCCAAAGTCTCCAACCCTAGACAAAGGAGAAGGAATGGTGCTTATATAGGCAAAGAAGACTTAATGGCTAAGCAAAAGAGGGAGGTTCAAGAGGTGCAAGAGGGTCTTGGCTTATCAAAGAAGCTTGGACAGCTGGTAGGCTTCTTGAGGAAGCCAAGACAAGGGGTCAAGGCTTCCTCAAGAAGCCTTGAGCAAAGGGTGCAAAATAAGGGCCAAAAGGTGGTCAAGGGTGCAAAATAGGCACATGGATGTACGTGGATCTGATTCTGTGCATCCCAGCTGGCACAGCTGGTATGCACCAGGCTGGGGGCTGCAAAGGGTGCAAACCGGCCAGAAAATTCGATCATCGGCCAAAATAAAGTGCCGGTCGGCACTATATAGTGCCGGTCGGCTAAATAGAGTGCCGATGGATGATTCCTTGGTCAAAAAAAGGCCGGTGGGTAAGCAAATCGAAGCCCCGGAAGTTAGCTTTCCAATGGCGCAAACCTTGCATCAAAATTTCTCCTGTGTAAAAAGTTATGCCCTTTTCTGTGAAGTCGCGCAGACTCAATCCAACCGGGATGATGCCCAGCTTCAACCAATCATATCTCCTCCACCCGGACTTGGCTTTGGGAGATTCTTGAGTACAAAGTGAAGCCCCGGAAGTCTTCTTTCCAACGATGGTGGCCTCATAGGTAAATTCCAAGTGTGCAATTGAATAAACCCGATTTAGCGAGGGCTGCTCGATTCTCTCCTACCCGGATTCATGCCGAACTTCTCCCAGACCAGTTTTCTCCCCTTCTCTCCTCTTTTCTTCAACTCCAAACCCCTAAACAAAGTGTTTTGAAAGATTTTTCAAAGATTTCATCTCTCTTTCATTCATCTGCCCTTTGTCCTTGCTCGATTTACCGAAAAGCGCAACATTTACTGAAATGCGAGCGTCGGAACATCGTGGGAATTTTATTTCAAAAATGTTTTGAAAGAGAGGGTTTTAAGGTCTAAAAAAAACATCCAAAATAATTTTGGTCCAAAATGGGGTGTGAAGTTGAGATTTGCCTCTCTCCTTGCCGAAGAAACTGAACCTGTGCACTGCACACCTTTCTCCACCAAGAAAACCATCAGTAGTGCCCAAGTCTTAAGGGCGGTCAAAAATGGGGTGTCTACAGAAGACATACATCATACTCACCCACACTTATTACAATTATGCCCTCGCACAGAGGGTCCGAATAAAAGAATAATACAGTCCAAAATAGTACAGTCTGAATATTACAGATTTCTAATATATTAACAAATTAAATTAAGAAAGCTTTAAACAGGCATGCAAGCCAGGGGCTGCCTTGCTTCGTTCCGGATAATGAAATGATGTATGTTGGCCTGCCTTTGCGCAGAAATCCACTGGGATGCCCAATTTAGCCTCTGTTTGCAATGTTTCTCGAAATGCGCGCCAGACTCCGAAAAGTTGCTGATTCCTCATTTTGCTGCAACAGAGAGCAGGAAAAGGGCATAGCAATGTATTTCACAAATATATGCATGCCTCGATCCTCGTGCCACCAATCACGCATATCGATGCATGATGGCCGGGGAGTCGGATTGCACAACTCAATATAGGATGAATGCAGATGAATTCTACAACAAAACCTAACTCCATCATGGGTAATCCGGAGTGTCGGTGACTTGGGAATTGAGACCCGTTCCGTCACTCGGAGTACGAAACGTGCCTCGTTTCCCGTGTCCGGGCTAACTCCTATCCCGAACACGATGCAATATGCATGATATGCATGAAATGCAACTAAAATACAATCCTAGCATGCACAATGCTATGAAAATGAGATGCCTCAAAATGCGTGCACGCGGGCACGCAAACCAAGGAAATGATTCTAAAGCATAAAATGGCATACACAATGCAAATGGACTTACACTAACACGAGAGAGCCTCAGCCACACTCACATAAGAGGCCGTCGGATGAAAATGAGATGCCTCGAAATGCGTGCCCACGGGCGCGCAAACCGAGGCAATGTATACGGAATGCAAAATGTCATGGAAATGATATAAAATGAGGCTAAAATGAAATGTCTCTAAGTGCGTGCCCACGAGCGCGCAAACCGAGAAAATAGCATACGGAATGCAAAGATGCGGAAATAGCATGTAGAATGCAGAATGGACTTATACCAACATGAGAGGACCTCAGCCACTCTCATACGGGAGGCCGTCGGATAAAAATGAGATGCCTCGAAATGCGTGCCCACGGGCGCGCAAACCGAGGTGATGCATTAAAGCATGAAATGACATACACGATGCAAATTGGGCTTATACCAACATGAGAGGGCCTCAGCCACACTCACACGGGAGGCCGTCGGTTAAAAAGTGAGGTGCCTCGAAATACGTGCACACAGGCACGCAAACCGAGGCGATGATATAAATGAAATGTAGCATATGGCATATGGAAAATGTAAATTTCAGCAGCCAAAATGATGCAAAAACAGTCCCCGAATTATAGCAAAATTACACCCGATGCCCGAAATGCAATGTTATGCACCCGAAATGACCTACAGCTATGCCAAACATGCACAATATGGACACGACATGTAAAGACAGATGCTAGGAAGCCCCTAAAATAGCATTTTTACAGTACAAAGAATGGCCAAACAACAATCACAAGTATGGCAAAAATAGCATGCAAAAATGGGGGAAAAGAGGGGAATAATGAAGCAAACGATATATACAATGCTCAAACTGAAAAATACAGTTCTACAACATTAAAGAGGGACCAAAAATATGCACATTTTCAGTAGATGACATCCCTCGATTCAGTATGTAGATATGCTCAACATAGCATGCAAAATATGAGCCAAAAGAGAGCTATAACATGAGGTAGCAAAAGGATGGACCAAACAGCCTTGGACCCTTAACAAAATATGAAGAGTAGGCCAAAATAAGACACTTTTCAGGCCTGACGATGGCCGAAAACAGAAGCGAAGCAAGCCTAACAAAGCATGCAATTTTACGGTAAATTGGAGGAATTGTGAAGCAAGTGTAGGATGGAGTTACCAAACATGGTTGAGCCCTTATTCAATATTGAAGAGGGGCTCAAAAGAAGCCCACTCACAGTATATTGAATGCTCTAAAACAGATCACTCATGAGCTAAAAATAGCATGCAAGAGCAAGGGTAAAACATGAATTCAAAGCAAGTGGCATGCAGAGCATGAAAACAAGGTTGAGCCCTTCTTCAATGTTGAAGAGGGGCTCAAAATAAGCACAATATCAGTTCATGAGATGCTCCAAATCAGATCACAAATAGACCAAATAAATCATGCAATTTTACGGTAAATATGGAGAATTACAAAGAAAGTGCATGATAGAGAGGCCAAACAGGGTTGAGCCCTTCTTCAATGTTGAAGAGGGGCTCAAAATAGGCCCACTCACAGTTTATATCAGGCTCGAAAATGGATCACTCATAATCCAAACAAAGCATGTAAAATATTGGCATAAGAGGTGATATTGAAGGAAGAGCATGATAGAGGTACCAAATAAGGTTGAGCCCTTCTACAATGTTGTAGAGGGGCTCAAAATAAGCCTAAAATCAGTAGGGGTCGGAGCCCAAAACAATGAGCAAATAGAGTAGAAAATTGAAGCAAAAATAAGCTCAAAAAGGGTAAAAGAGCACTCACCCTTGAAGACAAGACTTTTGTTGCTTCTTGGCCTGAATTTGTTTCTTCTTAGACTTTGGAAAACCTTCCTTTGCTGCTGGAATGGAAGTGGTGATGGTGAGGCTTGGTATTGATGAACAAATGAGGCTAACACTTGAAAGTTTTTCAAGGTTTTGGGGATGAAAATGGAGGCAAAGGGAGATGAAGTCTTGAGAGAAAATTTTCTAACCCTAACAAAGAAGAAGGTCAGCCCCTTAAATGGGCAAGAAAGGGGTGTAAAAGGGGAGGGAAATGCACCCAAGCTTTCCCTCCCAAAATATCCCCCAGAGGGCAAAGATATTTGGAGATACAGCTGCCCAGCTGTAAAGTGGTCAAAAGGGGGAAGCAGGCCGGCCAGGTGCTTTTCTTGAAGATGGCCGGCCGGCCACCCCACTGGTCGGCCAGCCACTCCCCATGGCCGGCCGGCCATGGCCAAAAATGAAGTGAACAATTAATGGCCGGCCACCAATTTTTGGTGTCCTCCCAGGTGTGTAGAACAAGGTTCCATGGTTGGAATTTGACAACTCTGGAACAGGAGTCACAACATTGCATTTGAAAGAGAGGCTCAAAAATGAAAATCAGAATTACTGGCCAACCACCATTTTTTAGGGTCCTCCCATGTGCCCTCATCACAAATATGTAGTTTTGGTTGGAAGAAAATGGCCCTAGGGTGTTCAACATTAGCCCGGAAGTGAGAAAAACGGGCGCCGGAGGAGCATAACTGGTTATTTGAGATAATTGCTGGCCTCCCACCCTCCAGTGATCTTCCTGGTGCTAAAACAGAGGTACCTGCCAGAATTGAACAAAAACCGATGCAAAATGAACGCTCGGGGCCCAAACCGCACAGTTCGGGGTCCCGAAAAGAAGCTGTAAGCCCCGAAAGTGGTGTTCGGCCACGAAGTGGGCATCTGAGGCCCCAGTGTTCCTCGTTATGACAAAACAGAGGTACCTGCCAAGAATGAACAGAAATCGATACGAAACGAATGCTCGGGGGCCAAACCGCGATGTTCGGGGCCCGAAAATCGGCTGTAAGCACCGAAAGTGGCATTCAGCCACGAAGTGGGTATCTAAGACCCCAGTGTGCCTCGTTATGATAAAACAAAGGTACCTGCTAAAAATGAACGGAAACCAATGCGAAACGAATGCTCGGGGGCCAAACCGCGCGGTTCGGGGTCCCGAAAACCGGCCGTTAAGCACCGAAAGTGGTGTTCGGCCACGAAGTGGGTATCTAAGACCCCAGTGTCCCTCGTTAGGGAGTAAATGAGATGCATGCCAAAAATCGGAGGAGTCGGAGATGGTTGGGTGGTCCCGAACCGAGGCACACGGCCTGACGGCTCCGAAAATCGGGAACCGGGCTCCGAAATGGGCAAAATGGCCTACGGCCACGAAAAGTAGCCCACGGCCACTGAGAGATGATCTGCTAGATCTCTCCCTCCCCTCAGGAAGAAAACAGAGAAAACCGAGTCTGGTTCGCAAACCGAGGCAAGGCACAGAAGAGAGCTCGGGAGTCCGGAGGCAGGGCGCACGGCCGCGACTCTGAGACTTCTGAACGAGCACAACATGCAACATCACCGAGCGCTCAATCGGTGACGTCTGAGTCTTAAGGTCGGTCAAAAATGGGGTGTCTACAATTAGTTAGAGTAGTTAATTCCTTAGCTTAGTTATTTCTTTGGTTGTATTCATGTTGTTAATTAGTAATCAATTAATTAGTGTAATTAATTAGTTAGTTCCAATTTGTAATAATTAGCTAGAATAGTTGATTAATTGTGGTGTTGTAATAATTAGTTAGTAATTAATTTATGTCATTTGGTTTGTAATAGTTAGTTAATTAGTTAATTAGCTTAGCTAGCTCGTTCATTTCGACCCTATTGTGCGAGGGCCAAATTTGTAATAATGTGTATGTCTTCCAACCCCATCTCTTTCTACCTTTTATTTACTTGCTTATGATGATTAGAATATCATGTTTTATTGAGCATATTTCATGATTTGCATCCACTTGCCTTACATGCATCGAGGCTTGGTTCATCATTCTAACAAGCATTGTCGTTTATTACTTCGTTGAAAACGTGTTTAACCGCATGCTATCAAATTGATTCACATGTCATAATTAGTAGCTGAGTCTATTAGTCGCATCATTGCATGTGTTGCATTAGCCATGTTGCATTAGTTAGGAGCATGCATGTTTTCTAACTCTTTTTCTTTTTTTGGCTCTCCTCGGAGTACTAGATGAGCATTTTATTGCTTTAGCATATTGAATGAGTGTGATTGTTTCCATGTCTAGCCTGCTTGCCATGAGGCTAAGTGCTTAATTGATAAACTCTCTTGGATGCCTGTGGATGAAGGCTAATTGCTTCAATTGGAACAATTTGAGTAATGTACATATGAGATCACTTTTTCAAGTGGTACATATTCAAGCACTTTTCAGAACAAACATGAAATCAAAGTGTTCCAATTTTTACAAATTAGACTATACTTGTGTGCCACACATAGTAAAATTAGTCTAATAATCGGAACAAGAGCATATAAGATAAATAAAAACCACATCATGATTAGTAGAGGCTGATCTTTGATCGGGTGAGCAGGGGTGCTCAATTCATGACCTTCCCATCTCGTACCTAAGTTCCCGAGCCGAGACAATCATGGTGATGACGAACACGTGGCCTTTGGCACGAGTCATGGGTTTCCTAAATTTTCCAAAAATATTTAGGTGGCAACTCTGTTCTGGCAAAGAAGTCCATTTTTAGCATTTTTTATTCAAAATCGATTTTCCAAAAGATTTGCCGGATTTGGACTCTTTTTGTGTTTATCTATTTCATATTGCACTTGTGAGATCAGATTCAGAACCGCGGGAGTCTGAACTATAGGGCTAGTCGTATCCGAAAGGAGCACAAAAGTCGAGCTACACAAAGCAAAACAAATCAAACTGTGTCTCACACGGAAAGAAGTGAATAAACCAGCACGTCTCACGTGATCGGGGCAACAAAAGTGCAGAACAAACTACGTCACATGTAGAAAGGATGTAAGAAAATATGAGCCAAACCACGTCTCATGGAGGGAGAACGAAAAAGGTTCCATGCCAAGCTGCCCCTCGCACAAAGGGGGTGGAAAGATGGTGTAAACTCCAAGTGCACCTAATGTTTTTAACCGGGGAAAACAATCCCAATGCGTCTCACACGAAAGGAGGAAAAGTGGTGTGAACAACGGGCACACCCGATGTTTTTAACCAATTTAAATAATTCCAACGCGTCGCATGCGAAAGGAGGAGTGGTGGTGTGAACAAATAGGCGCACCTTTGGTTTTTAACCGAGGAAAACAATCCTTACACGTCGCTCATGAAAGGAGGAGAAATGGTGTGAACACCGGGCACACCTGATGTTTTTAACCAAGGAAAACAATCCTAAGGCGTTGCATGCGAAAATAGGAGAGGTGGTGTGAACAAACAAGCGCACTTACTGTTTTTAACCAATGAAAACAATCCTAACACGTCGCTCGTGAAAGGAGGAGAAGTTGTGTGAACAAACTGGCACACATGCTGTTTTTAATCAAGGAAAACGATCCTAACGCGTCACACTCGAAAGGAGGAGAGATGGTCTGAACAAACAGGCGCACCTGCTATTTTTAACCAAGGGAAACAATCCTAATGCGTCGCACACAAAAAGAGGAGAGGTGGTGTGAACAAACAGACGGACCTGCTGTTTTTAACAGAGGAAAACAATCCTAACGCATTGCATGCGAAAGGAGGAGAGGTGGTGTGAACAAACAGGTGCACCTACTGTTTTTAACAGAGGAAAACAACCCTAACGCGTCATACGTGAAAGGAGGAGAGGTGGTGTGAACAAACAGGCGTGTGGGCTAGCCTTTTTCCACGTCCTGCCTTTCAGAAAGGGTTTGAAAAAGAAAGGTCTCACAGTTCGGACTCCCGCGGTTCTGAATCTAGTCTCACAAGTGCAATGTGAAACTAATAAACACCAAAGAGTCCAATCCGGCAAATTTTTTTGGAAAATCGATTTTTAATCAAATAATGCCAAAATTGAACTGCTTTGCCAGATTATAGAGTCGCCACCTAAATATTTTGTTTTTGGGGAAATTTAGGAAACCCTAACTCGTGCCAAAGGCCACGTGTCCGTCATCACTAAAGTTGCCTCGGCTCGGGAACTTGGGTACGAGGGGGAAAGGTCATGAATTGAGCACCCCCGCTCGTCCGATCAAAGGATCGGCCTCTACTAATCATGATATGTTCTTTTATAAACGTTATGTGTTCTTATTCTGATTATTAAACTAGTTTTACTATGTGATGCGCACAAGCAAGTATAGACTAGTCGCAAGACTTGGAACAATTCACCTCATGTTTGTTTTCGAAAATGGTTTGAATTTGCCACCCTCAAGTGGGCTGAAAAATGAGGATTTGCCACCAAATGCAGTGGGCTTAAAACATGATTTTTGCCACAGCAAATTGGGCTTAAAACATACATTTGTTGAATCATTCCAATTCAAGCAACAAGCCTTCATCCACAGGCATTCATACAGTTTAGCATTTAAGCACATAGCCTCATGGCAAGCATGCTAAACACGGAAACATCGAATGCGAGTATGCTAAAGTGTAAAACTCACCTAGTACTACAAGCTAGGAAAGAAAACAAACTTAGAAAAAATGCCTGATTTCTAAATATGTTAAATGACTAATGCAACACATGCAATATGTAATTAAATAGGCTTGGCTACTTAATCATGGTATTTGCAACACTTTGATAGCATGCTTTGAAACACGTATTTCAAAGAAGTATTGAAATAACAATGCAGTTTGAATGATGCGCCGAGCCTCGGTGCATGCAAGACAAATGAATGGATGCAAACATACGAGCATAAGGTATGCTAATTGAAAATGTCCCTAATCTAACCATCAAAAGCGATTAAATGAAAGGGAGAAAGACGTGGGGTTGGAAAATATACACACACGCACGCACACTTATTACAATATTATGCCCTCGCGAAGGAGGGTCTGAATGAATAGGCTAAGCTAATCTATGCTAAGCTAATTAAACTAATTAGACTAATTATTACAAATCAAATGAATAATAGCATACTAATTACTAATTATTACAACATTTAACTAGTTAGCAAACTAGTTAATCAAAACAAATGCACACTAACTAATCATGCAAAGCATTAAACTATGCTGCCACTGTTCTACTTGAGGAAGTGGAAGATGCATGCGCTTGGTTTTCACCCCGTAAAGTCCTTCGTTTTGCTCCCGAGAGGCTCTGTTTGCAGGGTTGAGCATACTGCAGAATCTTTCTGCTCCACCTTACCAAATACTTGCTGAGGGTTACACTAGTGGCCTGCCGGCCAAAAGGGTGCCTTGCCGGCCACAAATGAGGCACTGCCGGCCATGGATGGTGCACTGGCGGCCACTGATGCTCTGAGTCACCATACTGTAACAAAGCACAAATAGAGCAAAAGGAAAGTTTTTCCAAGGGTTTGTTTGTACTATACCCCTCATTATCACTTCAAAACCTCAAAAGAGTAACACACTTGGATCCAAAACCACCAATCAAGCAATTTCATTGCATGATTGCCAAAGATCCAAGTTGTATAATTTCGATAAATGCACAAATATGACTCAAAGGACCACCACTCAATCATGCATGATCAAGGGTAATGGAGACCAAGGAAAATGGAACATTTCATCACTATTGAGTATGAAATGTCCCATTTGCCTTGTGTTCAAATTAACATCCGATTTGAACACATGCAATGCAACACAAAAGATGCTTATCTTGCCTCTTTTACTTGTTCATTTTGTTTACTCATTTTATATTACCGATTCATTATTTAATCAATTAAGTCCAAAAGTGAGTGTCCTCTAATGGAAAGATAACTCAAACCACAAGATGCTTTGGGCATGAAAGAGGCATTACATTGTTGGTAATAAACCCCCTAAGGAATTAAACCATTAGGTGCAACACCTCAATTTCACACTTTGGCAAACAAGTGGCTTAAAACCACTTTCAAAGCAAACAAAAGAGTGAAGAATTGAAGGAGATTTCAGAGATTTTAGATGCTGAAATGAATTGTAAAACAACACTAAAACATGCTATTGACTCAAAACAATGATGATCAAAGCATTAAAACATCAAGCTAGTGAAGGAATTAACACTACAACTATGCAATACAAGCCTGAACTAAGCTAACCAATCCAAAATAGAGCCAAAACAGGTTATTTTAGACGTAAAAACATGCTAGACTTAAGCTAAATTAAGCTAGAAAAACATGCTAACATATGAAGCTATCTAGGCATGCAAACATGACACAAGGAGGGTAGGCTAACCCCTCCAATTTTGGACTTCAAAAGTTGATTTTTACCACTGAAAAACCTCTGAGATTTAGTGGTTTAAAGGCCCAAAAAAGTTGTTTTGAAAGCGGTGAATAATAGCACAAAAGTTTAACAAACAAAGGAGCAAAAATGGTGGAAAACCCCATAACTCAAAACAGCCTCAAACCACCATTTTTAGAGCATTAAGACAGAGGTTTGTACACTTCAAAACCAGCCTTCAAACAATTTAAAAGGATAGCAAAACAAGTATTTAAAACAACATTAATAAACAAGTATTATACCTCTTGAAGCTATGGCACAAAATAGGCAGCAAACCAAGCTCAAACCTCCTTCTAGAGCTTAAACAAAGCTCCAAGTAACCTCAGCCCAAAGGTGAGGATATTTGGTTAAGGGTCGATATGCAACAGCTAAGAGGAAACAAGCTTAAAGGCACAAAATTGGGGGAGAGAGAGAGAGAGAGAGAGAGAGAGAAATCTAGAGAGAGAATTTTTTGTCTTCAAATTTTCTAACCCCCACACATGCAAGAGAGGGGTCCTATATATAGAAAATACAAATTTTCCTCAAAAAGATCCAGCCACACACGTGTTGGAAGATGCATAAACCTGTGCAAACAGCTGGCACAAAATATCACAAAATATTTGCTGAAACACTAATGGCCAACCGGCCATCAGTGATGGTTGGCAAGGCTTCATTGATAGCCGGCAAGGCACATCAATGGCCGACAGCCTTCAAGGATGGCCGGTAGGCCATCAACAATTTCATGCTAAAAAGACCTAAGCATGGTCCAAAGATGAGAGAAAATGGATTCAGGGTTTGGAAAACTCAAACCTGTGGCATTCTGCCACGGACTTTGAGCGTTCGGTGAGCAATCAAACTCACCATTGGATGTACCTGCAAGATCATCCAACTCATAAAGGACCGTAAAAAATGGGGTGTCTACAGTTGCCCCACTTTAACAGAACTCAGAGTCATGAAATGACGTGAGTGAATGCCAAAGCCCAGAGACGACCCATTTTGACAAGGCCGTAAGACTTGGACAGACAATTGAGATACTAATAATAGTTGCGACCGCAAGCTACCTACGTATCCCTTTGCAAGGAATCAAACTAGCGTAGTTCTGGGGCAAGATGCAAATGATATGCAAGATGCAAGAACATAACGTACGATCGTACAATGAAGCTATGCAATGAAACATTTAAAATGCAAACACTATGCAGTAAAAATGCCATATTCATGCAAACCGAAACAAGGTATAGCAACCTCACACATGAAAGTAAGTAAGTAAACATCATCCAAACCACAATTCATGCAGAAATGATGTAAGAAAATTATGCAATCTTAACTACGCAACGCGCGGGAAAGACAAAGAATAACACAATCCATCGGGCGCACTCGAGGCGTCACACAAGGTCACAATGCGTTACACATGTGAGGAGAAAGATGGTACGAGCACAGGGACACACCTGAGTGTTTTAAAACAAAGCATCCTAACGCGTCGCACGCGAGAGGAGAAGAGATAGTGAGAACACCGAGACGCACCCAAATGTCTCTAATCGAAGCATCCTAGCACGTCGCACGCGAGAGGAGAAGAGAGAAGCAACGAGAACACCGGGACGCACCCACGTGTCTCTAACCGAAACGTCCTAACGTGTCGCACATGAGAGGAGAGGAGAGAGGCAACGAGAACAACGGGATGCACCCACGTGTCTCTAACCGAAGCGTCCTAACGCGTCGCACGCAGGAGGAGAGGAGAGAGGCAACGAGAACACCGGGATGCACCCACGTGTCTCTAACCTAAGCGTCCTAATGCGTCGCACGCGAGAGAAGAGGAGAAATGAACACCGGGACGCACCTGCGTGTTTGAAACCAAAGCGTTCTAACGCGTCGCACGCGTGACGAGAAAGTGAACAGGTGCACAAGGCACAAGTGATTAAGTGCGATAAATGCACGAAGTGAACAAGTGCGATAGATGCACAAAGTGAACAAGTGCGATAGATGCACAAAGTTAGGAAAAACATTCTCTTACCGACACATGAATGATCTTGTCTAGAACTTCTCTGAATGAACCATACATATAATATCGTCTGTCTATGTTGGCTCCACCGAATGAACCGGACATACAATATTATCTTGTTGCACCAACTCTGAATGAACTGTACATACAATATTGTGCCTGCATAAGAAAGTAGCTCAACAGGCATAACATAGTAAGAGCGCATGTTCTATGCACAGTAAATAAAACATGTTCTATGCATGATAATGGCAGCATGTTCTATGCGAGATAAATTGGAAGTAGGTTCTATGCAAGAGACGAGCATATTCTATGCAAGTACGAACAGTGCATATTCTATACATGATTTGGAAAAAAATGCATATTCAATACATGATAACAACCGGGATAGAATGCCATGTTTTGCACAAACCAAACAATCTGAGGGCATATTCTATGCATAGTACAAGAGTGAGGGCTGTAAGCATGTTCTATGCATAATGGAAGAATGGAAGCACACTTTATGTAACTAGAGTAAGAGAATGTTCTATGCAATGGTATAAGTGGAATGCATGTTCCATGCGCCGACAAAGAAACACATATTCTATGCGATAACAAAAACGCATTCGTTAAGATCAATTCAAGAACAACTCCCGATGTAGCTCTCGGAAGAGTTGTAATATGTTAAAAGGATACACCTTGCTTATGTCGATGAGCGACGGACATCGTATCCTAGAAACGCGATCCCGAGCCTTCACAGGGACATTCTGAACCAAACCCTGAACATTCCCTTCACTTCTTGAAATACAAGAACACAAAACAGAACCAAAGACACATAGGAGACCCTTGGACACATGCCGACCACAAAGGGGAGCCATCGGCTACCTGCCGGCCACTGGTATGCCTTGCCGGCCATCGATGGTGCCTTGCCAGCCATCTATGGCAGGGCGAGGGTAAAACGGGTTTTTTGGCTTGGGTCTTTAAAAATAGGGCATGGCATTTCATTTCCATACAACTCCACCTCCGAAATTCTTCCCTCTCTCTCTCTCTAGGTGCTCCTTCTCTCTAGATTCGCGTTCTCTACACGTTTTCCAACACCCCACAAAAACTTTATTCGCTAAATCCTCCTAGTTCTATTTACTTTGAACCGATTGGAATTTGATTTCAATGTTTCTTTTCTCATTTCCACTATTCTAGGCTCATTCCCCTCGAGTTTCTCCCGAGTTCTGTGCACTTTTCCCGGCTTTGACTTTTTCTTCCATTTTCTCTCTCTTAGGGTTAACTTTTTCAAAGTTTTACCCTTTTTCTTCACTTTTCTTCACTTTTCCCCTATCTCGCACCTTTTCAGATGGTGGATGATCTCTTTCATGACGTGGTTCCTCTGGAGCTTCCTCCAGTAGACTTTGAGGCGGACTTCGAGCCGAGCCGGAGGCCGAGCCAGAGCCATTACTGTTGAGTATACGGCCTTTTGATCTAGCAAGGCATCATCCTCAAACACACATATTGCCCACTGCATGAGGCATCAAATCCTTTACTGACTTCGCTGAGGACGCACCAGAGGACCTCCTGTTGAGGGAGCCAGTGTCTCATTTATCGACCATTGTCGTTGAGGTATGAAAACTGTTTTTATGCATTACTCCCCTTAACTATTTGCATATCTTGCACTGCATTCATCTATACACTGTCTTAATCTGATTGCATTTCATGCATTGCCTTGGTCTGACTGCACTTCTTGCATTGCCACAGGGCGGGTCTCGCGCCTTTAGGTGCTATGGTACGACGACCGCTCGAGATTGGTATGGCAAGCTCCCAACTGGAGTTCGTGACATTGCTAATGAGACAGGCTTCGGTCTCTTTTGCTCCAGCTTGACTCAGGTTATAGCAAGCCGTCCTCTATTAGGAGCATTGGTGAAGAGGTGGTGGGACACCACCAACTCCTTCCACTTTTCCACCATAGTGGAGATGACGATGAGTCCTTACAACTTTGCCATGATCACCGGCTAAGGCGTAAGGGGTGATCCGATCCCTCTCAACCCTGATATGGGGGAATGGAAGGCAGCATGACTCATGCTGCTTGGGGCACATCCACCGATATACCGGGCAGGCATAGTGTAATACAGCTGGTTTGTGGAGCGGTTCAGGGGGAGTGAGCCCGAGACGATTGAGGAAATTGCGCAGTATGCGAGAGGCTTCCTCATGTTCATCTTTGGTATCACCTTGTTTTCAAACAGGTAGAATATCGTGGGCCTGTATCTATTGAGTGCCTTGGTGGTCCTCCCTAGAGTTCAGTTTTACGATTGGGGCGGAGCCGGCCTCACCACATTGTACGGATATATGAGTTCCTTCTCCCGTCTACGAGGGACTTTGGTTGGAGGCTACTGGTGAGCTTGGGAGGTACACATCTCAATTCCCTCTTTACACTTTACATTTTCTGCTCAAGCATTTCTCGCTTTACATTTGTTCCACACATGTGCTTTCTGCTTTGCACTTTCTACAACTATTCATACTGTAAGCTTTCTGCTTTGCATTTTCTGCATCTATTCATACTGTGTTGATTACATACCTCTGCATTCTCCCTGCAGCTATGGGTATACGCGTACTTCCCGACTCTTGCTCGAGAGCCTGTAGACGAGGTGCCATTGACAGTCCCCCTTTCTCGGGTATACGACGGCCAGCTCCACCTTAGGACTAGTGAGTCCTTCATGTTTTTCCGCCAGTATTTTGGCATGGTCACGGCGCACGAGGTAACTTGAGACTCAGTTATCATTTTTTACTTTACAACTATTTTGACCCATACATTAGCAACTGACAGTGACTAAACCTCCCGAACTACAACGACCTCCATCCATGTTGGCAACTCCAGCTCTGGTTTGGCCTGTTTGGTCGGCATGATATAATAGCATGGGTTGCATTCCTCCTCAGATAAATCCACGGAGGCCTCAGGCACTGAACTAACATTCTCATTCTCCATCAAAGTGACCCTGCCTTCATCTACTACAATCACCACTAGGGGTTTGGATTGGGATGTGGACGTGTTCATCATGCACAAATCTGTGCTTTCCGGGATGAACAGCGCCGGCTTAGGTAGGTGGGAGGGGTGATGTATATATTGGGGTCGTAAGAGACGGCCAGTGTTTGTATGAGGTTTATTTGCCTGGGTGAAGGGGCTTGGTTGTGTGGTGGAAGAGGATTTGTAGTAACATTGGGCTTTTCAGGAAATGCTATTACCTTGTTGTCAATGAGATCCTGAATCTCATGACGTAATCTAAAGCACTGATCAGTATCGTGACCATGTTGTTGGTGGAAAGCACAATACTTGGCCGGGTTGTGTTTAGGAGGGAGAGGATCGAGCAATGGGCGTTGTTCTAAAGGTTTCAAATGCCCTTTTCTGATCAGGACCCTCAAGGCCGCAGATAGAGACATGTAGAGTGGGGTGAAAACCCTCTGGCCTCTGGCCTAATGACTGGAAGTTTGTGAGGTTGTATTGGCTGTGCCGGCAAAGGGGTTGGCGGTTTTGGGTGTGATGGTGACCATGCCCACATCTAAAGGCCTTGCAACTGCACTACTGCCAGTAGTCGTATTGGAACTGCGTGTGAAAGCCCTCTTAGGCTGCTCCTTCTCGTGGTCTATCAGAATCTACTTCATTGCATCCTCTATTTGCACCCCTATTTCGTGGAGGTTAGCAAATGTTGACAAAGGTAAGACTATCATCTTCTGTAACAGTCTTGGTTGTAGGTTATGGACCACCATTCGGATCTGGTCCTTTTCATCCGATCGGATGGTCATCATGAAGGCCTTGGCCCTCCACCGGGTCACAAAATCCGAGAAGCCCTCCTTCGGCTCCTGGCGAGTTGCTTCGAGATCACGAGTTATGACCTCAATCTGAGTATTGTAGAAGTACTGCGCTATGAAGGCCTCGACCATCTCTTCCCAATTCCTCTTTGTAGAGTCTTCAAGTTTGGCATACCAAATGGCCGCTATACCCGACAGGGTCCAGCTGAAGAGGGATATCTTCTGCAGTCTAGATAGGCCCATCGGTCGTAGAATGTCTGAGAATAGTCGGAGATGGACCATGGGATCGCCAGAACTATCAAACCGGTCTATATGGGCATTTTGAATCTATCTGGCAATGTTACCGCCGAATCAGTATAGCCATCCTCGATATCCGGGATCGAATTCACGCCATGTGCCCATTTAAAGAGCTTTTCCAACTTGCTCACTTTCAGCGCAGTAGGGTCAACCTCAAACTCAAACGACACCTCTGTCAGATAAACTGATGCCTTAGAGGTCTGAGGTGGGATGAGGTCTTCCTGAATGCCCACATTCTTCTGGACATTGATTGTAACCCCGGGTGCCGGGATTTCCTACTGGGGGTGCTTGTGATGCTGAGGCCACTGCAGATTGTGGCTGCTATTGTTCAAGCCTTTCTATTACCTCCGCTTGGCAGGCTACAACCTCGGCTTGGTGAGCTGTGGTCTCGGCTTGTTGGCCAGCATCCAGCTACATGTTCTCAATAGGCTGTTGGAGTTGGCAGAGCATTTCTTCCATGTTGACTAAGGGATGCTGATCTATCAGAACTGGTGTGCACTCTATTTCCAAAGTAGAAACAGATAACTGGGCCTGACTAAGCACAGGTGAAGTAGACAGTGATTGCTGAATTGGTGACTGCTAAACTGGTGAGTTATGCCTAACTCTCCTCCATCTTGTTTGTCATGAACCTGGCCACGAACATCTCGGTCAGGCTTTCCCAGTCTTCACACTTTCCTTCGGCAATTTGTGAAACCAATCCGATGCAATCTCCCCGAAGGATGATGGGAACACCTTGTAGAGCAATGGATCGTTCCTAGTGTACAGTGCCATCGAGTTTAGGTATAATCCGACATGAAAGTTAGGGTCCAACTTACCATCGTATATCTAGAACCTCGGCATACTGAATCTCTTCGGGGCCTCAACTTTGTCTAACTCTACCGAGAATGGTGTTCTCAATTTAACTGTTGAAGTTACCTCGGCATGCTCTTGCTTCCTCTTGAGGTAATCTCTCAAGTCCTCTTTGGTCCACCCAGGAGCTCGGCTATCTCCTGATTTCAGTCTCTTAGGTGCACTACTTTCAACTTCGTTGTGAGCCCTTTTTGACCTTTCTCCATTGGTCACATCGAAGCACAACTCCTACCTTTGAACATGCCGATGTTCTCTGGGGTCTGGCTCCTTGGTTCAATGTGTCCTTCGAGATTCTTCCCTTCTTGGCTCTCCTTGCCTGACCTCCCTCGAAGGCCGGTGAGAGTGTCTTTTCGCTCCTGGCATGCTGGAGGGCTACAGGGATTGTTTTCTACCCTCCCTTCTGGGCATTGGCCGCTGGAATCGGCGTGTCCTACAGCGGAAACAGTGGCTGCATGACGTTATTTTGCATCATGAAATTGACCATTGTTTGAAGGTCCACCAATTTGTTCGCCATAGTCTTTACCTCATCGTCCCTCCGCAGGCATCTTTCTTTTCATACCTGGAGGTTATCTTCGTTATAGTACCTGCTTTGGTCTGTTTTCTTTGGTACGTCGCCTTCTTGGCCGACGTCTTTCACTCCGTGATTTTGGTCACGAGTTTCTTCGTTACAATTGTCTTCTTCGACATCAAGGTCAATAGGTCTCCCACTCCCAATAGGAGTGTTATCCCCAATCTTCTCTTTCTGTCCATCGTTGGCCATCTATTTCCTTTCTTTCCCACAAACGACGCCAAATTGTGTGAGTGAATTTCTGACCACACTGCCAACTCAATATTCAGCTAGAAAGCACTGACAGAATAGATGGCGCCTGAATGACCTGCAACAGAAATAAGAGATTCCTGCAGTGGTTCGTCCACCCGGGGGCACTCCGATGATTAAGTCAGTAATCAAATATCTCTCAAGATAATCAATAGTGCTTAACTCACTGTTTTGAATATAAATTGCATACCTTAGACCCATTGGGGGTGCCTCTCTTTTATAACTATTTCAATCCTAGTCCCAATAGAAGCCTAGCTTCAATGGACTTCTGCTTAGAGCTTATTCTGGACTCTCAAATAGATAAAGATAAACTCCCTAAGAGCTTTATCTTTATCCAAGCTCAAGTCCTTCCTTATTCTAGGACTTTTGTCCCTTATCTGCTTATCCCGAATTCCAATATCTTCGGAGATGACCTCGGCCTAGCTGAGATCACCTTGACGTCAAGACCAGGACACGTGGCACCTCGGCTGACACGTCGGCGTCACGTCGGGCACGTGTTGGTATTCAGAAAATATATCCCCATAGTATTATATATCTCTACTGTCGGATGTAATAGCTCATCTTTATTACTCTCTTCTTATCACATCTTATATCACATTTTAACAAAATATAGTGTAAGTGACCCACAGTATATATAATCAATCTCATATTCTATAACATATTATATCTTATCATTATCCTCAGGTATTATATATAATTCTCAAACTCTTATATCTAATCTGAACAATCAAATGGGGCCTTTGTTCGTTAGCCACTTACATTTTTGCTTTTTGGTCTGCCATACAAAAACTAGTGTTCTTAAATTTTTGGTGTGTGTTTAAAAATTCAGTGTTCTTAAATAATTCATGGTTCTTAAAAAATTCAGTTTAATTAAATTTTACATTACTTCTTTATCTCTAAGTGTTTTAAGAGTTATTGGTTTGATTTATTTGTTTGTTGTCTTCATTTTGTGTGTATAAAAAACAAAAATCATTATTGTAAATTCTCTATGTGCTTCAAAAAATCAATGTTTATTTGTTTGTTGTTAGGAGTGAAAAATGGCCCACAGCCAATTTGGGCCCGAGCTCGAGCCCAGCCCGAGACCCAGGGCCTGGGCCATCATTTTGCAGCCCGACCCATGGGCTCGCTTAAGGGCCACTCAAGGCCTCTTCCAAGGCGCAGTGTCTTTTTTAATGGAAAATAATAAAATTTTGATAGAAAAAATAATAAAAAAAAAAAAATATTCAACCTGCCCTAGCCTGAGCCCAGGCCCACCGGCCCGACCCAAGGCCCGCCCAAGGTCCGAATACCCCTGGGCTTGGGCCTAACTTTCTGGCCCGTAGCCCGGCCCTGCCCTGGCCTGCCCTACCCAGCCCAAATTTTGGCAAAAGCCTGTGAGGCTCGACATGGATCGGGCCGAGTCGGGCCAGACCAAATTTATGCCCCTATTTGTTGTCTTCATTAGTGTTCTTAAATTTTCTCTGTGTGTTTCAAAAAATTTCAGTGTTTGTTTGTTTCTTATCTTCATTTTGTGTGTTTTTTAATTTTAAAAAAAAAAATGGGTGTTCTTAAATTTTTTGTGTGTATTTAAAAAAATCAGTGTTTATTTATTTCTTATCTTCATTTTTTGTGTATATGTTTAAAAAAAAAAAAAATCACTGTTCTTAAATTTTCAGTGTATTTTTAAAAAATTCAGTGTTCTTAAATAATTCAGTTTAATTAAATTTTATATTATTGTAAATGTTCTAAGAATCTCAGATTAGTAAATATTATATGTGAATCTCATATCATAATTTCAAGCACAGCTTTGTGCCACTTGCCAATAATTATACTTGCAATCTATGAACTAAAGTACTTTATTAAAATAATATAAAATTTTATTTTAATCTTTGTACAACCAAAAAACAACAATACTAATTTTTTTGCTGCATCTTATATATTGTTTGCAGTATTTATAATTCTCAGTTTCATGTTACTGCCAAATTGAGATGTTTTATGAATTCATAATGTATAATAGAGTGGTATTTTTTTTTAGTGAAAATTAGTAAATATTATATATATATATTTTTAAATATTTGTATATATTATATTGTACATATTTTATTTATAAAATATATTAAAATTAAATATTACATTACACGTAGTTAGAAATATTTAACCTACATTATTAGAAAAAATATAATACATATGTATATTATTAGAGTAAAGGGTAAATTATAAATACAAATTGTCCATTGTGATTTAAAAAATTACAAATATCTCCCTATCAGAATTTTTTATTTAACAGAATCAATTGAAAAAATAAAATTTCTAACTATTCACCTATACAATAATAAAATTATCTAATTATTAATTGAAATAAAATTTTAACATTATTAAAAACTGTTAATTAACTTGATGATTTATTAATAAAAAACTTATTTGTTAGGCATAATTTCTAGAATCACAGGAAATGATTTGTAATTTAAATAAATCTTATAGGGTATATTTATAATTTATCTTAGAGTAAAATACGAATCGCCTAATGTAATTTTTTTTTTTCTCAATTTGTACACGTATTACCGTATGCCTCGACAGCTAGTTTTGATTAAAAAAAATAATAATAAATAAAAACAAAATTTAGACCCTCTGCCCTTGTTTTTTCTCCAGCCATCATCCTGTGGTTTTGTGAGAGTCTGCCACGTCGCGATTTTGAGATCAAAAGGCAAAGGAGTTGCCACGTTGCGGAGAAAGGATAAAGGATAAGTGGAAGAGTGTTGGTTTGTAGGCTAGTATTTATTTTTAAAATCAAAAATTAATTTTGAATATTGATATTTTATTTGTAAAAAAAATTTAGTAATTGAAAGTTAAATATAAACAAATTTATTAATGATTGATGAAAATTTTTATCACTATGTGTGATACTATGTAAAAAAACTCGTAAAAAAAAATTTCAAAGTTTTTTTAAAAAAAGAAGTATTTTTAATTGGAAATCAAATCCTCATTTGTGTTAATTAAATTTATCAAAAATCACAAATTTTACTTGTATCAAAACATTTTTTTTTTTTGAAAAAAAAATAAAAACAACAGAAAATTCTATAATATACAAATTATGACTTGGTTATAACTCACGGTGTATTATTTTGATTATTAATCGAAAATGACTTAACTAATTTCTTATCTTTTTATTCTGTCTAAAGTAGTGTATTAGATCTTTAATTATACTTCAAGTGGTATTTGATTATGATCTATTATAATATTTTTATATAACAATATTTAAGTATTTTATTATACAAAAAAAAAGTGCTTCATGTGGATTAACTCAAAGGTAGAATTTATGCAATGATCGGATACGTAATTCGCCTCGTCTTCTTTGAGTTATGTTGGATTTACTCTTCTTAGAGTGTCGGGTTTCAATGTAAGGCCTTGTCAACTGTTGGGTTTGTTGTTTTTTGAAAACTTTTCTCATAATTCTCATTCTTATTTATTTTAATTCCGAGTTTCACTTGTTGCGGAAGGCGCGAGGTTGGATCCGGGGTGTCTCGGGTCAAGTTGGGAAATTTTCTAGCTGGAAGGCAAAACTGCACGTGCAGGGGCTTCGGCCGCACGTGTGGAGTGAGGGCCGCATGTGCGAAGAAGAGGGGGGGTTGTCATGGTGCATTCTGCTTTATATGCACGAGCAGAAGGAGGTGCGGGGAGAGTGCAGCACATGCAGGGGTGAGAACCGCACATACGGGAATAGATGCCACACGTACAGAAGTTAGCTGAGTCCGAAAATCTGTCTTTTTCTCTCTTCTTAGGCTGGGTGTATCTTACTTTTTACACATCTCTCTCTCTCTAAAAATATATTTTCCTCTCCCTTCTCTCTAAAAACCTCCACCAAACACCTTAAACTCTTGATTTCTTGTCATCCATTGGAGTTTTGGTCCAACATCCTTCATTAAAGTTGGAGAACTTTTCGAGGGCTACATTGTGTGCGGTAGAGATCGGGTTTCAACACCGTTGATTTTGGGGTTTCATCTTATTTCTTCTTCAAATTTGAGATAGGGATTTTCTTGGAGTCATATATACATTTTTGCAAGATTATGTTGTTGTTGGGACTCCTCCTTGTTGGGTTGAACTTAGTTTTGATTCTTGAGTGGTGAATGATTTTCAAAGTGGGTTTCCAAAATGCTTTTCTAAAGATCCTTGAGCTTTTGAGTTATATTGTTGTAGAGATGTGTTGTCTTGAAATAACTTCTTGCAAAATGAGGAGGAAAACCTAGTTTATGGGAACCCTAGAAATTTGGAAATTTTAAAAAAAATGTGGTGAGGTTATGAAATTGATTTTTGGTAAATATTATAACAATGTTGAATGAAAAGAATTTCATGGGTTATGATAAATAATTAGTTTGAAGTTGTTATTCAAAAATATGTGTATATAGTCATGAAATGATTGGATTGTTGAGAAGCATGAAATGTGGAAGTGTTGCTACACTTGGATAGATATAAATTCATATATGATATGTTATGAAATTACAATGGAAAGGGAAATGGAAATTATGATCGAAATGGAGAAATTGTGTGGAAAGTAGCGCAAATGGAAGATGAGAGGGTAATTTATAAATAAATTGGGCCGAGCTAAGGAAGAGGCTTCTTTGGAAGTTGGGCCGCACATTGGACCGAGATAGGAGCTGATGTAGGTCGGTCTAAAAATTAACGAGCTTAGGCCAGATGAAGTTCGAACCGAGCTATGGGTCGAGGTGTTTGGGCTTCACAAGTTGGACCTCGCCCTTGTTAGCTCGGTCAGAGATTGCTGCAGTTAGCTTGGTCTAAACAAACAAAACCGAGGTATCAGTGGAGGGAGAACCGAGCTAAAGGATAGCTCTGCAAGGCGTCATCTCAGAGTCAAGACTGACAGTGATGCTTAAAGTATCACCGAGTTGTGTGAGTATGGTTGACCGCATTGTCAGGCGAAGTAAAGGTATCAGCCGAGGTAACATCAATGGCAAGGGTCGAGCTATGTATAGCTCGACAGGGTGGCATTCGATAGATCGGCTTTCGATCACACGGTCTGAATGGCAGGGGACCGAGATAAGACAGTTCGGTTAGAAATGTATAACCGAGGTAAAGGGTTCAGCCATCTCACTTGGCTTGCAGTGATGAGACTCCTAATAAGACTCTGCTAAGGAGAGTTAGAGTCCTACTAGGATTGTGTAAACCATCTCACTTGGTTGGTAGTGAGTAGGAGTGTGACTCCTAGGAGGATTCTGCTAGGGAGAGTTGGAAATCTTACTAGGAATGGGCCAAGCCAAGTCTATAAAAGCTCATAACCAGACCTATGTACAGGTATCTCAATTCTTACTCTAGAATACACAGAGCTTATTGTCTATTGTCTAGTTATCGGAGGGGTTTCCGGCACACACCCGCCGGTTAGCTCACGTTTGTATTTTCAGGTGGCAAAGCAACATTGTTTGGAAGAGTGCAAACTTGATCAACAGGATCATACGAGAAGAATTATTTCATCCTCGTACAGAAGACTATTATAATGCCTTGATGTATATTGCATTGATATTTCAAATTGTTTGGTTGTCACAAATTTTTGAATTGAGATTTGAAAGCTTTTGCTTGAGAAAGAAATGTTATGTTATAAGATCTCATTGAAATGCTTTGGGATAAATACGTTGGTAAGTCCGGATAGGAGGTGTAGATGAAAGTGATTAAGTTGGCCTGAATGTCTAGGGTGAAAGACCGAAAACCGCACGAAGGAAGTACCACGTGCCTTTCAGTTAGCTACCGGTGAAGTGGAGTTTTGGTAGTGCTAATTATGCCTACTTGTAGACACCAACCTAAGAATTACCTGAGTTGTATTTACCGCCCCTTGAACTTGATGTAAAATTATTGAATGGTTAAATTTTCAAGTTTTCATTAAGCATGATGGTTTTCAAAAAGATGATAACGAGACTTTCTTTTAAAAGGCATGACATGGCATATGCATTTTATCTTGTGAGAATTGTATACAATGTATATACTTTGTTAAGAATTTCCTATTGGGGTTTATGCTCACCCTATGGGACTTTGTGCAGGAAAAGATGTGGTGATTCTGCCGAACTAAGTGCGTAGATATATGTGTTGAGAGCACGAAGCTCTTATTTTGTTGTGAACCAAGGACTATATTTGTATGGGTTCAAGCAACCATTTTATGTAACCGGGCTTAAGCCTTGGACTTTGTAGCCTTGAGGGCATTTATTTATTTATTTTGACTAGATGTTCTACATGCTATAGATTCATGCACCGAAGTCTTTGAATGTATATCTGCATGTAGGACTATTTTGTAACACCTCATGATCATGTATTCAAGTGTTGGAGAATTTCTTCTGTTATCATAAAGAGCGGTGGTTGATGTACTTTTATTGGGTATTTTCTTGGGACGTTACAATTTATGTTTATATCAGAAAGATTGTAAGAGTTATTTACATTGATGCATAAAAAAATTACAAATTCAAATTATAAACAGTATCCTACACAAAATTTCTACAACCTTAAGAATTTCAATTCTCAAATAAGTTCTGATTAATTATGTGGCACATCATAATAACCGCAAATTTTTTATTCTAGCCAAATTATTTTTACATATATTTTTTGGTAAAGCTCATGAATGCGCATTATTAGTAATATATAAATTCAAAATTCACTACAACAAAAGTAACCTATGGTGACGAAAAGTAGTAAAGAAAATAAATTTCATCATTAAATAAGAATAATCCGTGATGAATTATTTTGTCACATATAATAGAAAAATAAAAATAATAGGTGACGAAATTTATTTTCATCAACAAATACTTCTTTTTAGGTGAGGAAAAATTAAGTTTCATCACCGAAATTTTTTCCGTTAATTTTTTTTTGGTGGAACCAAAATTTTGAAACTTTTGGTGAGAAAAAAATTTGTCATCGATTATAAAATTATTAGTGAGGAATATATTTTCATCACCAATAATTTTACATACATATATTTTTTGAGAAACTTGATTTTAAATATTTTAAGACCATTTGGTGAGAAATATATTTTTATCACTAATAATTTTTAATATTTTAAGGCTTTTTAGTGAGGAAATTATTTTGTCACTAATTTTGGAAGGAAAATTTTGACATATTGGGCGGTAATAAAAAAAAATAGACTACTAACTTTTTCTCCCCTCCCCCTTCCCTTTATTGTTTATCAATTTTCCTTTCCTCTCTTTTCTCTCTCTCTCCCTCTCAAAATAAAACACAAGTTAATTAGCTCTGTAAATAACCTATCGTAACGAAAGTAGTAAAGAAAGTAAATTTCGTCATTAAATAAGAATAATCCGTGACGAATTATAAAATTTTGTCACATATAATAAAAAAGTAAAAATAATAAGTGACGAAATTTATTTTCGTCAATATATACTTCTTTTTAGGTGAGGAAAAATTAAATTTCGTCAACAAAGGTTTTTCCTCTAATTTTTTTGGGTAGCGCCAAAATTTTGAGACTTTTGGTGAGAACAAAATTTGTCACCAATTATAAAATTATTAGTGAGAAATATATTTTTATCACCAATAATTTTAAATTTTTTTTTTTTGAAAAAATTGATTTTCAATATTTTGAAACTATTTGGTGAAGAATATATATTTGTCGTCAATAATTTTAACATTTTAAAATTTTTGGGGAGAAAATTATTTTATCACCAATTTTGGAGGGAGAACTTTGTGATATTGGCAGTAATGAAAAAAAAAAACCTACTAATTCCCCCTCCTTTTTTTTTTTTTTTTTGCTGCTTCAGTTTTCCTCTTTTCCCTCTCTTGCAAAACACACGTTCTTTTCCTTTGGCCCCCCTTCTCCTCCTTCAACGCCGCCACCAACGTCACCCGTTCTCCTCCTTCAGTGCCGCCACCGACGTCACCCACGTTCTCCTCCGAGCAATCGTCAGTGTCGTCGACGTCGCTTATTCGATTATTTCTCTATTTTTTCTCTTTTCAGGTATAGATCCTCTCTCTCTCTCTCTCTCTCTCTCTCAATTTCTCTATTTTTTCTCTTTTCAGGTATAGATCCTCTCTCTCTCTCTCTCTCTCTCTCTCAATTTCTCTATTTTTCAATCTTTGTTTTCCCTAATTTTGAAAACTACCGAAACACATAGTGTCCCATATATTATTTCTTTAGACTAGTTATAAAGAAATGAGTGCTTGAATATAGACTTGTTAAGTTAATAACTCGTTCATGTTATTTGCTTTATATGCAATTAACAGAAAATATTAAATGTAACAAATTTACTAAAAAAACAAAGATCAAGGGCACATATAAATTCTAGATAAATGTATTTTATGTACCTCGATTAGGGATTGCCAATATGTTTATTGGGTTATTGAAGCCATGAATATGGATTTTTCGCTCTTTTTAGTGCTATTGTGGCATTTACAGTGAGTTCTTATCTGAATTCTTCTATTCCTTGATTGTTGTTTAAGTAACAAGATACACTAACTCTTGCCTCTTTGGTTCTAGTGGGTTATAATGATAAAGTAACATAGAAGAAAGAGAGGGACAAGAAATAGGGTTCCAAAATTCGTTGGAAGGGGAAAGGGGTTCTTCAAACCTTGTTCTGATTGACTGCTAATTAACCTAATAGCTGTGGTGATCGAAGGCGAACACGGCAGTCCTGAAGCCCTTTCGAGGTTCTTCAAAGCTTTACGATAGTGTCCCAAAACAAAAAGAGGATCACAGCCGAACAATGCACTCAAAATAGAGAGAGATCAAAATCAATTGCTGTGAGAGGCGAATGGTGCACTCATATCTTCGGCGGCGAGACTAGTTCGATGGTAAGGCACTCATCTCATCTCTTCTTTTCGCTATGAGAGGCTGTTGTTGCTGTTGTTATATATATATATACTAGAACACTTGACAACAGGCATGAACTCATACTTAGCGATGCTCGTATCTAGGGCAGCTTCAAAGCTGATAGAACCCCCATTTTCTTTCCTGTTCTGATTGAATTCTTCAAAAGTTGGAAACTTGAATTTGAAAGAGAACTCGGGTGTCTGTTTTTGGTCAAACCCATCTGAAAATTCATTTGTCTTCTTGTTTGGAATCGACCCCTGTATATCCACGGTTGTAACTCTGTTTTTGGCTCAATAGGAATCGAATCTTTAAGACTGTTTTCTGCAGAAGAAACCTCCGATTGGTTTGAATTGTCCTCTGATGACCTGTCATTTCTTTTGAATCTGCAACAAACAAAATAATCAAAAACAACATAAGATTTTAAAACAAGTAAGATTTTTTTAATTACCATAAAAATAGAAAAAGAAAATTGACGACAAGAGTTTTGAAATACCTAATAAGTTATCTCTTGAAGAAATCAAAAAGTGGAAAAAAGTAGATGGAGACAGAGAAGCAGAAAATGCCGACAAAGAGAACAAATTTTTGGTACAAGAACTGTGTATCAGAACCCATATCCACTGAATCGAAATGGGTATACACCACACAATTAAGCATTCACTCACCCATCAAGTTAGTGTCTTATTACTGATGTACTTTAGTTGTTTGTGTGTATATCTGTGCTGATTCAATCTTATACTTGTCTCAGATGCCCTTTCACATGTTATTTGATATTTATTGACGATTTTTGAGTCAGTCCTAATTTTAAAAGCAGTTTTCTTTTGGGCTGTAACTATGACATTGTTTACCTATGATCTATAGAATGTCCTTGTGTTATGCCAAGCATTTTTCATCTAATAGAATTCATTTTCTTATGCCAAACAGAAGGAACGTGATGATTAAATTGTTGATAGCTTCTGGTGGACAATAGAGATAACTAAATAGAAATGGGAGTCTGTTGCTCCTGCTGTTCTAAAGGAGGGGGACTGAACAGTTCGCCACCATTCTATCATGTCAGTAATATCTCTCCCTTACACAGGATTATTTTAATTTTTTGGTATCAACTGATCCTAACCTTTATAGCTTTAGCATAATTTTGTGACTAGCATAATCTTGGTTTATATGGCATAGTTGTTTGCATATAGGGTGAAACATCATTTTGCTATCTAAAATTTATTCTATTTTTGGATTCAGCTACTTAATGAGATAACAAGGAACTCGAATTTCTTGCTTTACTGTCATTTGCCAGTGGTTACTTGTATTGAAGTTAACTATGTGATGCTTTTTTCTCTTTTTAATCAGTAATGGTATAGTTCAGACTTAATTTTATTAGGTTTTGGTGCAGAAACTGCAATTTTGTTTCCTTATGCAAGCTCTTGTCAGCTAGAAGATATGAGGGATCTTTAGTTGCTTTTGAACTTGGAATTTGAGGCTTTTCCCAAGTCTAGAGTGAACTAGATTTGCTATAAACTATTTGAAGAACTTGGTGGACAAGTTCATTCATTTTCCTTTTTCATCAATTGTGTTCTTTTTAATCTTTATTATCTTGGTTGCGCATACATAATTGAAGAGTTGCGATGGTAACAACTCTAGTTGTTTTTTACACCATGACCATATAATGTAGCTGCAAACTATTCATCATGATCACCAATGCTATGAGGATCCTCTTTTTCACCATGTGATGTAGATGCTAAGCTGCAAACTTTTCAGCATGATCATGGATCCTATGAGAATCTTTTTATGTCTGTACTAAATGAGAATCGATTTTTATCTCATACATACAAGCCTTTCACATTTTATTGGAACTAAACCAATGTAACCAATGTAGCCTTTCACATTTATTTGTCTATTCTAAATAAATTTTATACGATTAGTTAAGTGGTATTACTATCTGATTTTTATTATTTATTTTTTCTGTGCAATGGGCTCTTACTGGAGAATCACTTCCTGTCACCAAGAGGACAGGTGATGAAGTTTTTTCTGGTTCAACATATAAGTAAGGAGAGTTGAAGTTATAGTGACAGCAACTGGAGTTCACTCTTTCTTTGGAAAAGTTGCACATCTAGTTGATTGCACTGAAAGTATTGGTCATTTCCAGAAGGTGATTAAGAAATCTATCATTGTTGAGCTATGCCTCTTGCCTTGTACATGGAAACTCAGAAATACTGCAACATGGAGTAGAGTTCCATAAGTAATTTAAGACTATGTAAAATGCAAGAAATTTCACACCAGACAAGGCAACCTGAAACTTGTTGGCAATTAAAACTCCTTGAATATAAATAAGTTATGAGAGTATTGAAGTTTCCATCAAAATTTCAAACAAAACCTGGTTGGCAAACATTGTGAGAAATGTAAAATGTTTTTCCTGCTGGTTCTTACTGCCATTGGGAATTTCTGCATTTGTTCTATAGCTGTGGGGATGATTCTAGAAATCATTGTCATGTACCCCATACAGCTCCGTTCATACAGAGATGGAATCAACAACCTTCTTATTCTATTGATTAGAGGAATACCTATAGCTATGCCAACAGTATTATCTGTCAGACTTGCAATTGGTTCTCATCGACTCTCTCAACAAGTACAACTCCTAATTGAGGCACATTGTTTGTCACACACAAATAATTAATACAAACTCAAAATAATTCATATAAGAGCCATAACAGAAGACTCTTGAGCTCAAATTTCAATGCTGACTACATAACAACTCTTTATTCTTTTAATTTTTCCCTTTTTTTCCTTTTGTTACCTAAAGGGCGCCAATACAAAGAGGATGACAGCAATTAAAGAAATGGCTGGAATGGATGTCCTCCGTAGTGATAAAACTGGAACTCTTACCCTGAATCACCTCACTATCGATCAAAACCTTATTGAGGTATGGAAAACTACTTCATCAAGTCTCATTTTCCCTAAGCTAATACATACTTGATGATAAAATTTCTTCTGTACGTTTTTAACAAAGATATGGACAAAGACATGATTGTCCTGCTTTTTGCCAAAGCATCAAGACTGGAGAATTAGGATGCCATTGCTATAGCCATTGTTAACATGCTTGCTGATCCAAAGGAGGTTAGAGGAAAAATATATTGCTCTTAAGTTTCTAGTTTTTTTCTTTCTTTTCTTTTCACTTGTAGGTTATTCAAGAAGGGAAAAATCTTTTTGTCTACAAGCACCCACCGCCTGAATGTGACCTCAAAAAATGGAAAAAATTGATTGACAAAAGTGGAATGATAGCAATTGGCTGGAAAACTTTTCTTATGTTTATTTATTGTTAACAATTACCTTGTCTTCCTAATATATATATTTTACTATTGGAACTTGCTCCTTATAGAAGCAATCAATAGCTAACATTGACAATAGAAATCAATTGAAGACAAAGCATAGATGTGGGTCAAAATCTCTCCCAGATAGGGTATACGAGGTGGTGCATCTTCTTTAATTTTTTTTCCATTTTATGATTCTACTACTATCATTCTTAGTGATGTGATTAATAATGGGTGTGTCTTTGATTGAGTTTTTCATAGTAGAAAAAATGAAGGAACATTTATTGAGTCTCAGGTAGTAGGTTGGTCAGGTTTGTATATCACTTTATGATTGCTGCTGTTTTGTATATATCATAAGTTATGTTCGGCATTTTGCATGTCCTTTGCATTCTGCCCCTACCTGCGGGCGCATCTCTTTATTATCTTGCATGTTTGTCTAAGTCTTCAGCTTTGTCAAAAATGGGTCGTCTCTGGGCTTTGACATTCACTCCCGTCACTTATGACTTTCGACTTCTGTCAAAGAGGGACAACTGTAGACACCCCATTTTTGACCGACCTTAAGACTCAGACGTCATCGATTGAGCGCTCGATGATTGTGCATGTTGTGCTCATTCTGAGGTTTCAGAGTTTTCGGCTAAGTGCCTTGCCTCCGAGCCTCTGAACTCTTTGTGCTTTGGCTCGGTTTGTGGACCAAGCCTTGTTTCTCTTCCCTGGAGGGAGGGAGTGGTCTGTAGACCACCTCTTTGTGGTCGTAGACCACTTTTCATGGTCGTAGACCACTTTTCTCGCTTGGAGACTAGTTTTCGGTTTTCGGAGCCTTCGGCCGCGCACCTTGTCTCGGGACCGCTTAACGTTCTCCGTTTGGCTTGGTTTTTGAACCATGCCTTGTTGCCTCTGCCTAGAGGAACAGTGTGGTCCGGGAGACCACTTTTGTGGTCGTAGACCACTTTTGGTGCTCATAGACTAGTTTTCGAGGCTTCCGGCTGCGCGCCTTGCCTCCCGATCTCTCATCTTACATCCTTTTTGGTTTGTTTTTGGTACAAACCTTGTTCTCCTTGTTTGGAAGGTGGTACAAGGGTGGGAGACCAATTTTTTTCCTTGGAGACCACTTTCCTTTCTGCCAGCCAGTTTTCTGGTCAGATAACTAATTTTCTTGGTCTTTGGGCCACCTTTTATGGGCCACCACACCACTACATTGTTTTCATGCTCTAGACCTTCTCCCACCATGGCGGACCAGTTTTCTTCTGGGGAGACCACTTGTGGTGGTCGGCCGACCACTTCAAGTGGTCGGCATCTTTTCTTCACATTTTTGGAGATATTTTCCTCCAGCTAGCATAGCTAGAGGGCACTGAAACCATCCTCCATACACGTGTATGGAGGGATGGCCTTGGACCCTTAGCTTCCTCAAGAAGCTTAACTTTTGTTCTCTTTGTAAGAGAACCTCCTCCTCCCTCCTCTAGGTTCAGAATTTTGTGGCTGGAGATATACATACACCCTTGTCTCTATAATTCTCCATCCTCTTCATTTTTGTGCTTAAAAGTGTAGTTTTTTCACACTTTTACACACATACACACACTCAAACACCATCCTTTAGTTGTTGAGGTACTTAGGAGCTAGTTTTGGAGTTTTTGGTTTGGTTTGAGCTTGGAGAAGTTGCTAGAGTTGTAGCTTTGAAGGTAGTTTTCAAGGGTGAGCTTTTAACCTTTTAAACCTCCATTTTTGCTTAAGCTTTTAGCCCTACTTGCATGCTGTTTTAAGCTTAACTTCCTACTACAAAAAGTTCTATTTTTTAGTCCTTAAAATGTTTGTTTAGGGTCACTTTTTTGTTGGGGGTGGTCTACCCCCTCTTAGGCCTTGTTAGGCCTTGTTTTGAGCCATCCCTTTTGGCTCTTGTTCTACTCTTTGCATGACCTTTCTACCACTGAAATCCAAAGGATTTTCAGTGGTGGAAAGGTGGTTTTGAGGTCCCAAATAGGAGAGGGTCATCCCCTCTCCTTGTGTCTTGAATACTTGCTTCATATGCCTCATGTTTGAGCATGTTTGTTAAGCTTTTGTTGGCCATATCTTAGCATGTATTTGGGGTTATTTTGGCATGGCATACCACTATTTTGGTTTGGTTTTGTCATCCCTTGCATACCTTATACACTTGTAGTGTAAATTTCATAAACTAGTCTTGTGTGCTTCATGAAGTAGCATGTCATTCTAGCTTATTTTGAGTCTATCTCAGCATGTTCTTGGTGTTTTTTTGCCATGTCATACCTCTGTTAAGGTTTGGTTTGGTTGGCCCTTGCATGCTCCATGCACTTGTAGTGCAATTCCATGAATTAGCCTAATGTGTCTCATGCTTTAACATGTCATTTTAGCATGCTTTTGGCTTAACTCTAAGAAGCTTTTGTCCATATTTTAGCATGCTTAAGCTCTAATTTTTGTTGTTTTGGTCATGCATGCCATGCTTTGTATAGCTATAGTGCATTCTAGCTTGTTAGCTTTGTGTATCAAGTCCACTAGCATGCATTGCTTAGCCTACTTGAATGATTTGGCATCATTTGAAATGTGATTTCAGTCCATGTTTCATGGTCATACACTCACATCTTTCACTTATTCAATGCGTTGGAGGGTTTGCCCTTTATGCCTTAACATGAGTCATTGTGTATGCCTTCATGCCTAAGCTTGTGAGCTATCATTCAGTATGTTTTTGGGGTTATTTTGCCATGATATAACTCTGATTTTTGTTGGTTAAGCCATCTCATGCTTGGCCTTGGTAGGTGTAGTGTAATCCACTTATTAGCCTTGCATTCAGCATGCCTTATGCCCTTCACGCTAGCTTGTTTTGGCTTCATTCCATACATGTTTTAGTATCATTTTGACATACTCTAGGACTTTTTTGGGTTTCCTTGGCCATATGCTTCATGTTTTTCATAGTTGTAGTACAAATGCCTATGCTAGCTTCAAGCTTTGGGTACCATAGCATGCTTCATTTGTGTTGTGTACATGATTTGGCATCATTTACCATGTTATTTCAGAGCATTTAGCATTGCCATGTTCCCACTTCATTCACTTTTTAAGTGCCTTTGAGTGTTATGCATTGTTGCCTTATTTATGGCCTAGCGTGTATGCTTGCATGCCTAGGCATTTGAGCCCCTATCTCAACATGTTTTGGTCCTTGTTTTGACCTATTTCAGCTCTGTCCATGGTTGGTTCATGCATTTGTGCCATGTATTGCATGCCTCCTTTGTAATCCTCTTTACTAGCCTTATGCTTTAAGGACCCTAGTATGCTATACTTGTGTCGTTTGAATGATTTGACATCATTTCTTACCATATTTCAGAGCTCATAGTGTTGCTACACTTCCATGCTTGTCACTTTTTGAGCACTCTTGAGGGTTGTGCTCTTATACCCGGTCAATGGGCCTTTGTATTGTGCATGCTTTGTTTTGCATTTCATGCCTTTTATTTCATCATTATGGCCACTGATTTGGGCATGACTAAGGTCTGTCCATTTTGGTTTAAGTCCATCGAGCATTGTGTATGCCATGTTATATTGCATTGTGTATGCCATGTTGTTACATTGCATTGAGTATGCCATGTTGTTCCATTGAGCATTGTGTATGCCATGTTGCTTTGCATTGAGTATGCATGCCATTAGCATTGAGTATGCTATGTTACATTGAATTGCATGTTTGCATGCTTGTCCCTCGCATGTTGTTTGCATGCTTGTTTTATTGTATTGCATGTTTGCATGCTTAAGTTGTATTGCATGTTTGCATGTTGTTGCTTGCATTTTGTTTGGAATAGGTGTTAGTCCAAACAGAGAAACGAGGAATGTTTCATACTTGAAGTGATGAAACGTGCCTTAATTCTCGGTCGCCGACGCTCTTGATCATACATAATAGAGTTTTAGGCCTTATGTGTTTATGTGTGCATTCATTCCATATTGAATTGTGCAATTTGGCTTCTCGGCCATCATGCATCGAAATGCGTGATTGGTGGCCCGAGGGTCGAGAACCACACTCCCTTGAGCTTATGAAATGATAGGGAGGGTGGTCGTGCACACATATCTTGCAAATACATTGCCATGCCCTTTCTTGCTCTCTGTTGCAGAAAATTGGAGGAATGCAGCAAAAACTGGCCGGCCAGCCAGAAAAACTAGCTAGCTGACCACTTTTTCTGGAATGCAGCAACAAAAAGTGGTCGGCCAGTGGCTGGAAACCTCAACAACTGGTCGGCAGCCCTCCCACAGGTCCCTAAGATGAGTTTGAAGCTTTATGGAGCTTGGTGCAAAGTTTTGAGAACAATTGCAAACAGAGGCAAGTTGGGGCATCGCGACGGATTTCCGAACAAGGCGACCGGGCATGCATGCACTCTTCTCCCTCTGAAGCTCCTGCTTTACTGCTTTACTTAGCTAATTTGCTTAGCTAGTTTATGCTTTGGTCTTGTAATTAAGTAGTTAATGCGCTTAGCTGCTTATTTGTTTTGTAATAGCTTAATTAGTTAGCTTGTTAGTTAGCTAGTTTTGTTGTGTAATAATTAGTTTCATTAGCTTAGATTAGCTAGTTAGCTTCTTATTTGGACCCTCCGCCGAGAGGGCCAACTGTTGTAATAAGCATGCGTGTGTGTGATGCATGTCTTCCAACCCCCATTTCTTTCTCCCTTTTACTTAACCGCTAGCATACCTTATGCTTGCATGTGTGCATTCATTCATCTATATTGCATGCACCGGGCTCGGCGCATCATACTAGCTGCATTGTATTTCAATTCCAATTTGAATACATGTACCAAGTTGCATTTCACATGACATCTTAGGATAGCCGAGCCTATCTGAGTTGCATTTTTGCATGTGTTGCATTAGCCATCTTAACATGAACTAGGATCATACATGATTTCTAACTAATTCTCTGTTTTGGCTCGGAGTACACTGTGAGTGTTTACGCTTTAGCATACTGCATGAGATGTGTATGTTGCCATGTTAGCATGCTTGCCATGAGGCTAATTGCTTATTTGATATAACTGCCTGAATGCCTGTGGGTGAAGGTTGGATTGCTTGAATTGGAACAATTCATCAAATCCCTAGTTTAGCCTACTTGCGAGTAGCAAAACTTCAAATCATTTTCACAAACGAACATGCAATGTTTTGTTCCAACTTAGCGATCTAGTCTATACTTGTATACTGTGTGCATCACATAGTAATTCTAGGTTAATAACCGAAATAAGAACACATGTGTTTTCAAAAACAAAATATCGTGTTAGTAAAGGCCGATCTTTATCGGGCGAGCGGGGGTGCTCATTGCATGACCTTCCCCTCTCGTACCCAAGTTCCCGAGCCGAGGAAACTTTGGTGATGACGAATACGTGGCGTTAGGCATGAGTCAGGGTTTCCTAAATTCCCCTCAAAACAAAATATTTAGGTGGCGACTCTGTATCTGGCAAAGCAGTCCATGTTTGGCACTTCTTTATAAAAATTAGTGTTCCAAAACGATTTGCCGGATTTGGACTCTTTGGTGATTTATCGGTCTCACATTGCACTTTGTGAGATTAGATTCAGAACCGTGACATTGAGTCCGAACTGTAGTAGCTAGAGAGCAAACCGAATTCGCACCCTCGCAGTACGGAGCTCGGAGAGTTCTCAGGGCGGTCTACAATATCAAATTGGACGCTACACGTGTATGTAAATCACTTCTAGAAATATGACGTCTGACATAAAATCACAATGGAGTTAACTTTAATTAGTGTAATGATATTTTATATTATGATATGTGTTACAAAAGAATAATATTTATTTTAATTGAAATTATTTATTTTAATAATCTTAGCCTTATCATTCTACAAAAGTGTTACTTGAATATTTATATATAATAAATTTAGTTACATTATTTGTTGATTTTGATAATTTTAGTTCTATTGTGATATAAAAGTGTAATTGTCATATAATAAATTATAAGATAGTAAAATAACACTCATTTTTATATTGAAAATAATAGTTAAATTAGAAAGAAAATTAGTAATATAAAACTAAACGTGATTCTAATTATTTAATTTAATTTTTATTTTTATATTTATTTGAAAAATAAAAATATGTAGAAATAGAATATACAAATTTATTTAAAAGATCAAATATAAATATATTGTGATTGGATCAAGAGGAAAATACATAAATTAATTATGTAGAGTATTAATTTTTTCTTTAATATTTTTTTTTTTGAATTATTCATACATATTGTATATAGGTATACAAAATTTAAATTAAATATAAATATTTTGTAATAAATAATTTCATATTAAATATAAATTAAAATTAAGACATCAATAAGATAGACAAAAAAAATAAAATATAAAAAAAATAATTTAATCCGCATGATACACATAATTAAATGCATTTTGTCTTATTTATTTATTTGTATATCGAGATAAAAAAAGTTTCAAATATCATGATAATTAAATTAAAATTATATATGAAAAATAAATATTTCTCAAATAGAATCCATATAAAATTAGTTATTAGAGAAATTGTTGAAAAATCCACTCTAAGGCATTAGATTCAATATATATTTTTTATTGGTGGGAGATCTACCATTTGTGAAATAATTTGGTGAGAAGTCATTTTGTTTGTTTTGAATGACATTTTATTTCCAATTTTACCCTTTAATTTATGTGTTACGTTTTTTTATCTTTTGACTTTTGTTGACTATTTGTTCAATTTTTTTCCTATTTGTTCAAAACAAATTTCTATATGTTCAATTTTTTATTTTTTATTTTTTTTCTATCCATTCAATTTTTTACCATATCTGTTTAATTTTTTAATCTTTTCAATTCAAATTTCTCTTATCTGTTTAGATTTTTTGTCCAAATAAAATTCTATTTGTTCAAATTTTCTAATTATCTGTTTAATTTTTTTCCTTTATCTGTTCAAATATCTTATCAAATTTGATTATCTGTTCAATTTTTTTCTATCTGTTCAAATCTTTTTTCTCTCTCCGTATCTATTGCAATTTCTTTCATCATCAACAAACAACAATAACAAAAAACCAGCAGATTCAATATCTTATGAAAATGCTTTGAATTCAATTTCATATTTGTTTACTAAACATATTTTCCTTATTTGTTTAATTTTTACTCTCCAATCCACTTTCTCTCTTATCTCTTCTCCCTTGTTTGTCCTCAGTGCATTGAATTTCCTGTCACTTGTTTATGACTTATCAAAAAAGAAGAAGAAGAAGATTTTGAGAATTTGTTACGTCCTGAAAATAATACAATGATTCAATAGTAAAGACTAATACAAAATGACATAAACTGAGTATTAGACTTTCATTAATCAGAGTCCATTTACAAAAAGGCACATGCATTACACATTCATAAGCTCTGCCCTAAATCTATAGCATCTAGCACCAAACTAAGTGATCAACGAAATAAATGACCTACGAACTTACATCTTTCCAAGAAAGTTTTTGGTTACAACAAAAGTGAGCCTAACTCAACACAATTTAAAGCCCTTGGCTATACAAAAATAGATATAACAAAATAAAAACTCTTGCTCCCAATCCTTCCCAGCTACTGCCTTGGTGGAGACATATCACCGGTACCTGAAAATGGTTTTTCCCAAATAAGGTGAGTTAAAGCCTAGCAGAAACAATCTAACACAATATATGAACTTTAACAAAGTTATAAACATGAGGCATATGACCAATGTTCAAAATAAAATCATTTACAACTCTTCCTAAATCCATGTTATGCCAAGTATGATATCCCAATCCATTTATATCAATTCGTTTCATGTCATTTCATATCTCCTCAATTCATGAGTCATATCCATTATTATCCAAACAACCCAACTAAGATTATAACTTAGTGGTTTTCTTACCACACAACCATTACACACAAACACTTTAAATTGCCATTTCACAAAAATTTCGTCCGCGAGAATTGGCACCCATGTATACACAATATTTTCGGGACTTTCATCCTGGACGTATAAGCCAACTTAATTCAATAGAGTCTATCCCCTTTTTCTTCCCAAACATGGAGTACATCTCATTTCTTCTCTCATACATCATACATATACAATGTATTAAACACAGTCATATTCAATGACAATCAATAAGAAATTAGTTTCAATTTACCTAATCCTCATGCAATTTCTACAACAATCATAGCTATCCTCCACCGATAGCCCACAACAGATATTTCTAAACAGATATACAATCTTCTCAACAGATAAATTACTCTAATTTCCATAAGTGGAAGGTGATACACATCCAACTTCACCATTTGTATAAATATTCATCTAATATCATATTCCCATTTCCAATTTCATTATTTATGCAAAATAATTACTTGAACATGTTAGGGCCAAACTTCCCTTTTTCCCAATCACCAAAAATCAACCTTTTTAACATAACCCAATGTCATATACATCCCCATAACCATTTCTAAAACATCCATTATAAAACCCCTCTTTGTTATTGAAACCCCAAACCCTAGGTTTGTTAAAATTTCTTCAATACCCAATGTTTCTCACACATCAAGAAAATGACCAAGTTAAAACTCATAGAGAGTGTAGAGAGTCTCTACATCAAGCTTAAAAGACCAATGGGAGAGATTGAGAAGCTTCAAAGACGCCGAAACCAAGCTTTAATCGGACCAAAAGAGAGCTCTTGAGACGCACTACTTTTTAACAAAGGCACACGGGTAAAGAGATTACTAGATCTAGGTGAAAATGTATAGAGAATGTGATTTTTAGAGAGAGAGAGAGAGAGAGAGAGAGAGAGAGAGTCCCGATCTAGGGTTTTGGTAGAAAAAAATGTGTAAAAGTGATGTAAAAAGGTGTTGCTACGAACTGATATACGCACAGTCCGCTCGAGCGTAAGAGTTGACGTTCAAGTGTCAGACACAATAAGTTGTTCCGCTTGAGCGCAAGAAATGGCCGCTCGAGCGCAGAATATACACATCCAGTAGTTTTGCAAACAGAAGAACATGGCTCGAGTGCAAGGATGGCCGCTCGAGCGCACACCTGCTCAAGCATAGGAAACTCCATTTGAGCATAGAATACACTCCCCCAGTAGTTTTGCAGACCTGCAAAACTACTGAGAGTTTGCAAAGCCCACTTGAGCGCAAGAAGTGCTGCTCGAGTGGAGGAGCAAAAATCTGGGCAACAAAGGTTTGAAAATCAAGCAACCAACCTATTCCAAACACAACAACTACATTCCAACAATCAAGTTTAAGGAAGAATAAGAGGAAAAGGCATGAACAACCATACAAGGTTATGAAACCCGAGCACAGTACCAAAATGGATAGAGTCTAAACCAGAAACGCTATAGAATTCCAAGAACAAGATATGAAAGTCTAGACCAAAAATATTTTAGTTATTTTTATTTTTGGGTCATCTATGAAAAAAAAAAAAAAAAAGAAAAAGTTAGAAAAAAAATGTGTTGGTTTACATAATCCAACTTGCAAATATATATACATAATTCACACCATGACTACAATAATTTGTCCACAAAAGACCTAAAAGGTTTCTCTGCAAAATGATTCAACAATCATATAGATATGCAAACCAAACCAAGCCTTAAGTCCTATCAAATGGCGTCCGCTACATGAATCTTTCTTCTCCACTCGACTCTATCCACGGCCATTTCGTTAGTCAAATTAAGGAGATTCACATCTTTATTTACTACACTAGTCCACGTTAATCTAGGTCTACTCCTTCCCTTAACACTACCATCTACGGTCTCCATTGTATATGACCAAACAATCTCAATCTATTTTCTCTCAACTTATCTTTTATCGATACTACTCTTACCAATTCTTGAATATACTCATTTCTAACTTTATCTTTTCTAGTCTTTCCACATATCTACCTCAGCATCCTTATCTCAGTAACATTCATCTTATCTACATGTTGTTTCTTAGTTGCCCAACATTTCGTCCCATATAACATTGCTGGTCTAATAGTCGTTCTATAGAACTTCTCTATTAGTCTAATGGGTATTCGTTTATCGCACAGTACTTCAGACGCACTCTTCTACTTAAGCCACCCCGTCTTAATTTTGTGGACCACATCCACTCCAATCCCCCGAGTCTTTGAGATAATCGATCCTAAATAACGAAAATGTTCACTCTTAGGTAGTTTTTGGTTCTCAATTTTCACTTCTCATCTGCTTCCATTGTAACTGTTACTAAAATTACAGTCCATATACTCTATTTTAGTTTGCTTATCCTAAATTCTTTAGATTCAAGAGCTTTTCTTCAAATCTCCAACTTAGTGTAACTCCTTCTCTAGTCTCATCCACTAACACGATATCATCTACAAAAAGCATACACCATGACACATCATCCTGAATATTGCACATCAACTCATCCATAACTAAAGCGAAAACATAAGGACTTAAGGTTGATCTTTGATGTAACCCTATAGTAATTGGAAATTCACTCGTCTTTCCAGCAGGCGATCTAATAGTGGTCATCACACCTTCATACATATTCCTAATCACATCAAAGTAACCTTTTGTCACCCATTTTTCTCTAACACCCACCAGATTATATCCCGAGGCACTCTATCATATGCTTTCTCAAGATCGATAAAAACCATATAAATGTCTCTTTTCTTTTCTCTATACTTTTCTATTACTCTCCTTAAAAGATAGATCGCTTTCATTGTTGACCTACTAGGCTTTCATTGTTGACTTATCTCGCAATCGACGTTCCATTGCTCTTTTCCACACTTTCATTGTGTGACACATTAACTTGATTCTTCTATAGTTGTTATAATTCTAGACATCTCCTTTATTCTTATATATTGGCACTAAAATACTGTTCCTTCCCTCCTCTAGCATTTTCCTGGTTAACAAAATCTTGCTAAATAACCTAGTCAACCAAATAACCATCTTCTTACCCAAACATTTCCACGCTTCAATAGGTATACTATCGTGTCCTAAAACCTTATCCAATTTCATCTTCTTAAGTGCAAACTCCACTTCAAAATCCCTAATCTTATGATAGAACCTATAGTCATGGTTTTCGTTATTACGTCTACTTCCTCCCCTTTTGACTAACCTCTATGTTTCTTATTTAGCAGCTTCTCAAAATAATTCTTCCACCTCTCTTTAATCTCTTTATTATTCACCAACACCTTAGAGTCCTCACCCTTGATACACTTAACTTGATAAAAATCTCTTATTTTCCTCTCTCTTATCTTAGCAAATTTGTATATCATCTTCTCTCCTTCCTTACTATCTAGCCTAGTGTATAGGTCATTATAGGCTTTCAACTTAATCTCTCTTACTATTTTTTTGACCTCTTATTTGCCAATATGTAGCGCTTAAGGTTTTCCTCAGTTCTATTATTCTGTCACTTTTTAAAGCTCTATTTTTTCGTCTTTATTACTGTTTGGACCTCCTCCCTCCACCACCAAGTTTCTCTAAAGTTGGGTCCTTTCCTTTCGACTCTCTAAGAACTTCTCTTGAGATTCCCTCATACAATTGGCCATCGAGTTCCACATAGTGTTAGTATCATCTTCTACATCCCAAGTACCTTCTTTATACATTCTATTATTAAATGTGTCTAGTTTATCCCTTTTTAGGTCCCACCATTTAGTCCTGCGACACCCACTATCTTTCCAAACTTGGTATTGCCCTTTAAAGCATAAATTTAGTACCAAAATCCTATGTTGAGACATCAAGGACTCTTCAGGAATCACCTTATAAATATGTAAATAGTAAATTCTAAAGCTTTAAGTCACCATCCAATTACAAACAAATAATCTCTGAAATCTCTTGTGGGACCTTTAAATAGAGAGAGATTCAAAGAAAGAGAGAAGTCACTACTCGATCTAACCATGGACTATAGGATCAGGTTTATGACTATGATTTCAACACCATTGTGGTTCTTGATCTAGATCTAGATCTGAATCTCAAACGAGGGTGACAGAGCAGCGGTAAAAGAAAGCTGTGAGATTTCAAGGCAGCGACTGATGACAGACAGCGCTTGAGTTGGATTCATCGGCTACCTCAAAGCACCGTAGAGTTTCTCTGTCACGAATAGCTTCAGACTGGCGATGACGATACATTGGCCCACAACGGCGACGATCGGGTCTACTAGTCAGACCAGCAGTGCATCGGCATGGTACGACATCAGTGGAAAGGGTCAAACCAGCTTCTAGATCTCCAGCAACCATGACTTCTAAATCTTCGGTGGTGTTGGTGTTAGAGAATGATAGAGAAATCATTGTGTGAGGAGATGAAAACCCTAGAGAGAGAGAGAGACGGAGAGAAAAAGAAATGAGTAGAGATAGAGTGATTCAGAAAATGAGGGGTTAGAGAGTGTATACGATATATAAATATGTAGCTCGACTTTTTCGTGCTCCCTCTCGGAAGACGAATAAGCCCTACAGTATCGGACTCCCGCGGTTTTGAATTTGATTCCATAAGTGCAATGTGAAATAAATAAACACCAAAGAGTCCAAATCTAGCAAATCTTTTGGAAAACCGATTTTGAATCAAATTGCCAAAAATGGACTACTTTGCCAGATATAGAGTCGCCACCTAAATATTTTTTGGAAAATTTAGGAAACCCATGACTCGTGCCACAGGCCACGTGTCTGTCATCACTAAGATTGTCTCGGCTTGGAAACTTAGGTACAAGAGGGAAAGGTCATGAATTAAGCACCCCCACTCGCCTGATCAAAGATCGGCCTCTATTAATCGTGATATGACTTTTATCTACATTATATGCTCTTGTTCCGATTTATTAGGCTAGCATTACTATGTGATGCGCACACACAAGTATAGACTAATTTACAAGAATTGGAACACTTAATTTATGTCTATTTTGAAATTTGTTTCGAATATGTACCACTTGAAAAAGTGATATCATATTAAAATTACTCAATTTATTCCAATTCAAGTAATTAGCCTTCATCCACAGGCATTCGAACAGTTTATCATCTAAGCACTTAGCCATATGGTGAACATGCTTTGATATGGAAATAACCACATTCATGCAATATGCTAAAGCAGAAAAATGCTCACCTAGTACTCTGAGGCGAGCCAAAACAAGCAAAAGAGTTAGAAAATATGCATGATCCTAACTAATGCAACACATATGATATGCATTTACTAGGCTCGGCTACTAATATGGCATATGAATTAATTTGATAGCATGCAGTCTAAGCACCTTTTCAAATAAGTATTTAAATGACAATGCAAGTTAGAATGATGAACCGAGCCTCAGTGCATGTAAAACAAGTAGATGCAAGGCATGAAATATGCTAAAAGAAACATGATACCCTAATCTAACCATCATAAGCTAGTAAATAAAAGAGAGAAAGACGTGGGGTTCGAAGATACACATTAATTACAACATTTGCACTCTCATTCAGGAGAGTCCGAATGAATAAACTAGCTAACTAATTAAAGCTAAGCTAATTAATTAACTATTACGGAGCAAATGAATAAATTAGCTAAGCTACTTAACTAATTATTACAACAAATTAATTAACTATTCTAGCTAACTAATTATTACAACAAATTAACTAACTAATTAATTGCATGAGTATAACATGAAAGAAGCGCTAAGCTAGCTATTCTAATTACTTTGCCTCGAGAAACGAGGAATGCTCATGCATGCACGGTCTTTCCACCAAAGAAAAAGCCAATGTTTCTGTGGCTGAATGCTTCTGTTGTACAATTGAACACTTGCACTGCTTTCCACCTCAAAACCAACTTTCTTCTGCTTCAAAAGTACACTGCTGGATTTTGCACAGGTGGCTGGCAGATGGTCTGCCGTCCACTGATGATGGCCTGCCATCCACTGAAGGTAGCCTGCCGGCCACTGATGACTGGATTGTCCTGCTGTAATAGAGTGCAAACAAAGCCAAACAGGGTATTCTCAAGGGCTTGTTTGCACAACTCACCCATTCTTATCATCAAACAGCTCAAAGGAGTAGCAAGTTTGATTCACAAACCACCAATGGATGAAATTTCATTGCATGATGGCTTATGAATCAAGTGTGCAAGTTCAATGAATGCAACAAAACAAGACTCTTAAAACCACCTCCTATCATGAAAAGATCAAGGGAAGTAGTTGACAATGAATCTTGAGCCGTTTACATCACTAATGAGTATAAAACGACTCAAGACTCAAGGGTTCAATTAATGTCCGATTGAACCTTAACCAAATTATTATCTTGCACCTTTTTTATTCCCCAATTTTATAACTCCATTTTAGTTACCTCTTAATTCTTTAATCAATTAAGTCCAAAAGTGAGTTTAAGTCCTCTAATAGAAAGAGGACTCAAACCAAGTGTTGCTTTGGACATGAAAGAGACATCATACCGTTGGTAGTAAAACCCCAAAGGGATTAAACCATTGAGCATGACACATCAATCTCATGCTTAAACAAACAAATAGTTTGAAACCACTTTCAAAGCAAAGAAAAAGCCAAGAAACGAGGGAGGTTGCAGAAGTGATTAAAGGTGAGAACAAGTAAGAAAAGCACTAAATAAATGCTATTAACTCAAATAAGTTGTGTCTAATGCCTTAAACACCAACCTTATGAGGACAATTACACTACAAGCATGCAATATAAGGCTCAAATGCAATGAACACTTAGAAATAGTCCTAAAACAGTGCTAAATAAGTCCTAAAACGTGCTGGAATTAAGACAAAAATAGCTAGAATAATAAGCTAAAACATAGATCATGCTAGGCTAGTAAGCAAAAGGCAAGGAGGGAGGCTAACCCCTCCAATTTGGACTTCAAACCATGATTTTAGCCGCTGAAATAACTCTGAAAATCAATGTTTAAAAGCTCAAAAAAAGATAGTGTGATGGTGGGAAACACAAGGGTAAAGGCCTGGAGAGCAAGGTGTAAAGAATGGTGAACCACCCCTCAACCTTTATTGGCCTTAAAATCCAAGTTTCAGCCCAAAAATACGAAGTTTATACAGCCCAAAAACAGTTGGAAAACAGTAGGAAAAAAAAAGTAAATAAAACAAGAAGAGAGGCAAAGCTTTATGCCTCTTGAAGGGGAGAACCAATTCTAGGCAACTAATCAAGACAAACACATCCTCAAGAGCTCAAACAAGGCTCAAAGGTTCCTCAGCTCAAAGATGGAGAGGTTTGGTTAAGAGTGTATAGGCAAAAGCTTGAAAAAAGTTAAGAAATTTCAAGAGAGAGAGAGAAAGAGAATTTTTGCTCTAAAAATTCCAACCTTAAAAATGGAAGGGGAGGCCTCCTATATATAGAAAACCAAGCAACTCCCTCAGAAATATCTATACATACATGTATAGGAAGGTGCATGCATCTGTCCTCACACGTCTGAGATAAAAGCCACTCAAGGTTGCGTTTCACGCGTCCTGAGACACAAGAAAAATCGCTCGGGCTCGCGCTTCACACATCCTAAGATAAAAGAGAAACCACTCGAGCTCGCGCTTCACGCATCCCGATATAAAACACATCCAGGGCCGCGCTTCACGTGTCTGGAGATAATAGAGAAACTGCTCAGGCTCGCGCTTCACGCGTCTCAAGATAAAAGAGAAACCGCTCGGGCTTGCACTTCACGCGTCCCGAGATAAAACACCCCTAGGGTCGCGCTTCATGTATCCTGAGATAAAAGAGAAACCACTTGGGCTTGCGTTTCACGTGTCCCGAGATAAAAGAGAAAGGTGTGTGATAGATACACAAAGTGAACGTGATTACAAATCAATACAGTGACAACGCATGTTCTATGCAAGATAGACAACCGACGTATGATGTTAATTGAAAGCATATTCTATGCAAGAAACAAAAGCATATTCTATGCAAAATTGACAGCATGTTCTATGCACAAATCGTAAATGATGTAAGACACGCATGTAGCATACGTATATGTGAAATGCACATTCTATGCAATAGAAGTGAACAAAGGCATAATTTGACAAAATGAATAAAATGATATTCGGTGAAAACCTCCGATTTACCTTAACATGTTCAAAAGGATACACCTCGTTCATAGTAGCAAGCGGGATACATTCACACATCGGAATGTAGCTGCAAGCTCCCAAAATAGAACCTTCCATACACTACTCAAGAAGTAGAAGCACAAAACAGCACCAAGACCCAACTGAGAGCCACCGGCCACTTGCCGGTCATCAGGAGAAGCCGTCGGCCACCTATCGGCCACCAAAGAACCTTGCTAGCCACCAATGTGGTATGCCGGCCACCCGTAGCAGATTCAGGGCAAAACTGTATTTTTACACATAGGTCTTTAAGTATAGGTCAAGACACTTCATTTCCTCACTTCTCCAAGCTCGAAAATCCTCTCCCTCTCTCCAGGTACTTTCTCTCTCTAGCTCCGTGCTTTACACGCATTTTTCAACGCCCCACACAAACTTTTTTCGTAAGACCCTCTTGATTCTCAACACTTTGAACCGATCAGATTTTGATTTCATTGCTTTTTCTTCATTTTCACCACTTTAGGCTTATTTCCCTCGAGTTTCTCTCAGGTTTTGTGAACTTTCCCGAGTTTTGACTTTTTCTCTCATTTTCTCTCTCCTAAGGTTGACTTTTTCCAAGTTTTTCCTATTTTTCTCCATTTTTCTTCACTTTTCACCTACTTTTCACCCATTTTCCAAATGGCGGATGAGATGCCTCACAACGGAGCCCCTCCCGAGGTTCCACCTATTTCCACCCGTTGCCAAGGTAGAGGAGCCAACAGTTGCCGAGGCCGGCGAGGCGGCAAAGGACATTGGGGCTGACTCTAAGGCGGAGTTCACTCCAGAGTTCGAGCCAGAGCCATTACCAGTAAGAGTGCAGCCCTTTGATCCGGGGGCATATCATCCCTACACACATATATTACTGCCTGCTGGCATTAGGCGTTTCAGCGATTTTGCCCATGGCGTACAAGAGGACCTCTTGCTGAGGGAGCCGGCCTCCCACATTTTTCCAACGCTACTCAGGTATGAACTTTGTTTTCATGCATTCCAGCCTTTCCTTTAACTACATTTCTTGCACTGCCTTTCATCTAATTGTTCTTTCATCACTGTCTGATTCACTCTTCTCTTCTTCTTTTTTTTTGCCACAAAAAGACTCTCGTGCCTACAGGGGGTATGGAGCGACAACGGCGAGGAACTGGTATGATGAGCTTCCTACCGGGGTTCGCGATATCGTCGATGAGGCTGGCTTTGGCCTTTTTTGCTCTGGATTGACACACATCATATTGAGCTGCCCCCTTCTAGGAGCGCTCGTGGAGAGGTGGTGGGACGCCAATAACTCCGGGGAGATGAAGATGACTCCCTATGACTTCACCATGATCACATGCTTAGGAGTATAGGGTGATCCGATCCCTTTTGATACAGATATGGGTGAGTGGGAGGTTGCTTGGATGGACCTGTTAGGAGTGCGCCCACCTCTGTACTAGCCGGCTATGGTGAGATACAGTTGGTTCACCGAGCAGTTTCACGGGAGTGAGCCTGAGACACTAGAGGAGATGGAGCAGTATGCCCGGGGCTTCCTAATATTTGTCCTTAGTACCACATTGTTTTCGAACAGGTGGAACACCGTGGGTTTATATCTGTTGAGCGCCCTGGTGACCCTTCCCTAAGTGCGATTCTATGACTAAGGTGGAGCTAGCCTCGCCACCTTTACGACTATATGAGCTCCACCTCCCACATGAGGAGAGAGCGGATAGGAGGCTACTGGCGAGCCTGGGAGGTATGCATTTTAGTTCCCTCTTTGCATTTATACTTTCTACTTCATATTTTCTGCTTTATATCTGTTCAACACCTGTGCTTTCTGCTTTGCACTTTCTATATCTGCTCATGCTTAATGTTTTCTGCTTTGCACTTTATGTATCTGTTCATGTTCTGTGCTTTCTGCTTTGCACTTTCTGCATCTGTTCATACCGTTAATAACGTCACTGCCCTTTCCTTACAACTATGGGTTTATGCATATTTTCCAACCATCGCTTCAGAGCCTATGGAAGAGCTCCCCCTTTTTATCCCTTATTCACGACGATACGATGGTCGGTGTCAGTGCCGGAGTCATGAGACATTCGCCTTCTTCCACCATTACTTTGATACAGTGGCCGCCTACGAGGTAACCCGAAACTCATAGTCATTTTTGCTTTAATACTACTCTGATTCACACTTTGGCAACTGACGGGAACTAATAATTTGTGCATTCTCTATTTGCAGATCACGTGGTAGCCCTGGGCCATGATGCCGACCGGGGTGAGAGACCAGTATGCGGAAGCTTGGGGCACATCGCGCTTTCAGATTCTGCTGGAGGGCCCAGTTTGTTGGGCTTGGTTTTTAAGCGAGAGATTAATATGCCAGACTGTGGGCCTGCCTGATCCAATCGTTCATATGCTACCTCCATAGTTTATGAGGACAACAGATAACCTATCTATTGGCGTAGTCATTCAGTTCATGGTAGGCCTGGACGTTGATTTCTTCAGAGGAGAGTGCGACTACACGACATTTATTCAGACCCACCTTATGCCTCCTCTGATGGGCGCTCACGCAAGCGAGGGAATAGGGGCTTCTATGGCGAGTGAGACAACTCGAACAACTAGGGCCCATACTAGAAGGTTCCCCTCGTTGAGCAGACTATCTATTGGCCAGAGCTTCCCACTGTGCTCACATGCTGGCGGCCAACTGGGACTTCTTACCAGATTCCGATCGAGCCGGCGGAGGCAGGGCATTTAACTCATCAATTTCATATTTTTCAGCCATTTAAGCCTTTAATTTCTAATTCCAAATTAAATCCTCAATAAAATCATATATGAATCAGTTTCCATAATTTTCATAAATTTCAAATTAAATCAGAATAATGCACAATTAAAATTCAAATCTCCTTAATTAGTTAAATGCTAATTATTTTATGTGGTGGGGTCGTCACAGTTTCTCCCCCTTAGAAAGTTTGGTCCTTGAAAATTAAGGTACTTGTACCGAAAATCAGTCATATAGCTTTGCTTTATTTCATTTCTGTTCTCCAAGTAACTTTCTTACCATTCGATTTTCTCATCATAGGAGTTCAACTCATTTTTATTTACTTATTGGTTGATAATCCAAATTGAAATTCCATCATAGTCTCCATTGTCATCAAAGGCCATTCAGTATTGATCAATAACATGAGTGTATCTCGAAGTTGACCTTGTAGCATCATAACATACTTTATAACATCATAACATAAAACACATTAATCACATAACTCATATACCTTTATTTAGCTAACCACATATCTTCTTGTGGAGAAGTAGTTTGAAAATACTCTTAGATCCTGTAGGACATTCCTGATCCTCTTATTGCCACCTGAAAAAGGGATTAACACTCCGGTCCGGGGTGCCGGAATTAGCACTTCAACGGAGAAGTTAGTATATACTCTCTCATTTGCTTGTGTCTTAAGTTTCTTTAGTTTGTTCTCACATACCTCTCTTTGGTTGATGCTCCTCTCCTTTATACTCATCCATGATCTCGGGGGTGGGGTCCACTTTTACTCTAGCGCATAACTGCTCACTCGGCCATTCAGTCGTGTACCTATTCTCACTCGGCCTTTTGTACGGCTAATCTTATGGCTAATTTAATTGTTCGGCTTCAGGATTCCCCAAGACGGAGCCGAATAGTATATATCCTGATTTTCTTCATATTCATTTGGCTTTCCTACATGTAATATTATTCGGCTCCCACAATTGCCCCCCAAGCATCCGACTAATGCTAGTTAGTCGGCATGTTTGGTCCTGAACTTCGAAAGTCAAAAATACGGTGGCTACCCCCATTCCAACACAAGCGTCAGAACGTCTACACTTTTTAGGAATCATTATAATTTCCTGCCCCTTCGTACATTTCATTCATTTAATGTGATTTGAAACCGTGTTATCCCTTCGAATGTACATTTTTTGAATGTGCAAAGCTTCTTGGTTGCTTGTCAGCATACCTCCTTCATTTCACGACCTCTGCAACTTCTTCCCGTTCTTCATTGTCTTCTCTACTTCTTGTAAGTTCTCCTCTTCTCCACTTTGACTCCCATTCCCTTGTTTGTTTTTAGTTTAGTGTACTTCCTATACTGGCTAAGATGGCGAAACACTTGAAAGCCCTTCTTTTTGCGGATCGAGTTTCTAGTTTTCGACGCCATTTTTCGATTCCTAACGACGTCCATCTGTCACTCGTGGCAGAGAGCGTAGTTGACATGGAGAGGACTGATGAGAGCACAACCATCTTTCCTCTCCTGTCAATCGCTGAAGCTGGAGTTCGTTTCCCCCTTCACCCGTTTTTTAGGGCCGTCCTTCGCCACTAGGGTTTAATCCCTTCTCAGCCTAACATAAATTTTTACCGAATCATAATGGAGATTGTAGATTTAAAACGATGCCTTAGGCTCAATCTTGGAATCTCTACTATTCGGCATTGTTATGCCTTGGCCAAAACCTCTGGCAGGCAGGGGCGCTATTTTCTCAGGGCTAAGGACACCAACCATCATTTGGTGACTATGCTTGCCAGTTTTGGCAAGCGTGTTGACGATGTCATGGTTGTTGTCCGGGGCAACTAGGAATTCGACGAGGGCGAAGATCGCCTAGATCTTGTGCCTAGATGAAAAGGCAAACCAGGTCGCTGTATAACAACCCATGTGTATTTGTTATATATTTACCCGGCTTAGATTCTAAGCACTTATCATTTTATTTACGCATGTAACGATTCGAAAAAAGTACTCGTCTCGGCCGACGACGCTGTACTTGCGCAAATCAAAACCGCACTCCAGTTCTTCGGCCGTTCAAACCTCCAAAAACAAGGGAGGGCGGCCCACATACTCTTGAGATACGAGCCAACTTACGCTACGTTTTTCTACCGCAAATAACATTCTGATTCCAAGGGGCGAACAGTAGCTTACGACGCTTGTTTTCCCAAACTTTAAAAATCTTAGGGAGATTGGTCTTGAAGCTACAGATTCAGAGTTGGCAAACGAACAAATAGCTGAAGAAGTCACTGAGCAGCCGAATCGATCCACCTTGGACAGATCCGATAGTCTAGGGGGGGAGGTTGACGCGGCTCTAAACTTGGCCTTTGAGAAAGCCGACTTCAACTCTCCATCCACTTCAGGTCGAGTAGACATCTCGTTTGAAGATACTTTCACCGACTTAGGAGACCTTCCCGGCACATATCCTGAGAACATGGATGGGGAGTCGCTCAGCAGATGGCAAGGAGAAAAAATGCTGAGAGGATGGCTGCCAGGAGGAAGGCCGAAGCCGACTGATCTGAACCTCCACCCGTTACTGGGGTTGAGCCTTCTCTGACTGCTCTTGTTGAAGAAACGACTCAAATTGATATGGTCGAAACGGAGCACATTGTTGATCAACAGGACAATTAGGAGGCCGAGCACAGGGGAAAAATGTTCTACTGAGCACGAGGCCGACTCTTCAAAATACCTAACTGATAAACGGCCTCGAATAAAGGAGTCAGTCCTGGTTATACCGTTTATCGTACAACCAAGGATAAAGAACATGCTGGTTGCTTCTGATGCGTCGGCTGTGAAAGACCCTACTGTGGCCTTAAGCATGGCCTCCTCTATTTCTCTGTCGGTTGACAGAGCAACCTTCGCGCAAAGCCAAACTTGCTGTCCATAGCATTAGCTACTCAATCGGCGATATTGGTATATGACCTGAGCCTTGTTCGCAGGCTTGAGTCTGTATTATTATTTTTTTTTTTTATATATTTTATTTCTTGTGCCCGTACTAATTCCTTGCTTTGCAGGCGGCACGCAGGATAGCTGAGATTGGCCGCCGTCAACATGACGCTATCAAACAAATCGGCTTTCTCACAACCGAAGTTGAAAATGAAAAAGCCAAGGCTACGGAAGCCACTCTCAAAGCCAAGTCTGAGGCTATGAAAGCGGCAGAAGAACAAGCTCGGGCCGATGCCAAGACAGAAAAAGCCAAGAGTTCCGACCAACTTAGGTTGGCCGCCGAAGAGAGGGCGAACGCAAGCGACAACGCACTCAAGTTAGCCAAGGAGGTGATTGCCAAATTGGAGGCCGATTTGGAAGAATCGAATAAGGAAAAGGAAATTGCCGACTCCAAGATTTCCAAGGCATTCTAAGCTGGGAAGGACGCCGCCTTAGAAAATTACGTGAAAGAAGTACCTAAGTCAAGAATCGGGGCTTCAAACACAGCTAGCTCAAAGCCCTCACTGCCGCTAATGTGACATTGGAATAGCCGATTCCATATGAGCCGCTAGAGTCTGACCCCGAAGATTGACTAGGTTCGAAGTAACTTTGATTTTTTGTTTGGTATCTTGTGTGTGTAGTTTTTATAGATTTTTGTTTGTTTATTTGGGTTAGAAGTTAAATGTAAGGCAATTTTCAAGTGTAAAATGACTACCGTTTGTACTCAATTTATTAATGAAAATTGCTCTTGCCTTTCTGTCTGTCTGTCTGTCTGTCTGCTTCATGTGCTTGTTAACGGCTAAGTAGGATGATGTAAAGTCATGTAATGAGTAAATTAATTCGGCGATAAAATAACTGCGTAGCCTTGAAATTTAGCCAAATAGATTAATGAATCTGCCCTTGCCTCATCTGATGAATGAACGGGTCCGCCGAATATCAGTAATTCATTGATTGGCTAGGGCACATCCTCTTATCGGCGCAAAGCTTTGAAATTTAGCCGAATAGATTAATGAATCTGCCCTTGACCCAGCTGATAAATGAATGGGACCGCCGAATATCGGTAGTTCATTGATTAGCTGGGGTACATCCTCTTATCGGCACAAAGCTTTGAAATTTAAAATAACTACGTAGCTTTGAAATTTAGCCGAATAGATTAATAAATCTGCCCTTGCCCCATCTGATGAATAAACGAGACTGCCGAATATTGATAGTTCATTGATTGGCTGGGGCACATCCTCTTATTGGCACAAAGCTTTGAAATTTAGCCGAATAGATTAATGAATCTGCACTTGACCCAGCTGATGATTGAACGGGACCGCTGAATATCAGTAGTTCATTGATTGGCTGGGGCACATCCCCTTATCGGCGTAAAGCTTTGAAATTTAGCCGAATAAATTAATGAATCTGCCATTTCCCCAGCTGATGAATGAACAGGGCTGCCGAACATCGGTAGTTCATTGATTGGCTGGGGTACATCCTCTTATCGGCGCAAAGCTTTGAAATTTAGCCGAATAGATTAATGAATCTGCCCTTGCCCCAGCTGATGAATGAACAAGACTGTTGAACATCGATAATGCATTTATTGGCGCAAAGTATTAGAGAGATTGCTTCGGGAATAACACACTCGTAACTATTAAGTGGGGCAGATGTTGCGTATGCATAGGTTCCATTTTTGTGTTCAAAGTCGACAAATCGCGAGAGGGAAAAAGCAGCATTGTGTCAAACCAAGCTGGAAGAATTTAGATGTCAAGAAGACTATTTTTCAACAGTAGAGGGAAATGTAGGACATTGGCTGAACTGGATTCTGAGATAAATCAAGGTGGCAAACCCATGCGCACGAGGAGTAGGACGTCAAGGGAGCGCGAGAGGTGTCACTCCTCCCGTCGTCAAAGTAGGTCACCCAGGAAGGAGAAACAGCAACAAGGGAACTCCCCCCGCTCGCGAGGGGAAACCAGTGGGCCACTGCGCCCGTTGAGATTTTCGATCTTTGTTGGGAACAAACTGATAACGAAAGCGGATTCGATTATCCGCGATCCAAACATAGCGGTCAATCGATAGTCGGCCAGCTTGATTTCGAAGTTTTTCGGGAGGGCGTCCATGGAGCGGTAAAGGGGTTATACACCTCCTATGAAATCAACATGCATTTTTGTGCTGCACGAAGAGAGATAAAGCAGAAAGACGATCGCATTCGAAGCTTGGAAGCTCGTGTTGACAAAGCCGAGAATGAGCTGAAGAAAATTAAAACTTCTGAAACCCAATCGGCGAGTCAAGTGAACACAATTGTTGCGAAAAGAGTAAACCAGCGAATTTTGGATCATGCCATTGCCGACCAAGAAACGAAGAGCATGTTCACAGTAGAAACTACGAAGGCTAGGTCCTATGAACAAGGCTTCCATGACGGCCGGAAAATTGGAATATAGAAGACGAAGAAAAAACTTGTCGATGCAAAAATCCTGGATTTAAGCATGGGTGGATCAAGGCTCTCCAGGCTGCGAGCGTTGATTCGGCGTCACCTTTATATCAGAGTTACACTTTGCCCTTTGAGGCTTTCGACGCTGAAAAGACCAACAACGAAGATGGTGCCAAATAAAATTTACTGAACACATTGTTCCGCTTTGATGCAAATCATGTATTCACAATCAATTTAATGAAACATTGTAGTTTAAATGTCTGTATATTGTTTCAATCAATGTTTGTAAATTAAGTCATGATCTTTGTCTATTACTTTGTCAATCGTGTTTGCGCTAGCCAATCATGACATCCACGAAGGGCGCTCCGAATTCGGAGGCTTATTCGGCCCAAACGTGTCATTCACAGATGGGGCTCCGAATTCGGAGGCTTTTTGTGTTGGCCAATGGTGACATCCACGAAGGGCGCTCCGAATTCAGAGTCTTATTTAGCCCAAACGTGCCATTCACGGATTGGGCTCCAAATTCGAAGGCTTTTTGTGTTGGCCAATCGTGACATCCACAAAGGGTGCTCCGGATTCAGAGTCTTATTCGGTCCAAACGTGTCAATCACGGATGGGGCTCCGAATTTGGAGGCTTTTTGTGTTGGCAAATCGTGACATCCACGAAGGGCACTCCGAATTTGAAGGCTTATTCGGCCCAAACATGTCATTCACGGGTGGGGCTTCGAATTCGGAGGCTTTTTGTGTTGGCCAATCGTGACATCCACGAAAGGCGCTCCGGATTCGGAGTCTTATTCGGCCCAAACATGTCGTTCACGGATGGGACTCCGAATTCAGAGGCTTTTTGTGTTGGCCAATCGTGACATCCATGAAATCGCTTCGAATTCGGAGGCTTATTCGGCCAAACGTGTCATTCACAGGTGGGGCTCCGAATTCGGAGGCTTTTTGTGTTGGCCAATCGTGACATCCACGAAAGGTGCTCCAAATTTGGAGGCTTAATCGATGTTGGCCAATCGTGATATCCACGAAGGGCGCTGCGGATTTGGAGACTTAGTCGGCCCAAACGTGTCATTCACGGATGGGGCTCCGAATTAGGAGGCTTTTTGATACAAAACCATTACTCACAAGGCAAGAAAGAAAAGGCGTTGCATTAGAAAAATGAGAGATGTACACAGCGAAAATTCAAAACAAGTTGTCATGCCATACAAGTTTGCTTAATGATAAAATTTGCACAAGTGTGTGGAATTCCAGGGATGCGGCAAACTTCTTCCGTCCATGTCTTTGAGCCGATATGCCCGTATTCCCGTGATTGAGTCAACCTGATATGGGCCGTCCCAGTTCGGGCCTAACTTTCCGTCGGCTGGTTTCTTAGCAGCGGGAAGCACTTTCTTGAGGACCAATTCTCCTGGTGTATAACAGCGTAGCTGTACACGTTGATTATACAATTTAGCGAGCTGTTGCTGGTACCGCACCATGGAAGCAAGGGCACGGTCTCGACATTCTTCAATCAGAGTCAAGTCCAAGGCCAACATCATGTCATTTCGACCCATGTCAAAAGCCTTCGATTTCAAAGTTGGTAGGCCGATCTCCAGGGGAATGATTGTTTGGTTCCAAAGCATAGAGTGAACGGTGTTTCCCCAGTGGATCGCCATGGAGTAGTACGATGAGCCCATAACACGCTAGGCAGCTCTTCGACCCATCTGCCTTTAGCTTTCTCTAGCCTTTTCTTGATGCTGTCCATAATGACTTTATTGGTAGCCTCCGCTTGACCATTATTTTGTGGATAAGCCGGCGAGGAAAAGTTGGGCCGAATACCATACGTGTTGCATAATTCACGATATACGCCACAATCAAACTAGATGTCGTTATCTAAGACAAGCGCCCTTGATATGCCGAATCTCGTTATGATGTTTTTCCACACGAAACACTTAACGCCGGTGTCTCGAATATGTTAAATAATCTGTCATACCAAGAGCGCCTGATTGCGTCTTCGTGTTAAACAAACGATTCCTGATTGCGATTCCTGATTACGTCCCAAATATGTTAAACAAACGATTCCTGATTACGTCTTGAATATGTTAAACAAACGATTCCTAATTGCGTCTCGAATATGTTTTAGTGCCTCTGCTTCGACCCATTTTGTGAAATAATCCGTCACAACAATCAGGAATCGTTTGTTCCTTGGAGCCTGTGGCAATGGTCCGACGATATCAAGTCCCAATTGAGCGAACAACCAAGGACTAGTGATAGAGTTTAATTCCTCGGCAGGCAGATGAGTTAAGGAGGAAAACTTTTGGCACTGTTCACAGTTCTTGACATAACACTCGGCATCTGTTCACATGGTCGGCCAATAGTACCCTTCTGTTACGACTCGATGGGCCAGAGAACGACCGCCCCAATGGGCACCACAACTGCCTTCATGTATTTCAGACAAGAGTTCCTTGACTTTATCTGGGTGAACACATTCCAAGTACGGCCCAGAAAGGGATTTTTTGTAGAGCTTCCCCTGCGGATCCAAGTAGTATTGCAGGGCTTTGTTTCGTAGTTTGTGTGCTTTTAGGGTCTATCCATCTTGGTCCGGGTTCAATGACGTTGATCTAAACTAATTCTGAAGAGGCAATGCTCGGCTCAGGGATGAATCCTACTTCGATTATTGGTTTAATTTCTGAGTTGATGTCAGAGGTTAGGCAAGCCAAGGTGTCCGCATGCGTGTTCTGATCCCGAGTTATTTGATTCAGTTCATGGTGATCAAATTTCGTGAGCAAAGAATTTACCATTTTCATATAGGCTGCCATGCGGTCATTTTTGGTTACATATTTCCCTTTCAACTGGTTCATGACTAGCTTCGAGTCACAGAAAACAAGCAGACGCCGTGCACCGAGGAGAAGTGCATTCCATGGGCCAATTAACAATGCTTCATATTCGGCCTTGTTGTTTGACGCATCGAAGCCTAATTTGACTGCCTGCTCGATTATTGCCCCTTTGGAGGTCATGATTACTACGCCTGCCCCGCTACCACGTTGGTTGGATGTCCCGTCACAATACATCTGCCAAATGTCTCCAACATGTATTCTCCAGTTAGGCTTAGGCTGCACTTGATCAGACTTAAAATCGACGAGGGATCTCGTGAATTTGGCTACAAAGTCGGCGAGTACTTCCCCCTTGATGGAAGTTCTGGGTAGGAATTGGATATCATACTGGCCAAGTTCCAGAGCCCATTTCGAAATGCCCCCGATGCTTTCACGCTTCGGAGCGCGGATCGGAGGGGATGGTCCGTTAGTACCCCGATAGTATGCCCCTGAAAGTAATGCATTAGTTTTCTTGCAACCATGACAAGAGTGAGGATAAGCTTTTCCAATGGAAGGTAACGTGTTTCGGCGTCGGTCATTCCTTTACTCACATAGTAAACTGGTCGCTGCTCCACAAGTTCTTCTCTTAACAATACAGCGCTGACTGCCCGGTTAGATACCGCTAGATACAAAATGAGCGGATCGCCTGCTGCAGGTGTTTCCAAGAGTGGTACTGATCGGAGATAAGTCTTCAAGCCGTCCAAAGCGGCCTGACACTCGGGGGTCTATTCAAAAGCTTTGTCTTGCCAAAGTGTGTGAAAGAATTGTCGGTAGTGTGAAACAATTGTCGGTAGTGATCTGTGGAACGGCTAATAAACCTGTTAACCACGGCAGCCATTCCCATCAGCTTCTGAACCTCTTTGACTGACCGAGGGGAGTTAATCTCTAGAACTGCCGTGATTTGCCTCGGGTTGGCTTCGATTCCGCGGTGGTTAACAATGTAGCCAAGGAATTTGCCGGATCCAATGCCGAATGCACACTTCGAGGCATTCAGTTTCATTTTATACTTTCGAAGAATACCGAATGTCTCTGCCAAATCGGCAAGATGGGCATGCTTTTCCTTGGACTTGACCACCATATCGTCGATGTATACTTCCATGGTACGGCCGAGTTGTTCCTTGAACATGGCAGTCACTAGTCTTTGATAAGTTGCCCCTGCATTCTTCAGCCCGAAAGGCATGACCTTGTAGCAATAGGTTCCTCTTGGGGTGAGGAATGCGGTTTTTTCTTGGTCCTCTAGATGCATGGCAATTTGATGGTAACCCCTGTAAGCATCCAAGAAGCTCATGCGTTGATGATGTGCTGTTGCATCTACGAGTTAGTCTATTCTGGGCAGGGGAAAACAGTCCTTGGGGCAAGCTTTGTTTAAGTCTGTGAAATCCACACAAACACGCCAAGAGCCATTCTTCTTCTTTACAACCACAGTATTGGACAACCATGTAGGATAGGTTACTTCGCGAATTGCCCCGGCATCAAGTAACCGATCAACCTCTTCAACAACAGCTGAAGTGTGTTCCACGGTTGACCACCAACTTCTCTGAATAATTGGCTTACATTTCGGATCAATGTTTAAGTGGTGTTGGGCCACAGATGGATCCACTCCTGGCATCTCATATGGTGACCATGCAAACACATCAATGTTGCTGAGTAAGAAGGATACGAGCTCTTGCCTTTCAACTTCATCTAGGGAAGCGCCGATCATGAAGAACTTGTCAGGATTCCCATCAATTTCGACCCGATCCAAGGCTTCAGTTGCCTTTTCACTTGGGATCTTCCCAATGTCTTCGAGGCTCTCCCTATCCGGTACCTCAATTGAATGCACTTCCAGCTCCCTCGGTCTCTTTGCAGCAGGAAGATAGCACGCCTGTGCCGATTTCTGAGAACCTCAAATTTGTTCGATACCGTACTCAGCCAAAAAATGGAGTAGTTGATGGTAGGTTCTCGGCATGGCTTGCATGGTATGCAACCAAGTTATTCCCATGATGAGATTATATGGCAAAGGAAGCTTGACAACCAGAAATTCTACATCCACTGATCTGGTGCCCGCTCGAACTGGAATTGTGATTTTGCCCAAGGATACTCCGAGTTAGCATTGAAGCCGAATAACGGGTAATCAGCCGATGACAGATCTGAGTCAGAGAAGCAAAGTTTAACGAAAGTCTTATAATACATTATTTCCGAAGTACTTCCCTGGTCAATGAGGACACGCTCAATGGTGAATCTGTTTACGCGTAGCTCGATGATAAGGGGATCGGTGTGGGGTTGAGTTACTCCAACCAAATCATTGTCATCGAACTAATCCTCCCAGTTTCATGGGGCTGTTTCGTTGGCGTGATCGGCCTATGGGGGGTGGAGTGCAACTGAATTGTATGCACCTCAAGTGCTGTCGGCAAGCTGTATATCATATGAATTACACCAAGTGGAGGTGAATCCGACCGTAGAGCTACTGTGTTTGATGAATTGTTTTTTCAGACGTGTTGCGTAAGCCGGCCGTCTTACACCAATTCCTTCAGATGATCTTTTAGTGCATAACAACTATCGGTGTTGTGACCGTAGTCTTTATGATACTTACACCATTTATCCCGTCTTCTCATATCGGAGGGTCCCATCATCTTGGGTGGCCACTTGAAGAATGGAAGGTGTTGAACTTTCGACAGAATCTTATTGATCGGCTCCGTTAACTCTGTGTATTTCTTGCCTGAGCGCCTTGTGCACCTACTATCCACTTGATACTGCTATCCACTTTATGCCCGACTTTGACCCGCAGGGCATCGTCTTCCACTTTGCAATACTCTTCGACCTTCTTCATTAACACCCAGACTATTTTGGGGGGCCGTCTGGTTAATGAACTGCGGAAGGGACTATTAGAATGCAACCCCATCTTAAAGGCGATGATGGCCATGGAGTCATTGCAAACATCATCTACCAGATTATAGTATTCCGAATACCGTGCCGAATATTCACGAAGGGTTTCACCTGGTTTAATTTGCATCACCCAGAGAGAATCGACATGCTTTGGCTGGGTCTCATTAGTGATAAATCTTGCCCTGAAGCACTTTTGGAGTTGATGGAAGCTCTTAATCGATGCCGGCTCCAATTTATAATACCACCTGACGACCAGTGGTCCTAGACTGCTTGGAAATATTTGACACATAAGGGCTTCATCGTCAGCATGAAGTGTCATTGCTTGCTTATAATGGCGAATGTGATCAGTGGAGTCCGATTTTCCGTCGTTGAGAGTGAACGACGGTTCTTTGAACTTTTTGGGTAGCACAGCCCTTGCAATTCACCGCACAAAGGGGTCATGTTTATCTTCCTCATTCGAGTCATCGCCCCTCCCTCATTTATGCTGGACATACGGACTTCCTTCAGATGAGCTGGATAGATTAACTCGCCATTTCTTTCTAGGCTCCGAGGATGGTGAGTCGGAATCACTGTCATTGTTGCGTTTTCAAAGTCGATGTCATCGACCATCCTTCTTTTCCGAAGGTCGACCCCGGTCTTGGCGTACGGCTTATTGGGATTTCACCACCTCCAAGGCCAACTCGTGGCGCAGGCGCTCGTTTTCAGCCATCATGTTCTCCAGCCGCTGTTCATTTTGCTTTGCTTAATCTATAATCGTTTGCATTGTCTCATGCATTGAAGTTGAGGGTGAGGTCTGGGCTACTGAATCAAAATTCAAGGCCCGTCGTGTGGCGATATTCTCCAGTCCAAGCATGTTTCTTAGAGTGAAGTCATCTCTTAGCGTAGTTTCTCCAGCGACTATCAGAGGATCTTTTGTGACACCCGCCATGGATGTACTTGAGTATTCCCACAGACGACGCCAATTGTGGAGAAGTAGTTTGAAAATACTCTTGGATCTTGTAGGACGTTCCTGATCCTCTTATTGCCACCTGAAAAAAGGATTAACACTTTGATCTAGGGTGCCGAAATTAGCACTCCGACGGACAAGTTAGTATATACTCTCTCGTTTGCTTGTGTCTTAAGTTTCTTTAGTTTGTTCTCACATACCTCTCTTTGGTTGATGCTTCTCTCCTTTATACTCATCCATGATCTCAGGGGTCGGGCCCACTTTTACTCTAGCACATAACTGCTCACTCAGCCATTCAGTCGTGCGCCTATTCTCACTCGACCTTTTGTATGGCTGATCTTATGGCCGATTTAATTATTCGGCTTTAGGATCCCCCAAGACGGAGCCGAATAGTATATATCCTGATTTTCTTCATATTCATTTGGCTTTCCTACATGTAATATTATTCGGCTCCCACACTTCTAATAATTCACATTTTGCCAAATAACCCACATGTCTCCAACTAGTTGATGATTGATCACAAATGATATTTATAATCCTTTTTAACTTCAGATAAATCAAAGTACTACTCTATTGACATGCTAGATTCTTCAAATTGAATTAAATAGTCAATGCATTACTAATAATAAATACAAGTTCTTAATCTTTCAAGTCTATTGACTATTAAGAGTCCTGACATTTTTCTGACTCAATTCGTGTTCCATTATTTCCCAAAAGAATGGTCATTTAACCCTTCTTGACCGTGTCAAAGGTTCACAAGTTATGTATTTAATGTAGTATCCCCAAATAAGGTTTCATATACTAATCTATAACAGAAATTTTATTCTATGGAAATGTAATCACATATTAATGGTCTCATTTTCAAATAGACATCTTGGATACCAATTATGATGGTAATTCTGAAATAGAGGGGCATATCAAATTCAGAATAGAAGCGTATCAGAGTCACAATAGAAGCATATTTCACAGAAATTCATTGACCCTTTTATAAGTAGTAGATGTTGGGTTGCACTCATATAGTAGTAGACAGTCATACAGATTAGAGCAGAACTTTACATACTTCTGTTAAATTAAGATTACACTTATTTAAGTAATTCAAATTACATTGTCTTCATACTTATTCCAATCTTAGACCTATATAGATATATTTATTGACTTTGATAAATTGTCCCATGGTAACTTAGGGTTAATTTTATTTTTATTTTTTTTATATTTTTTTTTTAACTTTTTTAAACCATTACAATTAGTCAACTAAAATTCTTATGTTCCCAAAGGTTCGTTAAGAAGTATACATTGATCATTCTAATGAAACTCATTTTCTTATTTCCTGTTATGCTTGTTTTCTTCTGTTTAACACTAGAGTTAAATTTCTTTGCAATAAGTTAAGCCATCTAAGTTAGGACTCGAGATCTAAATTCAATTATGTATCTACAAGATCATAATATCTTCCCTTGCCAACCATTATTCGGATGAGGCTCGTCCCAGGTATGGACCACACTTTACAATTTGCACCCCACATTTTCATTTCAGATATGTTCACTCCAGACATTGATCACCCAAACGCATTTGCAGGCATCTATAGAGTATACAGGGAGCCTCCTCGAGCTGGTGGCTTCTCTGATGGGTATGGTGCAGAGGAGGGAGATGTTGCTTGGTCTTCACGGTATCCAGGTAATTTCTTTCACTTCAGCATGCATTTCATTACGAACTCTGTTTGTGCATCACGCTATCATATTTCCACTGATACATCGACATTTCAATTGAGTCTTCCCCAAACTACACTGATACATTGCACACTGTACTCATACACTACACTCACACTATATCTGATTTCTGCATCTGCATACTACACCTATATCTAATACACACACTTTAGCTGATATGTTGACAACTGTTTTTTCAGATTCCATCTACACCGATGGCACCAGCGGCAGCAGCAGCACTAGTACCGACAGTACCTCCTCTAATAGTAAAGAGGAGAGAGAGACAGGCCCCAGCTCATGGCCGAGATGTGAGCCACAGTCGAGGCAGAAATAGGGGCACCCGAGGCCAAAGCAATCCCTCAAAGCCCATTTTGAGTGACGATGATGCAGAGACTAGTAACTCCGAGGAGGTAGTGAATCAGCATTCTGAGTCATCCGAGAGTAGAGATCATGCTAGCTAAGGGTCCGAGAGCAGAGGTGATGCCTAGGCGTGTTCTGAGGCAGAGAGCGGAGGTGATACCGGCTCTGGTTCAGAGTCTGATTCTGACAGCGGTGTCGATAGAGACAATGTTCTCAAGTCCCCTCCGAGGAAGAGGACGAAGAGGGCCTCTTGAGTCTGAGATGACCAACGCTGATGTTTTTGTACTTTTTGCTTAGTTTCTTTTTGTTTAGTAGCATTAACACATGTATAGCTTCAGATAGGTTTTATTTTCTTTTGAAACTTGTACGCCTCTTTTGTAAAAAAACCATGATCGGAATAAAAACTCACAGTTTTTATGAAAAGTGTTATTATTTTTGCATCGTGAGCACCATATTTGCATGAAATGGAAATGTAATTGAATTTGAAAATGAAAACTGAACACTTGTATTGGCACGATGTTCTTAATCAAGTAATGAGCCGACCCACAACCAAAATACAAAATACAACTTGATAAACAAAGCAAAAACAACTCAAATACAAGTAAACAAACTTGCTAAAACCAAAAAGACTCAAAACAAGACCTTAAAACACTCAAAGATCGAGACAAAACACATGCTGCCAACACTGCCCAGCACACAGGTGGACGGCAGGCCAGAAAGGAGAGCTGTCGGCTAGAGGTAGAGTTTCCGGCCAGAGGAGGTGGCCTGCTGGCCACAAGAGGTAGCATGCCGGCCACCAATGTGAGTAACCTCCAGATTGTTGATAGCGAGCTTCCACTCACAGCCTTATCTTCTACAAAAGGTTCTGCTTCGTGATTTCTTCTCCAAAACCTCATTTCAGCTGCAATTTCTTCCACAAATGGAGATATTCCTTGCCGAGAAGCTCACAGATTGGATAACTACTTTAGACGGCACGGAAAAGGTAAATTTCTGGGGTTTCACCATAAATGCACTTTTTCTGTTGAGCCGTACTCCACTTTGTTTTCCATTCTTCCATGTCGCGGCCCGATACTGGAACCCAATTACACATGTCTTTCGCTTCGGGGGACAAGAAATATGCCCGACACTTGAAGAATTACAGGCACTAATAGAATCCCGACGCGATGAGGAAATCATGCCTCAACCCTATTTTGGCCACGCCCAAGCTTTGGGACGGATGTGTGGGCTCACTCTACACGAGGCTCGGTCTTTGGCCCACAAGGAGAGCTAAACATACCCAGTTTCATTCATTGATTTTCCGACATCGATGACAGAGGCAACCTTCTCTAGCGAGGTTTTTGACAACATGCCCTTTGTTTATATAAGCTTGCACATTTCTTTCTTGCCCCTAGCTTCGGCGGATCTAACATTCGGTTGATCAAAGTAGCCCAAGGTTTGAAAGAAGGTAAGAGTTGCATTGGTTTGGCACTGGCCGAGACCTTGATGGGCTTAGATGCTTTTCATCAACGAGAGACGACCAGGTTCGTGGCGAGTCCACTACTTCTTCAGGTATTGTTTCCTACCCTTTCTCATCTGTGTTTCTCACATCACTTGGCTGTCACGACCCTGACCCGCCCCCCGTGGGTTAAGGACGTAACCGGCCAGTAATCATGAGATTACCTATGGCCTCAAACGGATCCAAACGTATTTTTAACAGAGTTAATGGGGGCCAAACGGAAGCAAATCAAAACTTTGTCCATAGAGCTGTGCTTACATGGCACATCAAAACGATTATATACATAGACATTAATAACTCACATCAGTAAAACAGTAGCATGAGTTCTGTATAAACAGGATCATATAAGTCCAAGCCAACCCATCAAAACTATATACAGAATTACACAAAGTCTTCGCCATCTTGACAACATAAAATAGATAAAAAGGCGAACACGGGTCTCATGCGTGAAACACAAGGGCTGACTCTCCAAAACTTGGGTTGTTCTACACAGGCTTCACTGAGGCTGGGTCTGGACTTCTCTTGGCTCACCTACAAAGACATGAATGAGCGTGAGCGATAGCCTAGTGAATAACATCAATTACAGAATTTATGCAACAAGACGTAGAACAACATTTTCCAAACGGCCTTGGGCCCAATTCATATCTATAGTTAACACATATAAGGGTAATTTAAATCAAGTAACCATAGTTCCGTACATACTGGCCTTTGGCCCATTCAGATTTACATTCATGACGAAACGGCCTTCGGCCCATTCGATTATGTCAAAACGGCCTTTGGCCCAATCATGTATTTCAAAACGGCCTTTGGCCCACTCATTCATTTCAAAATGGCCTTTGGCCCACTCATTCATGTCAGAACGGCCTTCGGCCCACACATTCGTATCCAATGACCTTTGGTCCATTCATGTTCATCAAAACGACCTTTGGTCCATTCATGTTTAACAAAACAACCTTTGGTCCATTCACATTTAACAAAACAACCTCGGGTCCATTTATGCTTATCAAAACGACCTTGGGTCCATTTATGCATTCATATCAGACTTACGTCCACAATCCCAATTAGCAATTCATAAAGCTTTAAAGGGAGTAAACAATTGGACATTCACAAGCATTCAAATATCGATATTACTCACAGTGATCGGCTTGTGGATTGGCCCTGGAGCTTGACCCTACACATTTCATGAACACAAAAGGGTCATTAACCGTTCAATCCGTTCTTTAATTCACGTATTCCTCTTTAGGCTTTCTTATTATCTCATCAACTCATTTACAATGCTTTACATATGCCTAAGAGTGCTTGCAAGTGAAAGAGAACGGAAAACAGAACACAAAATGCAAAAACAGGATTTCAGCAAATAGGGTCCCTGCTCGAGCGTGGACTTCCCCGCTCGAGCGGACCCTTAGGTATGCAAAAGTACTGGTTGCCTTCAATTCCCGCTCGAGCGCGAACTCGGCCGCTCGAGCGGACTTTCCTGCCTACATAGCTTCCCGCTTGAGCGTCAACTTCCCCGCTCAAGCGGGAACCAGGTCTGCAGAAAATGCTGGGAGCTCGTTTTCTCCGCTCGAGCGGCACTTCCCCCGCTCGAGCGGAAGTCAAAATTCTGGAAATTCCAGGTTGTGTTCTTGAGCTTCAATTCAATTTCCCAACTACCATTCTTGCATGCAAAGGCTCAAATCTCAAATATAATCATACTAACATGGTTCCCTTGCAAGATTATAGTATTATGAAGTTCAATTTCTGATTTACCTACATGCATGTCCCAAAACATGACATACTCATCACCAATATAGCAAATTCATGCATTCAAGCTCATATCTTTAATTATTCAAACATGCAAGGCCATCTTGACTTCATTTCCATTTCAAAGATGCAAATGGTGCCAAAACTCAACAAAACCAAGCTTGCATGCATGATCAAACTTAAATTTTTGCTTAATTGACATGATACATGCTATTTCAACACAATTTCATACATGCATGCTTATATCAAGCTTTAAGTCCAACAAAACTAACTTAACTCATGCCCTTGAGTACAAACAACCCTTGAACACACAAGATCACACATTACTTCCATGAATTCAAGAGTCAAGGGCTTACCTAGAAGCTCAATTCCTTCAATCTATGGTCCAATTTAGAGAATGGACTTCAATTTCTCCAAACTTGAGTCAAAATAGCACAATTCTCTCCTTCTCTCTCTCTAACAGCCGGCCCTCACTCTCTCACAATTGTCTCTTCAGATTTTTTGAGCTCAAATGAGCTAAGGGAGTGTATATGGCCATAAATAAAAGTCCAACTAATGCTTATTTAATAATATTAAATAGTTGGGCACTAATTCACCAATTTAGTCGATTTAATCTGACCCGAATCAATTTTCAATTAAACTTCACTGTAGGCTCTAAAAATTATGCCAATCACAATGACGTAGTCAATTCCGGGTTCCACGGCCGATAAGGCCCTCAATTTAATTTCTAAAGCAGATTATTCAAACAAATATTCCTACAGTGAACAGATACGAATTCAAAATCACATATTATCACATAGTGGCACACAAAATCATGCTAAACACACAACCATAAACAAATTAAGGACCAATTTAGCATATTACAGAACAGGGGTATCACATTGGCACTCATGCTCTATTTTTCTTTCAAAGCCATTTTCTTACTTTTCTCTCAACATATATCTCTCTATTCTTTAATCTCTCTTATTTTTCATCATTTCCCAGGTGTAGCTTATGTATAAGCTGAAGGTAGTGGACTCTTGCCCTGAGTACTCAGCTCGAGGTTATTTCTTCAGCCACCGACTAGTAGATTTCCCCAACGAGGGATGGTGGTGCAACTGGATGTGCAGCAGGTCTGCTGCTGACATAGCTTGGCATTGCCCCTAGCTTAATCTGACCGAGATGAGTTACAGCATGGCTCGGCAACCTGGCATACAATTGATCAACCTCACGCACTACATGTTCTACTTCCCTTTCCAGTTCAGACGTCAGTTCGGGCATGATCAGACCTGCCCAGAAGAGGGAATAGAATATCCAGTTTCATTCCCTATTCGTGGTTCACACTTGGCTAGGTATCTCACTACTTGGAGGACGAGAGAGCTTCTGACCCCTACCCCCAGTTTCAGTTATGCCCTTTCTGGCGAATGTTTGGCCTGGCTTGAGGATGAGGCACAAACTGAGCCCACTTTGGTCGAAGCTTCCTCGAGCACAAGCAGAGGACACAGGAGCACCTGACTCACCTATGCCCCTAGTTTATTGCTTTGACCTTTCTTTTCAAGTTTTTTTCGATGTAATAAAAGCAACTTTGATTTGTATGGGAGAGTTAGAGAACTTTATGTTGAAATCAATGAAATTAAAGTTGTGAGCACTAAAAATTTTTCTTTTGGTCCAAAAATGGTCTAAGTTGTAAAAGGTAAATTTTGAACAAAATCAACTTTTATCAAAACTTTTCAAAACCATTTTCAAAAAAGATCACCACCTGACATGCACGGAATCAATCCTCAAGCTGTGCAATCCCGAATCAAAAGACCATAAATACCCCTGCTTGAATACTACTGCTCTGTATTGTAACCAACTCTTTTTCCCAAAATGAAGATCACAACCGAACTCTTAGATGATGGACAAAGATGACTTAATCAAACACGTGGACAGGATAGTTGAATTGGAGGTGATTACAGCCGAACTTTAGGATGAAGTTGCCAACGTGTCCCAAAGATGGGAATCAGGCCTCAGGTAGTTCGGTTCAGGTTCAGTCGAGTATTAACTCTCTCCTTTTGCGCTTTAACTTTTGCCAAAGTCGCCCTTTAGGGTTTTCAACCTTGCAAGTTTAGTTTTTCTTTATTTCTAATTTTCCGTACTCTAACTTTTGCCTAGGTCGCCCTTCTGGGTTTTTGGCCTAGCAAGCCTCTCAGGGATAATATTTCTTCAACTTGTCCATGTTGATCGGTTGTGACAATTCCAGGCCATCTAGGTCTATGAGAATAACAACTCCATCTGACCAGATAGCTTTGATGATGTAAGGACCAACCCAATTGGGTCTGAACTTGCCCCTAGTATCATGAAAGAGAGCTCGGTTGTCTTTCAATACCATATCTCCCTCCTTGAGATTCCGGGACTTAACTTTCTTGTTAAAAGCCCTGGCAATCCTGCGTTGGTAGCCCTGAATATGATATAATGCTTTCAGCCTTCTCTCATCAAATAACATTAACTCCTCAAATTTGCTCTGTTGCCAATCCGCCTCTGCTATCTGACACTCAGCCATAACTCGCAGTGGCGGGACTTCTATTTCAGTTGCCCCTGTAGACGTCTGGATTGAAGTTCTGTAGCCCCAGAGTGCGAATGGCAATCTATTTGGCCAGTCCTTGTAGGTCTCAACCATTTTTTGGAAGATGTTCTTGATGTTCTTGTTGCGGCTTCAATGGCTCCATTGGTTTGTGGCCTATATGTAGATGACTTATGGAAAGCCACATTGTTTTTCTCCAACAAGTCTATCACCTCTTTCTTGAAGTGGGAGCCATTATCTTATATAATCTCGTTTGGGGTTTCTGATGAACCTAGCCACATGCGATGCTTTCAACACTGCATAGGACTGAGTTTCCACCCACTTCGTAAAGTAATCAATTACCACCAAGATGTATTCATGCCCATTCGACCCTTTTGGTGTGACTGCGCCGATGACGTCGATTCCCAGGCTAAGAAAGGCCATGGCGAAGTCATATTATACAGTTTTGACGATGGAATATTCATGTGATTGGCATGAATTTGACATTTATGGCATCGCCAAACAAAATCAATACAATCCTCCTCCATAGTAGATCAGTAGTAACCTTGCCTGAGAATCTTCCATGCTAGCATCACTCCGTTTATGTGCGCCCCGCACTCCCCACCGTGGATAGCCTCCATCAGGTGCTTTGATTCCTCTTCTTCGACACATAACTTGTACATTTCCAGATGACCTCTTTTATATAGTTTACCTCCGCAGATGATAAATTGGATGGCCATTCACCGTATTCCCCTTTTATCCTTGGCATTTTCCCTTGGTGGATAAATCTCATTTTCCAAGAAGTTCCAAATATCGTAGTACTAGGGGTTTTTGTCTTGCGCTTCATCTATTGTGGCGATAGTTTCATAAGCCGACGTGTATTTTTGCTCGACGATAATTGGACGCATCCAGACTCCAAGTGGGATGTCTACCATAGAAGATAGAGTTGCTAAAGCATCAGCGAACCTGTTGTTCTCTCCCAGTAGATGTATGAAAGTCAGCTTTTCAAACCTAGGAATCAGAACATCCAAGGTTTGGTGATAAACCTTCATCTTTTCTTCTTTGACTTTCCAGTCTCCATTTACTTGAGAAACAACTAAGTTCAAGTCCCTGATAACATCCAATCTTTTTGCCCCTAGTTCCAGGGCGGCTTCTAAACCAACGATACACGCTTCATATTCTGCTTCATTATTGGACACCTTGAACCGAAGTTTGAAGGCTAAAGGTATATAGAAATCGTCAGGTGCTATCAACAACACACATATCCCATAACCATACTGATTGGACGCTCCGTCAAAGTACATCGTCTAGGTTTCCTCCTCAACTTGCAGAATGGCTTCATTCAAGAACAAGTATTCCACCGCCTCATCCCATTCTACTGGGTGGTCTACTAGCCTCCTCTACAGCTCTTCCCTTGACCGACTTGTGGGAGACATATTTGAGATCAAATTCAGAGATGAGAAGCAACCAACGGGCTAGCCTACCTGTAAGCGCTGGTTTCTCAAAGAGATATTTGATGGGGTGTAATCTCGAAACCAAGATTACAGAGTGAGCTAACAAGTAGTGCCACAACTTCCTAGTAGCCCATACCAAAGCTAGACAAGCTTTCTCCAATGAAGTATAGCGGGTCTCATAATCCAGCATTTTCTTGCTCAAGTAGTAGATGGCTTTCTCCACCCTATCTTCAAATTCCTGAGTGAGCATGCATCCCATGGTAGTGTCTGTTACTAACAAGTACAGAATCAAAGGCTTCCCCGACTGTGGCAGTGACAACACAGGTAGATTCTGGAGGTACTGCTTAACTTGCTCAAAGGCGAATTGACATCGATCATCCCATTGAAATTTCTTTCCTTCCTTCAGGAGACCAAATAGTGGTTCACAACTCAAGGTTAATTTAGAAATAAATTGTCTTATGAATTGCACTTTATCCAAAAAGTCTTGCACCTCCTTTTCAGTCCTTGGTGGTGGCATTTCTAGGATGGCCTTGATTTTGGAAGGATTTACTTCGATGCCCCTCTGTGTGATCAAAAAAACCTAGTATTTTCCCTGCTATTACGCCAAAGGTGCATTTCTGTGGGTTCAAACTCAACCTATATTCTCTGATCCATTGAAAGAATTTCTTTAAGGTGGTGTAGTGGCCCTTTCTTTTTTTAGACTTGACAATCATGTCGTCCACGTACACCTCGACCTCTTTATGGATCATGTCATGCAGAATGGTAGTCGCAGCCCTCTAATAGGTAGCCCTGGCATTCTTCAGCCCAAACGGCATAACCCGATAGCAATAGGTACCCCATGGCGTAGTGAATGCAGTCTTCTCTCTGTCCTCGGGCGCCATCAAAATCTGGTTATACCCGAAAAACCCATCCATAAAGGATAGCAATGCATGGCCTGCAGTGAAATCCACTAACTCATCAATGTGCAGTGAGGAAAGGCATCCTTTGGACTGACTCTGTTCAAGTCCCTGAAGTCCACACACAACCGGATTCTACCATCCTTTTTCGGCACTGGGACGATGTTGGCCAACCAAGTCGGATATTCAGACACTAACAAGAAACCTACCTCGATCTGCTTGGTGACCTCTTCCTTGATTTTCAACGCCCCATCCGGATGAATTCTATGCAACTTCTGCTTGATCGGTCGGGCCTCAAGGTCAAAAGGGATCCGATGCTGTACAATCTTAAGATCGATTCCGGGCATGTCTTCGTACGACCACGCGAAAACATCTTTGAAATCTTTTAACAAAGCGACTAAGCGCCCGTGCTCCTCCGAAAATAACGTGGACCCGATCTGGACCAGATGCAGATCCTTCTCAATACCCACATTAATGGCAATGATTTCATCAGCACAAGGTTTAGCAAACCTCTCCTCCTCTCGATTAATCAAGTTTTTCAAAACCAGAGAAATTCCTTCCTCTTTGTTTTCATTAAAAATCTGAAAAATCTTGGTCAATACAATAAACCAACGGCACAAAGAAGTACACAGAATTCACAGATTTCTCATTCAAAAGGTCCTGATCTTCGGTTACAGACTCAAAAGAAAAGCTGAATAAAGACCTAAATGAGACTTTGGTATCCGGGTTATTGTAACGCCCTGCTATTTCATACAAGAATCCATCGCAACCAAAATAACCATTTACTCCAAAAGCCATCTTGTTCACTGAACTAAGATTTAAATTTACAATTTCCATGTTTACATGACCATAAAACCTCGTACCCAATCCCACGTTCTACAAACAAAATGACAATTACAAAAGAAGAACCCCATGGGTGTACAAGACAACAACAAAATAAATCTAACAGTCCTAATACAAAACTATAAGTCTTCATAGCAAAATATTCTCAATTGTCAATCCCAACACAGCTTACTTTCTCTCACCATTGTAGTTGTACAACATTATTTCCAGAAAAATAAAATAGGGGTGAGCTATATGCCCAGTAGGAATACATTTAACCATGTATTTAATTACTTGAGTAAACGCATGGCATCATTGAGACAAAATAATTTAAAGAGTTATGTACACAAGTTATCTTCATCAATTATGTAAATATCATGACACAGCAATCACATTCCGAGTCCTCACACAAAACAATTAAACAATTACATTAATGGAAAACAAACCATGAGTCCCATGTAAGAGTCCAACACAAGTTGCTTTAGTTTCAAAAACCATCCCCACTTTGCCGACTATTATATGGCGGGAAGTGGGCTCCTCAAGAAAACCATTCATTTTTTCACTTTCGCCGACTACAATACGGCAGGACTGTGTGGATACCCAAAAAAATCTTTCCCACATTCGTCCAGCAACAAGCCTAGACAGGGCATTTGGGCACCTTTTAACCTCCCCGCGTGTGGGTACCAACACAACACCACATTTTCCAAAATCGACTCTTACCTGGACTCATGCACAATTAATCACTCTATCACATTTTAATTCCATCAACAAGCATCCATCATCACAATAGATGAAACACCACATAACATTCAAAGAATGATAACATTCAAGTCACAATTCCTTTACCATATCCACATTCACATCTTTCATCTCTTTATTATTCACAATATTCCATGAATCAAAGGAAATTCCATTCAATATAGTGTTTCCTACTCAAATTGAGAATTTTGGGTTTTACCAAATTTGGGAGTTTTTCTCCTTCATCATAGATATAGGTTTTAACAATATTTATATACATGTTTTGAAAAAGGGGTTAAGAAATTTCAAGCAAAAATCAAGTAAAATGGTCTATTTATGTAAAACATGGGTTTAATCCAACAATATCCTCAAATTAGCTCATAGGTCACAATAATACCATGAAATCTCTTCAAAATAAAGAAATACTAGAGTAAAAGTATCCCTACCTCAAGATTGGAAGCTAAGGATGAAGACCCATCTTCAAACTCCAATGAAATCACAAAACAATCAGTAAAAGTCTTGATCCATGCTTGTTCTTCAACCTTCTTGAAAGACTTGGGGTGAATCTTTGGTAAAAAGTAGAGAAATCAAGAGTTTGGAAGGTTAGGGTTTCGGGTTTGGAGAATAGGAGAAGAAGAGAGGGAGGAAAATAAAGTTTTTGGGCCAAAAAGTCACTTTATAATGTAAGTTAGCGACCTAGTCGCTCGAGCGAAGGAAGCTTGGCTCGAGCGTAGAAAAGAATCATCCAGAATCTCTGAAAATCGCGTAGTTCACTTAAGCAAAGAAAAGCTCACTCAAGCAAGCATGCTTCCAACACAAAAACTCAAAATTCAAACAGGTATAACTCTCTCGTTCAGGCTCTATTTTAGGTCGTTCTTGCGTCCAAATCGAAGCCCCAGAAACAAACTTTCCAATGGTTCCAGCTTCACATTCAAATTCAAAGTATGGAAGGATAAAATGGCAAAAGAGTGAAGGTTGGTCAAAAACTCAAACTCAAACTTGGGCCTTTTGATTTAATCTTGCCTAAATACCTTGTTAAGGCTTCAATCAAGGTTCCAAACATTACCCAAGGGTCCTCAATTATAATATTTAAAGTTCACTTGCCAACCCATCAATACCAAGAGTCCAATAACCATATGTAGACACCCCATTTTTGACCGCCCTTAAGACTTGGGCGTTACTGATAGTTTACTTGGTGGTGAAAGTTGTGCAGTGCCAAATGTTCGATTTCTTCGGCAAGAGGAGAGTCAAATCCTAACCTCACACCCCATTTTGAACCAAAGCTATTTTGGATGGTTTTTAGACCTTAAAACCCTCTCTTTCAAAATATTTTTGAAATAAAGTTCCTACGATGTTCTGAGGCTCGCATTTCGTTAAATGTTGCGCTTTTCGGTAAATCGAGCGAGAACAAAGTGGAAATGAATGAAAGAGAGATGAAATCTTTGAAAAATATTTCAAAACACCTTGTTCGGGGGTTTGAAGTTGAAGAAAAGAGGAGTGGAGGGAAGAAACCTAGTTGAGGAAGAAGATGGGCATGAATCGCTAAGAGAGAGTCGAGCGGTCCTCGCTAAATCAGGCCTATCTGTTTGGACACTTCGATCTCGGCTATGCGGCCACCACCATTGGAAATAAGACTTCTGGGGATTCATTTTTCAATCAAGAATCTCCTAAAGCCGAGTCCGGATGGGGGAGATATGATTGGTTAAAGTTGGGCATCATTTCGGTTGGACCGAAACTGAGCAGCCTTCACTAAAAGAGGCATAACTTTTTTCACATTTGGAATTGTGATGCAAGGTTTCCACCATTAGACACACGAATGACCTGAAAAGGAGTCCATATGAAGGAGTTATGCCTGTTTGAATTTGGACCTGTAAAGCATAATTTTCTATCGGCCACAAATGTGCACAGTCGGCCAAAAAAGTAGCAAATCGGCCATCACAAGTAGCAGATCGGCACTAAAGATGGCCAGTCAGCCAAGAGTGACACAAATTCAGATTTTTTGAAGATCTTTTCCCTCCAGCTATTTCCAGCAAGCTCCAGCTGTCCCAATTCAGATATTTTCGACCCAAGTTGATATTTTGCTATATATGAGAGCCTTATATCTCATATTGAAGAGGTTAGAACATTTGGAAGGTTTAGAGGAAATTTGAGAGCTTCTCACTCTAGAATCCTCTCTCTCTAGAAGATTTTCAGACCTAAATCTCTGCCTCTCTCTCTATAGTTCACTCTCTCTTGCCCTTTTGTGCATAGAAGTGCATAGAAGTAGAGAAATACAACTAGTTTGCCTAGGCATCCTTCATCAAAGTTGTATATCTATGGGCTGAGGTCCCTTGGAACCTATTTTTGGGCTGTTGGAAGGTCATTTGAGCCAACAAAGTGGCTGTTTTGCTGCTGTGCATCAAGAGGTATATCTCTCTCCCTTTTAGCTTGTTTTGCATACTAGCTTTGCCATAGTTTTCAACTACTTTGGGGCTGTTTTTTGGGGTGGTGTTGAACTACAAAAACCTTTGTTTTTCCTCTATTTTTCAATCCTAAAAATGTTGGTTTAAGCCTTGTTTGGCTAGGGGTTGTTTCCTCCCTTTTGCTCCTTGGCTTGTATGTCCTTTTAAGCTAACTTTCAAGCCTTTTCAAACAACTTCTTTTTGGCTTTAAAACCACTGACATCTAGGGAATTTTCAGTAACAAAAAGCTTGTTTTGAGGTCCCAAATGGGAGGGGATAGCCTCCCATCCTTGTCTCTCCATGCCATGCCTTGTTAGCTCTATAAAGTAGCATCTTTTTGTGGCTTATGTTAGCTCTTTTCAAGCACTTTTTTGTGACTTTTAGGACCTACCATAACTCTATTTTAGGCCGGTTTGGTCACCTCTTGCATGATTTATACACTTGTAGTGTAAACTTGCACACTAGCCTAACATGCATCATTCTTTAGACCATCATTCTAGTCTGATTTTGGCTCAACTCCAGAAGATGTTACTCATGTTTTTCCATGATCTAGGTCTAATTTATGTTGTTTTGGTCATGCATGTCTTGCTTTGTATAGCCATAGTGCATTCTAGCTCACTAGTCTTGAGTTTTGAGTCCACTAGTATGCATTACTTGGGCTATTTGTATGATTTGGCATCATTTGATATATGATTTTAGTACATGTAGTGTGGCCATACACTCACATCTTTCACTCTTTCAATGTTTTGGAGGGTTGGTGCTTTATGCTTTAAAAATGAGTCATTGTGTATGCCATCTTGCCTAGGCTTTTGGGTCACCATTTCAGTATGTATTTGGTCCTATTTTGCCATGATACAACTCTGTTTTTGGTTGTTTAGAACATCCCTCATTTGCTTCTTACACTTGTAGTGTAAGTCCTCTTTGCTAGCCTTGCATGCCTAATGAGTGAGCTTATTATTCTAGCATGTGTTGACTTGGTATTAGCCCATTTTTGGTGTTATTTTGACATGCCATAACTCTAATTTTTGTTGGTAAAGTCATCTCATGCTTGGTTTTGGTAGGTGTAGTGTAATCCTCCTTATTGGCCTTGCATACTTCATGCTTCATGCCCTTCATGCTAGCTTGTTTTGGCTTTGCTCCATGCATGTTTTAGCATCATTTTGGCATGCTCTAGGACTGTTTTGGGTTGCCTTGGCCATATGCTTCATGTATTGCATAGCTATAGTGCAAGTGCCTATGCTAGTTTCAAGCTTTGAGCCTCCTAGCATGCGTCATTTGTAACATGTGCATGATTTGGCATCATCTACCATGTTATTTCAGAGCATTTAGCATTGTCACACTTCCATGTTCGTCACTCCTTGATCACTTTTGAGAGTTGTGCTCTTATGCTTAATTGTGAGTCAATGCATGAGCATGCATTTTCTAGCCTTTCATGCCATCTTTTAAGAGTGTTTTAGCCATTGTCTTGCCATGCATGAATTCTATTTGGGGTTGGTTTAGTCCATTGTGCATTGCATTGTATAGCCTTAGTGTTGTGTGCCTCAATGCTTAAGGACTTTATTTGCATGCTTGTTGTTTGCATTGTGTTTGGCATGCTCATGTTGCATTGCATTGTATTTCCATATTGTTGCTTTGCATTGTGTTTGGATAGGGTGTTAATCCAAACACGAGAAACGAGGGACGTTTCATACTTGAAGTGATGAAACGTGTCTCATTTCTCAGTCACCGACCCTCTTGATCAAGCATGATAGAGGTGGAGGCCCTTATGTGTTATTTGTGTGCATTCATTGACATTGAATTGTGCAACTTGGCCTCTTTGGCCATCATGCATTAAGATGCGTGATTGGTGGCTCGAGAGCCGAGTACCACCCTTCCTTGAGCTTAAGAAATGATAGGGAGGGTGGTTGTACACACATTTCCTTGTAAATACACTGCCATGCCTCTATTTGTGCTCTGTTGCAGCAAAAGGAGAAATTGCAGGAATCAATGGCCGATCGGCCATCAAAGCTGCCGGCCAGCCACAAAAATCTGCCGATCAGCCATCAACTTTGGCCGATGGCCATCCCTCTTGGCCACCATCCCTCAGCATGTTCCTAAGGTGGGTCAGAATTTTCAGAAGTACAGAAGGTGTGTAAACAGAGGCATCTTGAGGCACGGTAGTGGATTTCGAGCGAAGCCGACCAAGCATGCATATCCCCCTCGCTTCCTGAGGCCATTTGTTTAAATTGCTTAGCTAACTAGTTCATTAGCTTAGTTATTTTGTAATTAATTAGTTAAGTGTTTAATTAATTAATTTGGTTTGTACTTAATTAACTTAGAATAGTTAGTTGATTCAATTCGGTTTGTAATAATTAGTTTAATTAGTGTAGCTAGTTAGCTTATTATTTGGACCCTCCATCGAGAGGGCACAACTGTTGTAATAAGTGTGCATGTGTGTGATGCATGTCTTCGAACCCCATTTCTTTCTCCCTTTTATTTACCAACTTTCAATGGTTAGTTTTAGGGCATGTTTCAATTAGCATCCTTATGCTCGCATATTTGCATCGTTCATCTGTCTTGCATGCACTGGGCTCGGCGCATCATACTTACTGCATTGTATTTCAATACCAATTTGAATACATGTTATCAAGTTGCATTCACATGACATCTTAGAATAGCCAAGCCTATCTTAGTTGCATTTTGCATGTGTTGCATTAGGCATTCTTAACATAGCTAGGATCATGCATTGATTTCTAACATAGCTTTTGTTTTGGCTCGGAGTACTATGTAAGCTTTTATGCTTTAGCATCCTTGCATGTGTGTAAGTGACTGCCATGATAGCATGCTTGCCATGAGGCTATGTGCTTAACTGCTATAACTGTTTGAATGCCTGTGGGTGGAGGTTTGATTGCCTAAATTGGAACAAACTCAATGATTGTGAGTTTTAAGCCCACTTGAAGTGGCAAAATCATGTTTTTCTAAAGCCCACCTGAGGGTGGCAAATCCACATCTTAGCCTACTTGCGAGTAGTAACTTCAAACCATTTTCGAAAAACAAACATGAGTTGTTTTGTTCCAATCCGCGTGATTGAGTCTATACTTGTATGCTGTGCGCATCACATAGTAAGCTAGCTAATAAACCGGAATAAGAACACATGTGTTTTCAAAAACAACATATCATGTTTAGTAGAGGCCGATACTTTGATTGGGCGAGCGGGGGTGCTCATTTCATGACCTTCCCCCCTCGTACCCAAGTTCCCGAGCCGAGGCAACTTTGGTGATAACGGACACGTGGCCTTAAGCACGAGTCAGGGTTTCCTAAATTTCCCAAAATAAAATATTTAGGTGGCGACTCTGAAATCTGGCAAAGTAGTCCATGTTTAGCACTTCTTGATTAAAATCGATTTTCCAAAATGATTTGCCGGATTTGGACTCTTTGGTGATTTATCAGTCTTACATTGCACTTTGTGAGATTAGATTCAGAACCGTAACAGGAGTCCGAACTGTAGTAACTATGAACTCGATTCGCGCCCTCGTGCGCAGAGCGAGTTCGGGCAGTCTACACCATACAACACCAATCCAACCTGAATTAGAATCCGAGTTATTACAGTTATCACCCCCAGAAATACCATACTCAAACTCAAAAGAACCGGAATTTGATCCCGACTCCACAGACTCAATGGAATCAGATTCTAACTCATAACCCGACTCAAAACTAGACAAATAACCTTCCTCCAACTGCCAGATGAGAGATGGTGCCTCTGATGCATCCCAAATGTTGCTGGTTAGGTTCACACCCGGTTCCTCCCCGATCATGGAGATAGTAAGGTTATCCCCCAAGTTCTCTGGGTCGGCCGCAGGAATTGTTAGAGACTAGCCAGTGCTGCCCCTACTCCAAGTTCACTGTTATCTAAGTCACTTTCCATGCTCTGCCCAGCTTCAGTACTTGGTTCAGCCCATTCCTCAGTGTCACTGTTCTGCAGCTACAGGTCAAAGAAGATTTCGAACCCGGGGGCACGCTGCTTCGTGGAATTCACCCAAGTCTTGAGAAAGCCGCAAAAGGGGAAATCTTCTCCCTTCCGAACAAAGTGGCCATTTAGCATTCCCTGGATTGGCCTGTGGATGAGCTCATAATATTTACCGGCTTGCTTGGCCTTGGCTCTACCTCTGATTTCTTCTCCTTTCCTAATCCAGTCCTCTTTGGTGGGTACATAGCCTAGACCAAAGGCATGTAGATTGTGCGGCACATCTATTAGTGCAGCAACGCCTTTGCAGCCGCTTCTTTGAGTCCCATTCCTGGCACATGCTGCATTTTATTCATGAAATAGATAGATTGGGCGCTGACATACATGCCCTCATCAGCAGCCAAAATGGTCTGCACTATCTGGGCTTTAGCTAGAGTGAACCCTGAGAGGAATACATCCTCGTCGCCATGAGTGATCTCTAGCACTAATGTAGTTACCTTTGGCGGGGGATGGATGGATGAATTCGCAAAAATAATCGCCACTCCTTTCCCGTGAGGGTATTTCAACATTTGGTGGAGGGTGGAGGAGAAAGCTTTCACAAGATGCAACCAGGGCCGCCCTAACAGTAAATTGAAGGTGGCTAGCACATCCAGGACATAGAACTCGACATCTTGTTGAGTTGGGCCCACCTGGACTCTGATCTACACCGTGCCCATGACCTCCCTGCTCGTATTATCATATACCCAAATTACTTAGGCTGTAGGCACAAAGTCTGCTGGTCTAAGGCCGATTGCATAAGCTGTGCAGGAAGGACAGACATTAATAGCCGAACCGGTGTCTATCAACACCACCGGCACCCATTTCTCCCTGCACTCAACAGATATGTACAAGGGTTTGTTGTGAGCTGAGCCTTCTGGTGGTAGTTCTTTGTTAGAAAATGATCAGGTTAGCTCGGCACCCCTTGGGAAGACCAATCCCACAAGCTGTTTGGGGGTAATGTCAATGGACAATTTAGCCTTGTCCATTGTTGACAGTATTGCCTATCGATGTACCCGGGAGGCCATGAGAATACCCCAAATTGAGATGTCAGCTTGGATTTTTTTAAGCTGCTTCAACACTGCCTTTTCTTCCAGCTGCTTCTCTTTATGTTTCTCAATCTCTCTGTCTTTACTAAATGCCTCAGCTTGATCTAAGTGCGGTGGCTTAAAATATCGCCCATTTCTTGTCATGTGATCTACTTCTTCAGCGTACCACGTGTTGTCTGGAAGGCACTCACCCCAGTCTTCGTCAGTGTGGGTTAGATGCAAATCGTCATCATCCCACCATACACTTTCAGCAGCCGACAAATAGTTGTCTGACTCCATTTGTATTACCTTCACATCACAAGTATCCCCACAGGGCGTTGGGCCATTACAGCTTCCTGATTGTCTTCAACCCTCTCTCATTCAAATTGCTTTAGTGCAGCTTCCTATTCTGTGTCCACAGTGCTCATAGCGCCCAGTTCCTGAGCTGAATTTTCCACGCTGGTGTTCTCCGGCAACTTTCCCTTTTCATCAACCCTTCTAGCCACTACAGCAATTTTGCTTCTTTTTCCTCCGGTTTCATTTCAGTTCTTTCCTCCTTGTCTGGCTCATCACTCAACCATCCAGAGTTGTCCATTGATCCGTTCAAGTCAAACTAGCAAATCTGCACATCCCTTTGATCCTATTCATCAAAGAACTGCAAGTTGTCTAAATCCTCCTTGAGTTCCGCCAAATCATCCAAACCATGGCTCGGGGCATCTTCCCTAACCACATTAACCTCCACTACAGTTAGCAACACCAATTCCGACTTGACTTGGCTAGTTGGCATAATGTAACAGCTTGGATCGTACACCCCCTTAGGCAAGTCCTCAGAGCTCTCCGACAACGGACTCATACTTTCCTCTAAGGCTAGCCTCCCTTCTACTGCAATTGTCACCACCACAGGCTTAGGTTGAAGTGCGGACGTGTCCATCATGCACAAATCTGTGCTTTCAAGAATGAACAACGTCAGTCTTGGTAAGTGGGAAGGGGTAATATATATGCTGGAGTCGTAAGGGATGGCCAATGTATGGATTAGGTTTAGATTTTGAGGTGGGGGAACTTGATTGTGGCTCGGAAGAGGGTTTGTAATTACATTTGGTTTCTAGGGTGGTGCGATCACCTTGTTGTCGATAAGGTCTTGAATCTCATAACGCAGTCGGAAGCATTGGTTAGTATCATGACCATGCTGTTGGTGAAACGCATAGTATTTTGCTGGGTTGTGTTTGGGTAGAAGAGGATCAGGCAGTGGGCGAGGCTCTGATGGTTTGAGGTGCCCCTTTTTGACCAGCACCTTCATGGCTTGAGATAGGGTCATGTAAAATTGAGTAAAAGTCCTCTGGATTGGACAGGGTTAGCTGAAGTTTGTGGAGCTGTGTTGGCAAAGGGATTGGTAGTCTTGGTTGTGGTGGTGACAACGTTCACATCTGACGGCCTCACAACTGTGCTACCACTGGTGGTAGCATTGGAACTATGCACAAAATGCCTTTTTGTCAGTTCTTTCTCATCTGTAATCAGCCCTTGTTTCATGGCATCTTCAATCTAAACCCCTATCTCATGGAGCTCAGTGAATGTAAACAGAGGTAGGACGATCATCTTCTGTAACAACTTTTCATGCAGATTGCAGACTACCATCCTTATCTGATCTTTCTCAAAAGGCCTTGTGGTCATCATCGAGGCCTTAGCTCTCCACCTTGTCACATATTCAAAAAAGCCCTCTTTCGACTCTTGGCACGTTGCCTCAAGATCATGAGTTGTGACCTCAATTTGTGTGTTATATGAATATTGTGCGATGAAGACCTCGACCATCTCCTCTCAATTCTGCTTGACAAAATATTCTAACTTCGTATACCAAATGGCCGCTATACCAGACATGGTACGGCCAAAAAGAGATAGCTTTTGTAGTCTAGTCAATCCCATCGGCTGCAAGATGTTCGAAAACAGCAGTAGATGAACCATGGGATCTTTAGAGCCGTCGAATCAATCAATGTGCAACATTTTGAACCGATCTGGCAATCTCACTGCAGAGTCGGTATACCCGTCCTCTATGTCAAGGATAGAGTTAACACCTTGTGCTCTCTTGAATAGCTTCTCCAATTTATTAACCTTGAGCACAGTTGGGTCCACCTCAAACTCGAATAGAGCCTCAGTTTGATACACAGGTGCTTTGGAGGCTTGTGCTGGGATCGGATATGTTGGATTACCTTGATTTTCTTGGACATTAGCAATATGGGCAGTGGCTCCAGGTGCTGGGATACCCATGGGAGGTGCATGGGATGCAGAAGTTGCTGCTGGTTGCGGCTGTTGTTGTTGTAGCCTGTTTATTACCTCAACCTGACGGGCTGTGACCTCGCCTAACGAGCAGCATCTTGCTGTAGGGTTTCAACTATTTGCTGAAGATGATGTATCAATTCTTCTATACTGACTGGGGGATACTGTGTCATCGGAATAGGCGAGTAATCTCGTGCTGGACTAGAAGTAGAAGACTGTCCCTGAACCTAACTGGATACGGGTGAATTGAGGGGTGACTATTGTAAAAACTAGACCGGTGAACTCTGTCTGACTCTCCTCTGTCTTGTGACTAGTGGGAGTGAAGTAAACACAGGTTGTCCCCAAACAAGATCTCGATTTTGCAAAGCCTTCTGACTTAGGTCTAGAGTACTTGGGGAATATCCGAACTTTTTGAAGCTATGGTGTTAAACTACCTAGCAAAAAGAAATAAAGAAAAAAAAGAAAGTAGTAATCAGAAACCGCATAGCACCTCAGCTAATGATGTTACCAACACTGATATAATCAAAGTCGTAAGACTGCACTCAACACTGAATTCTGCCCCCCTAAAATGGATACCAAACTTGCAACTGATACGCATATTCTTGTACAGTTTCACTATAAAGCACATACCAATTAAGTGAGAGCCAAACACCCCTCTATGAGGGGGTAAGGTTACCCTGTCCTAGTTTCGTCAGGAACGAGGGTTTACTATTCAAACAAAGCGGTTTCACACAATCTTGTATTCGGGTAAGCATCTTGTCCTAGTTTGGAACAGTCTCTATGACTTTTCGATATGCAACTAGGCCGAATGGTCAGAAGAGTACCTCAGCTAGACTACCTAATATACTTCTCACACCTAACACCGAGAAATGAAAAGAGGATCAAACGGTACAGCGGTAGTCTAGATCCAATGGTTGTGTTCCTATCATGGCAAAGCCCGTGACTAGTCAGCCTTTTGGCAAGTTTTTTAGGCAAGCCTCCGACAAACCGTCCAGGAATAGCAGATGACAAACACAGTGACTTAAACACACGAATGCAAATGCAATGCAAATAAACATATAAGTGTAGATAAAATATCATATCATGAATTTCGAGTCAAGTTCTCTAATTCCCCAGCAGAGTCGCCAGAAACTGTAGCTCGACTTTTTCGTGCCCCTCTCGGAAGACAAATAAGCCCTACAGTATCGGACTCCCACGGTTCTCAATCTGATTCCACAAGTGCAATGTAAAATAGATAAACACCAAAGAGTCCAAATCCGGCAAATCTTTTGGAAAATCGATTTTGAATCAAATTGCCAAAAATGGATTGCTTTACTAGATATAGAGTCGCCACCTAAATGTTTTTGAAAAATTTAGGAAACCCATGACTCGTGCCAAAGGCCACGTGTTTGTCATTACCAAGATTGTCTCGGCTTGGGAACTTAGATACGAGAGCAAAAGGTCATGAATTGAGCACCCCCACTTGCCCAATCAAAGATCGACCTCTACTAATCATGATATGATTTTTATCTACATTTTATGTTCTTGTTCCGATTTATTAGGCTAGCATTACTATGTGATGCGCACACACACAAGTATAGACTAATTTGCAATAATTGGAACACTTAATTTATGTTTGTTTTGAAATTTGTTTCAAATATATACCACTTGAAAAAGTGATATCATATTAACATTACTCAATTTATTCCAATTCAAGAAATTAGCCTTTATCCACAGGCATTCGAACAGTTTATCATCTAAGCACTTAGCCACATGGTAAACATGCTTTGATATGGAAACAATCACATTCATGCGATATGCTAAAGCACAAAAATGCTCACCTAGTACTCTGAGGCGAGCCAAAACAAGCAAAAAGTTAGAAAATACGCATGATCCTAACTAATGCAACACATGCGATATGCATTTACTAGGCTCGGCTACTAATATGGCATATGAATCAATTTGATAGCATGCTGTCTAAGCACCTTTTCAAAGAAGTATTTAAATGACAATGCAAGTTAGAATGATGAACTGAGCCTCTATGCATGTAAAACAAGTAGATGCAAGGCATGAAATATGCTAAAAGAAACATGATACCCTAATCTAACCATCATAAGCTAGTAAATAAAAGGGAGAAAGACGTGGGGTTGGAAGACATACACATTATTACAACATTTGCACCATCACGCAGAAGAGTCCAAATGAATAAATTAGCTAAGCTAATTAATTAACTATTACGAAACAAATGAATAAATTAGCTAAGCTACTTAACTAATTATTACAACAAATTAATTAACTATTCTAGCTAACTAATTATTACAACAAATTAACTAACTAATTAATTGCGTGAATACAACATAAAAGAAGCGCTAAGCTAGCTATTCTAATTACTCCGCCTCGGGAAACGAGGAATGCTCATGCATGCATGGACTTTCTACCCAAAAAAGCCAATGTTTCTGCTGCCAAATGCCTCTGTTGCACAATTGAACACTTGCACTACTTTCCTCCTCAAAACCAACTCTGTTTTGCTTCAAAAGTACACTGCTGGATTTTGCACAGGTGGCCGGCAGATGGTCTGCTGTCTACTGATGATTAGATTGTCCTGCTGCAATAGAGAGCAAACAGAGCAGGACATGGTATTCTCGAGGGCTTGTTTGCACAACTCACCCATCTTTATCATCAAACAGCTCAAAGGAGTAGCAAGTTTGATTCACAAACCACCAATGGATGCAATTTCATTGCATGATGGCTTATTAATCAAGTGTGCAAGTTCAATGAATGCAACAAAACAAAACTCTCAAAAGTACCTCCCTATCATGAAAGATCAAGGGAAGTAGTTGACAATGAATCTTGAGCCGTTTACATCACTAATAAGTATGAAATGACTCAAGACTCAAGGGTTCAATTAATGTCCGATTGAACCCTAACCAAATTATTATCTTGCACCTTTTTTATTCACCAATTTTATTACTCCATTTTAGTTACCTCTCAATTCTTTAATCAATTAAGTCCAAAAGTGAGTTTAAGTCCTCTAATAGAAAGAGGGCTCAAACCAAGTGTTGTTTTGGGCATGAAAAAGATATCATACCATTGGTAATAAACCCTCAAATGGATTAAACCATTAAGCATGACACCTCAATCTCATGCGTAAACAAACAAATAGTTTGAAACTACTTTCAAAGCAAAGAAAAAGCCAAGAAATGAGGGAGGTTGCCGAGGTAATTAAAGGTGAGAACAAGTAAGAAAAGCACTAAATAAATGCTATTAACTCAAATAAGTTGTGTCTAATGCCTAAAACACCAACCTTATGAGGACAATTACACTACAAGCATGCAATATAAGGCTCAAATGCAATGAACACTTAAAAATAGTCTTAAAACAGTGCTAAATAAGTCCTAAAACATGCTGGAATTAAGACAAAAATAGTTAGAATAATAAGCTAAAACATGGATTATGCTAGGCTAGTAAGCAAAAAACAATGAAGGGAGGCTAACCCCTCCAATTTTGGACTTCAACCATGATTTTAGCCACTAAAATAACTCTTTAAATTAGTGTTTAAAAGCTCAAAAAAAGATAGTGTGATGGTGGAAACACAAGGGTAAAGGCCTTGAGAGTAAGGTATAAAGAATGGTGAACCACCCCTCAACCTTTATTGGCCTTAAAATGCAAGTTTCATCCAAAAATACAGAGTTTATACAGCCCAAAAATTATTGGAAAACAATAGGAAAAAAAGTAAATAAAGCAAGAAGAGAGGCAAAGCTTTATACCTCTTGAAGAGGAGAACCAATTCTAGGCAACTAATCAAGACAAACACACCCTCAAGAGCTCAAACAAGTCTCAAAGGTACCTCAGCTCAAAGATGGAGAGGTTTGGTTAAGAGTATATAGGCAAAAGCTTGCAAAAAGCTAAGAAATTTCAAGAGAGAGAGAGAGAGAGAGAGAGAGAATTCTAGATAGATAGAGAGAGAGAGAGAGAGAGAGAGAGAGAGAGAGAGAAAATTTTTGCTCTAAAAATTCCAACCTTAAAAATGGAAAGGGAGGCCTCCTATATATAGAAAACCAAGCGACTCCCTCAGAAATATCTATACATACACGTGTAGGAAGGTGCATACATCTGTGCCAACAGCTGGCACAGCTGACTAAAAAATATTTGCAAAACACATTGGTAGCCGGCAGGCCACTACTAGTGGCCGGTAGGCTACATCAGTGGCCAGCAACCAGAAGCAATGGCCGGTAGCCAAAAGAAAGGGTCCGACAGGCCACAAAAGGTTGCAGGCTTCCAAAAACAAGGCAACAGGGGTGTAGGGTTTGAAAGGCTCAAAGTTGTGGCACTCCGCTGAGGACTTTGAACACTTGACAAGCATATATATCATCATTGGGTGTGTAAGCAATAACGTCCAAGTCGTAAAAGCAGTCAAAAATGGGGTGTCTACAATATATATCTAGGCTATTTTGGTCATTTTGAGAGAGTTTTCCTTATGGACATAATATTTCAAAGTGCGGACCTTTGGGCAAAGAAAATTCAAATTTGGATTTATGGACTGAGTGCCCTAGTTATTCTAATTGAAATTGAATTTGTTTAGAACTTTATATATAAATGAAATAGCGATACCGATGTGACTTTTTAAGAAAAAAGTAAGTCTTTAAAATGTATCGCATAAAAAAAGGGAAAAATATTACTTATATATATATATATATGATATCATTTTGTACAAAAATAATTTACAAATTTTTTTAATATTTTTATTTAAAAAATACTGCATCATGCAACTAAAAGAAATGAAATGAAATTTTCAGGTTCAAAATAACTGAGCAATTAACAATTACCAAATTGTTTGGTTCAAGTTATAGTTCTTTTTTCAATAAAACTTGGGCCAAAATATTTAGGGTTGGTTTGGGATGTTCTAAAAAAGTATATTTTTTTACTTATTGGCTTATATGGGTTGGGTTTGGATTGGGTTTGATGTGATGTGTTAGAGAGGTGATGTGATTTAAATAAGATGATGTGACTTAAATAGGATAGTGACTTTTTAACTTTTTGTATTATTTAGTTTATGCCAAACCAACCCTTAGTATAACTTTAGCTTACAATTTATGAGACATAAATAGATTAAATATGTTGAAAAAATTAAAACAACAAGAAAAGTGTTTCTAATTTGTAAAAAGCTACAACGAAGGCCTAATGTCTAAAATGGATTTGGGACCATAAGTTCATATAAATGTATTGATATTTGTAAATAATTTGTACATATTTTTTTTTATTAATAATAATTTCGAGGCTTTACTATTTCATTTTGATGAGTCAAATTAACAAACAGTTCGTAACGGCGCTTCTGCAACCGCGCCGTTCGGTTCCTGTCCGAAACTTCTGGTGTTGTAAAAAGGAAGCAATGACGGAAGGCCTTTTTGGTACGGTTCGAAGACCGGTTCCTCACGTCGGTACAGCTTTCAGTGTGGGTTGGACAATTATTTTTATTTTTATCATTTAATATTTGGATAAATTACGAATAAACACTTTGAAATGTGAATTACTTCTTTTCATTTTAGAAATTATATCACCTCTATTAAGATTTTTAATTTTATAACAAATAATTTTGTTATTAATAAATTATCAAGTCAATTAATAATTTTAATGATGTTAGAAATTTATTTCAATTAATAATTTAAATAATGTTATTATTGTACTGAAGAGTAGGTAGAAATTTTATTTTCTTAATTAATTTTATTAAATAAAAAATTTTGACAATAGGATATTTGCAATTTTTCAAGCTTCAAAAGACAATCCGTATTTTAAAACTAATTTCTATTCAAAATTACGTATAAAATATCACGTTATTTGTCACATGACATAAAAAATATAAAGTTAATTATACTTTTTCACCTATGTATTTTGATTCAAATTTTACTTTAGTTCTTATATTTTTAAATTTAACAACTTAGTTATTACACTTTAAGTCCAATTTCAATTTAGTTTTTCTATACAAATTTGAGATTAAAATTAATAATTTTAAAATATTTGTTAATTTTTTAAAATAATATATAAAAAAATAACAAAAATATAGACATAATGGAAAAATTAAAACTAGGTGAGAAATTTCAATAACACAACCATAATTATCCCACAACATCCACCAAAATCACAACAACTACTACAGTTTTATGCACATCTATCATACAACAGTCAGAACTCAATATCTCAATAATTGAGGTTTATACAACTAACTACTAACTGAATAGTACTTAAGTGTAAATAATAAAATTGATTCAAGCATTGGTATGTTTAATGATATAAAAATTTTTATATTTATAATTACTCTCCTATTGATTATGAGAAAAAAAAAAAAAAAATTCATTTCAAATTCTAATCATTTTAACTTTGATGACCGACTAAATTGTGTAACTCACTTTTTGACAATTACAAACTAAGCAATATCCATAAAATACCACCAAAATTATATTTAATAATTAAACTTGAATTATCACCATACACTTCATTTTATTTTATGAACACTTTTTTATTACTTTTTCTGGGTTGAGATCTATATTGTGTGTGTCAATTTCCGACCACACTGCCAATCAAGCACTCAGCTGGAGAATACTGGCAGAATAGATTAAGCCTGAACGACATGTCACAAAAAAAAAGATTTCGGCGGTGGTTTGTCCACCCGGAGACACTCCGACAATCAAGTCAGTTATCTCTCAAAGATAGCAAAAGTGATTAACTCACCATTCAGAGCATAAAAGTATATCTTAAACCCATGAGGGTGCCTCTCTTTTATAGCCAACACTTACCTAATCCCAATAGAAGCCTAACTTCAATGGACTTAAAATTACTGCTAATCTTAAACTCCCAGTAGGATTAGAACTAATTGAGTAAGTTCAGTTCGCCACCTTTGTACACTTCTGTTTAGGAGATGAGAAGGCCAATAAATATAAAAATCGAACAAAACTCCCTTATTATGAGAATTTGTTATGTTGTTTATTTCTTTTTTGATATGAGACTTTTTTTAGGTTAATTGTTCAGCGCATATATATGTTAGATTATAATTGTTCGGTTGTAATTCTCTCCGTATTGTAAATACTTCTATTACTAATTGACAAATAATAATAATAAATAAATCTATGGTAACATGTACAAATTAGAATGTTGTCACATAATGTATATACATTTAGAGATGTGGGATCAATATATTAAAAGTTTCCCATTCGTGTGGTCAAAACCTAGGAATGATACAACAATTACAAAACTATGTATTGAGTATTATTTTATGTCAATTTTCTTGTTGATAGAAATGTGTGTTTGAAATAAGATGATGTAGCCCCAACAAACGGCAAGGGATTTGTTAATCTTAATTAGAGAGCTTTAAAGAACTATATATATGGCTTTAATGTCAATGTTGTTCATAGGGAACCAAAAAAATTAGAGTCAATGTAGAAGTGTGGACCAAACTAATCATGAATCCTATGAACTATGAAAATTTTAGATTATTAGCTAAAAACAGAATTTTGTGTGTGTGTGTGTGTTTGGGAAATAGGTTTGCCAAATTATCTAAGACCATTTTAGCAAAAGAAATGAAATTTATTTGAACTAATAAAGTGAACATTTAGTGGCCAAATAAGGTCAATCCATCATGTACAAATCTATTGTTTAATTATGGCAAATTACACCAAAGGTATTTATAATTTTTCTCTAATTTTATTTTGGTCTTTGATGTTTCAATTTGAACACATTTACCCTCCAAATTTTGTTTTCGTGTCAAAAAGGATAATTAAGAATGAAAGTTAAGTTTTTTGATGAAAAATAATCACATGCATTGCACATGACCATCTTTTAAGAATAAAATAATCTTTTTTTCATTCCCTCTCTATGATTCATCTTCTTTCTTTCTTCCACCATCACCACCCACAGCCACCAACCACCACCAAAACACCTCCTCTTCCACACCACTACCTCATCAAAGTAACTTTAAACCAGCAAAAAATCAACCTCAAACTAATAGCAAATCTCATCACTCTACCAACTTAAAATCCACCTCCCATCACCCTAAAACCATCATTAGAGTATCACCATCAAACTCTCTCTATCCTACCACCCTCACCACCCTAAATCCAACTTCAAATGCTCCCATCAAAATTTGCCTCTTCAATGAAGCAGACCATTGAATCCACCGCAACAATCTATGGTGAAAAACTTTTGTATACGCATCATACACGCACAAATATATACAAATTGAAGTGGGTTTGACTAATGTGCTCAATTTTTTTGCTTGTCTCATATATACATGCAACACACAAACATATATATATATATATTGAATTCATGGAGTGCAAGAATGATGGGTTTTGTACAATTATTTTGCTTTGGTTTCATAGATATTCACACACACCAGGATCCCAATGTTGGGGGGTTCAAAATGAAAGTATTGACAAGTCTAAGCAATGAGGTCATGACAAATTTAAACGACTAAAATAGTAATTAAAATCAACAAATCACTCTAAAATTAAGCTAATAAATAATGGGAAAAAAAAAATTAAGTACTATTGGAGTAACATATGATATTGTGTTATGTGGTACTCCAATATAAAATGAAAAATTGCAAAACACACACCAATTGGTGAACCAATGAAGTTCATCATTTGTCTCGCAACTACCTAATTAAGGTGAGTTGTCATGTCCACTCATAAAAACTTTCACTACGTGATTAGTTCTAAACACCACATAAACATTATTGCAAGATGCTTTCTGGGATTATTAAATAATTATCCAATAATAAGAATACCAAAAATGTATTATAGGAACTTGAACTTCAATGATTCATCATTAAAAAAATACAAATCATAAATATTATCATGACTAAAGAATATATGTTACATAATTCACCTAATCTATGAATGGTAATGAATTACAAAATATAAAGGATTTGAAGGAATCATTGTATATTTAAATACAGTGAAATAGTAAAATATTAAGAATTGGGGGGGTGGGGACAAAAAAAAATTATATTTTTTTCAACTCCAAAATTTCATTACATATGCAGGAAAGCTTGCAAACTTAGCCGGGGCCAGGCCCCCTTCCATCTGTCCCTGTTCACACAACGCGCGCGCACACACACATATATATACATGTAAATTGAATTGAATTTGTGGGTTAGAATGATGGTTTTCATGCAATTAGATGTAGAAATAGTTTATAAGAGCTATAACAATTGGGTTTTGGTGACTGATGGTAGGATCTCAGTAAAGATAACACGAGAGCAATTGGAATCTTACCATCCCTATTTCAATCAACATGTACATTCATATATGACTCAATCTCATAACCTCAATTGATTACAGACCAATTTCTATCTCATCAGCAATAACCAATTTCAACGTAATGTGTTGGCTTGAAGAGGGATGGTCTGTGCAAGGAGGTGGGTAGGGTGATTTGTGCAGAAAGGGGTTGTGAAATGATCTGCGTAGGAAGGGGTGAAAGGGCAATTTGAGCAAGAATGAAAAGGAATTGATGGACGATAATTTGATCTAAGAAAGGAAGAGAGGGAAAATTGAGGTTGTAGATAGAGAAGATGGAAGGAGGAGTGCTGGTTGTGTATTGCCATGTGAAGTGGTTAATTTGGTGGTATAGGGTTGGTAGGTAAGCAAAGTGAGAGAGTCAACTCAGCAAGTGACTCAAAGTGAATGAACTTAATATGTTTGTATATATTTTTATTTTTGCCCTTAAAAGATGGTCATGTGTAAGGGATGTGACCATTTTCCATCTAAAAACTTCTCCCATCCACAATTGTCCTTATTTGACACAAAAACAAAACTTCGAAGACAAATATGTTCAAATTGAAACATTAGGGACCAAAATGAAGCTCAAGAAAAATTATAGAGACCTTTGATATAATTTGCCCTTTAATGACTAATCTGAATTAGCTCAATTAGTGACTCTGTATACTTTCAACTGAGAGGTTAAAGGATCAATTATTACTAAACATAATAATTGATTATTAATTCATCTTTCTTTAGTTATTTATTTCTCTTTTATTGTGGAACTATTTATTGTATTATGTACCCCTATTGTTTAGTTATTTATTTCTTGTAACTGTTTGAGAATTGATTATTTTAGTTAAATTTTTTTAACTTTTTATAAAAAGATGTAGACAAAGGTAAAGAAAGTTGTGTGATAATTTATAATAACTTTTTGACTAAAAACTAGTACCTCTTTAAGTAGTAGTTGTTAGTATTAAAGTTGCGATTCATATTATTAGACTTCTTAATAATTGATTATCCACTTTAATGTAATTATCTTGATATTTGTAACATGTACCTCGGTAGCTAGCTTTAGCTTTATTGAATTGGTTGCCATGATTCTTTAATCAACAATTTCTTTTTTTAAGTGTTCCCTTCACAATAATAATTAAAATAAAATAAAAAAAGTGAATAACACTTATCAATTGCATTAGAAACATAAAAGAATTTTCACATAATGAAATGTGGTGGGAAAAAAAATCGTGCCATCAGGCTGTGGCGGCTTTCCGGCAATTGTTGGATGCTTTTAGACTTGAAATACACTTACAAAAGTATGAAGAAGAGGTTGGGGAGCAATGGGAGACTCTCTGATGCCTAAGTTAGTAAACAAGCAGACAAAGGAGTAAAATATATGAGTAGAAGTTTAGGTTGGAGTGTTAGAATGTGTGTACCTTAGTTTTGGATGTCACCTTTATTTGTACTTTGCTCCCACAAGCTATTATAGACGGTTGTGCCTCCTTGCACTCCTCATGTCAACCCATTTTCTCTAGGGATCGTGTACTAGATTGCCGGGATTATCAAGGAGTTTGTTGGGCCACGACTTTAAGAACACGCTTTTACCCAATCTACCCCTTGTGGGTGCACGCTTCCGTCCTACTTTCCTGGCCTTGTACGTCTGAACCCCTAGTTTTGGACTCTTGGTTCTCTAGACTTGCCATTTTATTAATATGGATCTAACTTTCTGGTCTTGCCCTTCCATAGCTCATTTTAGCCTTCCACATGAAACATAGATGTAAAGATTTAGTTTCATTCTGTGAAAAAATATTACTTGCTTCTGTGAAAAATCTGTGTATTCTTAAATTTACTTGATCACCTACTGTTATTAGTTGTCAATGAATTATAATAACAAGGGATGAGAATAGGTAGGGTATGGGTCGAGAGTCCCCTAAGCTACCCCACACCCGTTTCCACCTCTTGCCCCTGACCCGACCCTCATAAAACTCTCCCCTACCCCCACCCAAACCCACAAATATAACTCTCACCGTCGACCTTACCCGATCCGCAACACAATCAAAAATTTAACAATAATATTAAAATTTAATAATTAAAACTACAAAATACTATTTATAATTGAAAAAAATATTATATTGTACATATATTAAAATTATATTATATATATAACATAATAGAAACTCAATAATACATTGTATAGATATTATATATATTCTATGGTGAATTACACTAACAGTCCCTATAGTTTGGGGTTTGTGTCACTTTAGTCCCTGACTTTTCAATTGTGACACATTTGACTCTGAATTTTGAATCTTGTTCCAAATAAGGACAATTAAAGATATCATTAGATTTTTCAAGGGTAAAATTGTCAATTTGATAAAATATAAGCTAATTTGACAAAAATAAATGTCAAACAAATATTTTTGAATTTTTAAAAATTATTTCTACCCACTAAAAATAAAATTATGTGAAATTGATAAATCTTTTAAACTTTTTTTTTTTTACCAAATTAATTTTTATTATATGTTTGGATAATGATCATGTAAAATTAATTTTTAAAAATTAATCGTGTAATTTTTATTAATTTTTATCAATTTTACATAATTTTATCATTGGTGGATAAAAATAATTTTTAAAAAATAAAAAATATTTTTTTGACATATATTTTTGTCAAATTAGTTTATATTTTATTAAATTGACGATTTTGTCCTTGAAATTAAACAATGGTATCTTCAATTGTTCTTATTTGAAATAATATTTAAAATTCAGGGTCAAATGTATCACAATTGAAAAGTCAGGGAGTAAAGCGACACAAGTCTCAAACTATAGGGACTATTAGTGTAATTTGCCCTATATTCTATAAAAATTTAAAAATATATTATACACATATTACATATCTATGTAATATTGTTATTTATTTATTACTATATTTATAGATAGGATCGGGTTCAGATAAAAAAATACTCTCTCCCACCACTTACCCAAATTCAATCGAATTTTTCAAAAAATTTCTCAAATTCAACCCTACCCCTATTTAACCACCCCAAACCCATTCCATTAGGGAGAGTAGGGACTCGTCGAATCGGGATATTTTGCCATCCCTAATAATAACCGTCAACATGTTTGGCTGATATGATCATCAAGAAGCTACGAATCATGCTTTTACAGTAAAAAATTCTGTACAGGAGTTTGTTAGAATTTGAGTCTTACCACACCAAAATCCACACTGCAATGGCCTATGGACTTTGCTTCTTCTGTTTCATATACCTACCCAATATAAACCTCCATTCCACATGCTCAATAACCATGTTTGGAAATTAAAACAACACTCTCTTTTCAAATGCTCAAGTCTACAAGTCATTACAACAAATTAAGATTTTAAAGATCAAAATTCACGAATAAAATTGCATTATCAAAATGTTATTGTTGTATTTTTAATGATAAAATTAGACATTTACTAATAAATCACTGTCATTTTGGACCAAAATTTTCGTCTCAAAAAGTAAATACTTTGACATCAAATTATTTTGTTCTTAAATATGAATTCATTAGTGACATTTTTTAAATTTTGTTGCTAAAGATCTTTTTTTTTTTTTTTTAACTTTTTGAGACAACCTTTTTAGTGATGATTAAAATTAGTCTCCTAAAATTTTTTGAAACACAATTTTTATTTTTAAAAATGAAAAAAATTAATTTCTAAAACCGTTAAATGTTGTAGTGAGTTACAATTGTTAATTTTTTTTTTTTTTTTTTTTTTTGATAACTAGGTGTCTCGGATCAACTTGTGCACATCTCGCTAATCCAAACCATAAAGTTAACGGCCTAAGTAAACTTCCAGTGACCCTTTAGATGACTCAAACTCGAAATCTTAAATCTTAATTAGATGGTCACTACATACACACATGAAATTGACTTGCAACAATTTTTACTAGACCTTTAGATTACTCAAACTCGAGATTTTGAATCTTAGTTAGATGGCAATGGCCCTGTTTGGTAGGGCTTATTTCCAGTTTATTTTAATTTTTAACTTAATTTAAACTATTTTGATGTGTTTAGTTCTGCTTAATAATACAACTTATAACTTTTTGTAAGTCAAAAATCTACTTATTCTTTGAGTGGGGGAGGAGAAGCTTAATTTATAAGTCAAAAATCAGCTTATGTTCACATTTATAAGCTATAAGCAGTTAAGTTATAAGTTATAATCACTTTCCCACAGCTCTACCAAACGGGGCCAATTGATATAACTTATAAGTTATAAGTTATATATGGATTTATAATCACACATGAAATAGACTCAAAACAAATTTTTTTGGGTCAATTGATAGGAAGTAATTACAAATATGAAAAAACATATGATGAAAGAATTGGAAATGATTTTTGAGAACTTTTCTATCAAATTTAAATTTGTTAAGGCACACAATTTTTTTTTTTTTTTCAAATAATCATACTTTCTGCAAAGAATGAATATTTTTTTAATCGTGCTACATGTATCCTAAAAGCACACACATGACACGTTAACAAGACTAAAATAATTTGTATGATTTATTTATAAAATTATAATTATGATCAAATTTTTCAAAATAAAAAATAATTAAATTATGTAATTAAACTTAGGAAAAATTACTCATAAATCCTATTTGGAGAAAAATTATTCCATTTAGTCCTAAAAGTTTTCTTTCAAACCAATTAGTTCTTTTTATTTTGGGTATGTTGTATTTCCTTGATTTGAAGTTTGAAAATTTACTTGTTTATCCTTGTGTGTAATTTTGTTTAAATTTTTTTCTAATGTTGGGTGTGCGTGGGTATGGTAGGTTTTTTACGTTTCTATTTTTTGTGAGTATTTAGTGGAGTGATTTGTAAATGGATGAGTTACCCGTTTGTGGTGTTATTGGTGTGGTATTCGTTCTTTTTTGTGATGTTCGTCCTTATTGTAACATTGATATTATAACATTGACATTAATTTTTTTTTTTTTTTTATCAGCAAAGAAAAATTTCATTTAACAGTATGAAATTAAAGGTACAAGAAGATGACAAGCATCAAGAGAGATTCGGAAAGTATAAAAATACCCCTACTACTACTACTACTCGCATCCATACAACCAATCCCTTGGCCTCTCGTTTTTTTAAAAAAAAAAGTTAAAAAGAACTTAACTAAAAATAAAATACATGACACCCCACAAAATCAACCCACCAAATCACAATTTTTCCAACACCCAAGCAGCCATACCATCCAAACTAAAATCTATTCAATCAACCCACATGGCCAAGACCACGCCTCTTAACATTCAAATGTTACACATAAAAAGACTCCTTACTATAGTTTTATCAAACGTAACACTTCAATATAATACTCCAAAACAATTCCTTAGTGTAGCACTCTAAAGTAAGACACAAAAAAATTTCTTATTGTAACACTCTAATGTAACCCAAAAAAAAAAAAAAAAAAAAAAAAAAACTTCTTAATGTATTTTTTCTAAATGTAACACTCTAATATAACACACGCAAAAATTCCTTAATGTAACACTCTAATGTAACACAAAAAAACTCATTAGTGTAACAATCTAATGTAGACATACAAAAAAAACTTCTTAATGTACTTTTTCCAAATGTAACACTCTAATATAATAGTCTAAAAAAATCTTTAGTATAATACTCTAATGTAACACATAAAAACTCCTTAGTGTAACATTTCAATATAACACAGAAAAAAAACTCCTTAGTGTACTTTTTCTAAACGTAACACTTTAATATAATACTCAAAAAAATTCCTTAGTGTAGTATTTTAATGTAACACAAAAAATTCTTTAGTGTACTTTTTCCAAACGTAACGCTCCAATGTAACCAAAAAAAAACTTCTTAATTTATTTTTCCTAAACATAACACTAAAAAGAAAATAATGTGTAATTCTTCAAACCATTCCAAAAGGAGTATAAATATTCTTTAGTAAGTTTTGAACAAGTGTATAATTTCAAACTGTGAATGTTATGTTTGAAAAAAAATACACTAAGGAGTTTTTTTTTTTTTTTAGTGTTTTTGTGTGTTATATTGGAATATGTTATATTGGAGTGTTACGTTTGGAATTATATTAATTGAAGTATTACGTTTGGAAAAAGTACACTAAGGACGAACTCTACCAAAAAGAATGAACACCACACCAAGAACACCACAAACGGGTAACATCATCCACTTACAAATTACTCCACTAAATCCTCACAAACAAACAAAAAAAATAGAAACGTAAAAATCTACCTTAACCACATACACCCAACATTAGGAAAAAAATTCAAACAGAATCACACACAAGGACAATTAAGTAAATTTTCAAACCCCAAATCAAGGAAATACAACATACCCAAAATAAAAAGGACTAATTGGTTTGAAAGAAAACTTCTAGGAGTAAATGAATAACTTTTCTCCAAATAGAATTTATGAGTAATTTTTTCAATTGATATTATAACATCAACATTAATTAACATTCAAATGTAACACTAATGTAACACATAAAAAGACTCTTTACTATAGTTTTCTCAAACATAACACTCCAATATAACACTCCAAAAAAACTCATTAGTGTAACACTCTAAAGTAACACACAAAAAAATTTCTTATTGTAACACTCCAATGTAACACCAAAAAAAAAAACTCCTTAATATTTTTTTTCTAACCGTAACACTCTAATATAACACACAAAAAAATTCCTTAATGTAACACTCTAATGTAACACACACAAAAACTCATTAGTGTAACACTCTAATATAGACATACAAAAAAACTTCTTGATGTACTTTTTCCAAATGTAACACTCTAATATAATATTCTAAAAAAAAATTTAGTGTAACACTCTAATGTAACACATAAAAACTCCTTAGTGTAACATTTCAATATAACACACAAAAAAAAACTTCTTAGTGTACTTTTTCTAAACGTAACACTTCAATATAACACTCTAAAAAAATTCCTTAGTGTAACATTTTAATGTAACACACAAAAAATTATTTGGTGTATTTTTTCCAAACGTAACGCTCCAATGTAACCAAAAAAAAAAAAAACTTCTTAATGTATTTTTCCTAAACATAACACTAAAAAAAAAATTAATGTGACATTCTTCAAACCATTCCAAAAGGAGTATAAATATTCTTTAGTAAGTTTTGAACAAATGTATAATTTCAAACTGTGAGTGTTACGTTTGAAAAAAAGTATACTAAGGAGTTTTTTTTTAGTATTTTTGTGTGTCACATTGGAGTATGTTACATTGGAGTGTTACGTTTAGAATTACATTGATTGAAGTGTTACATTTGGGAAAAGTACACTAAGAAAAAAAATTAATTTTTTTTTTACATTGGAGCATTACGTTTGAGAAAAATATACTAAATAATTTTTTTTAGTGTTACATTGTTATGTTTAGAAAAAGTACACCAATAAGTTTTTTAGTGTGTTACATTGAAATGTTACGTTACTGGAGTGTTACATTAAAGTGTTAAGTTTTTTATCATAATGTGGGATTTGTTCTAGAATAATGGAAAATCTAAAACTTCTATAGTTCAAATTGTCCAAATGTGTAATTTTACATTTTGGGAAAATCACTTTTATCCCTAAAAAATTAAACCCAAACATGTAAGTGACTACCTTTATGTAATTTCCACTTTAATGAAACTTTTGGATTTATAAGAAAAAATGAAAGATTAAACCATTCATAAGATTATATTTTGAAATTTATTGGTACTTCACCCTTAAACTTATTGAATCAATTTTTTTTATATTAATAATATATGTAAAACCACTTACAAAATAAATACTTCAAACCAGCTGAGCAGAGTTCAGTCCACTTTGGTAGACTAGTAATAATTCCCACCATTGTTCTTATCAGTTAACCAGTGTTCAAGATTAATGATTGTTCTGTTTAAGATTTTTCAGTCGATGGGATCTGAATTTTTCTTAACAAAATCATATATATTGAGAGGGTAATTTATATGGAAAATTGGGCCAAGCTAGGTAAGTGGACCGTTGTAGACCACAGTGCGAAGTACTGAGCGGAAAGAGGCTTCAAAGTTATTTCGGTCTTGAAAGGCTTGAGGTTAGTCCGGTCCAAGAACACCTTGAAGGTAGCCCGGTCTCAGATTTAGTCCGGTTATAACACATTATGGCTAGACCGGTCCGAGCTTTATTATTCGGTAGCTCGGTCTGGAGAACAATGTATGAAAGAACCAAACTAATGTTAGTTCGGCTTACTCTGCGGCTCAATAAAGCCACACTTACTCCGGTCGTGGTAATCCGGTCAGGGTAAAACCATCTCACTTGGTTTAAGCAGTGAGGGGCGTGTTGAAGGATAAGCATGATCTTTCAGGAGTATGAATCCTAGGAGGACTCTACATGGAGGAGTAAGAGTCCTACTAGGATTGTGCCACACTAAACCTATAAAAGCTCACAAATATCATCTTTGGAGAGGTAATACAACTTTGTTTTCTAAATACACAGAGCTTTTGTCTATTGGTCAAGCTTACTGACTTAGGCATCGGAGAGGTTTCCGGCACCGGAGAGGTTTCCGGCACCCATCCGCCGGCTAGCTCACGTTTGTATTTTCAGGTGATAAAGCGACGTCGTACAGAGGAACGCAGACTTGATCAACAGGATTATACGAGAAGGTTTATTTCTTTCCCGTACAATTGGCGCCGTCTGTGGGAATTTCAGACAAGAACAAACCTCTTGATCAAGCTTTTCCTTTTAAAGCATCAATGGCGCACAACGAAGAATTACCACAGTCCGCCATTGACGGACTAACTCCAGAAGGGGCTGCGAGGCACGAAGGTCTACCTCTTATCCCTCCTATGGGGGATTTGGAGCCACAGAGACAGAATCCCAGGAGGGATACAAGAGGGAGAAGGCGGACTAACAGTCCTCGTCACTCTCGTTCGCAGAGCCCAGAAAGACAAAGGCGGAGGATTGATCCTCAAGCTTTGGAGGATCGCGTCAGGGAACAAGACGAATTGATACATCGAATGGCGGCGGACATGGAATCTCTAAAACGCCAGGTGAAAGGAAAAGGAGTGGCGACAGGAGAGGGGCGCACAAACAAGATGCCCCCTCGCCACTCGGAAAGTCGTAGTAGGAATACTACACCCTATCAAGCAGAAAGCATAAGCCTCAGGACAGGCGATACACAATCCAGATCTTCCAGAACTCGTCACTCCAGGTCGTACACTGAGGGAAGCACATATTGGCCCTCGCATACGCACCAAACGAGATCCAGACAGACAGAGTTGCCCAGATCGTCCGACCTACGAACCGTGCTAGAAGAGAAGGCACAGTGGAAGGAGGACGCCAGGGTGTGCGACCCACACAGAGTTTCTGCCTTACAGTAGTTGGCTCCTCGGACGCATGGAAGCGTCGAGGTTGGAATGCCAATACCGCGCCCCGCCTACGAACCAACGGACAAGGCGTTGGCAAGGCTGCAGACCTCACCATTCGTCCCAGCAATCGAGAACGCGCCCCTACCTTCAGGCTTCCTACGCCCAAATTCACCACGTACGAGGGGAAGACGGACCCTTACTCACACTTGAGCCACTTTCGCCAGGTTATGGCGGTATATTGGCGCAATGAGGCCTTGATGTGCATCCTATTTCCCTCAAGCCTTGGTAACCTAGGCTTGACTTGGTTTGAGAAACTTCCAGAAGGCAGCATAGCCTCCTGGGCACAGTTGGCGGAAGCGTTTGTTACAAGGTTCCGAACAAACACCAAAACACCAGTGGAGATCGACCAATTACTCTCCATCGACATGGGCGACAAGGAGACCCTAAGATCCTATAACAGTCGCTACTGGGAGACCTGTAACCAGATTGGGGACTGTCCCACCAATCTCGCCATTGCACAGTATAAAAGAGGCCTTCTAGTCGAAACAGACTAAGGGACTCAATCACCATGACGCCGCCCCTCACCATGGAAGCCTTAATGGAAAGAGTGCATCAGCACATCAGGGTGGAGGAGGATGGCGCACGTGCCAAAGCGAAGTCCGGCACGATCACAGTACCAGAGAAGAAGGCCTCAGCAAAGGTCAATGCGGTAGATCGCCCGAAAAAAAACGGACGTGGCAGACGAGACAACGGAGAGGACCAGGATAAAACATGGTTGAGAGTCCGCACTGCCATAACCACGGTCTTCAAAAAACCGATCTACCGAATTCTAAGTGAAATACGGGATGAGCCTTTCGTCAGATGGCCAGCCAAGTTAGGCGAGGCTCAGAAGGACTACGACGACAGGTCACGGTGCACCTTCCATAAAGAAAAGGGGCACCGCACTGAAAACTGCACGCCGTTGAGGCAGCACCTAGAGGAGTTAGTGGCAGCAGGTCACCTGGACAAATACATCGAAGGGGGGGGCGCAACCAGCCCCCCAGGACCATAATAACCCCAACGGAATGCCAATCAACGCCCCACCTTAGGACGTGATCAATGTGATACATGGAGTCTTCGAACCTGAGCGTGTATGCGAGCTCAGGGGATCAATCAAAAAGGCTGAGCACTTGAGAGAGGTGCTAAGTGCCCAACCTGCCACCAAGAAGGGGAAGACAGAGGCCACGAACGTCATGTCTTTTTCGGACAAAGACTTGGCAAGAATATATTGCCCCACAATGATGCCCTGGTCGTCACTCTTCGAGTCAAAGACTTTGACGTCAAGCGAATTTTGATCGACCAGGGTAGTTCATGTGAAATAATGTACTACGAAACATTTAAACAGTTGAAGTTACAAGATAAAGACTTGGCACCTGCCGTATCTCCCCTGATTGGATTCAACTCCATGCCAGAATGGCCCGTCGGCAAAATAATCCTCCCAGTCAAAGCAGGGAGTGTGACGAAACAAGTGAAGTTCTGGGTGTTGAAGGTCCCCTCCACTTACAACATCATCTTGGGCAGAACGTGGCTCCATGCTATGCGATCGGTGGCGTCATCCTACCACCAAGTAATGCGGTTCCCCAACAACACCGAAGTAATAGAAGAAGTCTATGGAGATCAGATCATGTCGAAGTAGTGCTTTGTTACAGTGAATGGCAGCCGCGCTGCCAAAGGATACGTTCATTCGGTGGAAGAACCTGAGAGTAATGAACTGTTCGCAGATGTTGGCAAAGCGGCAAGTCAGAAAGCGGTGGAAGACTTGGTAGAGGTAAGAATAAATGAAAAGAACCCGGATAAGTTCTTTTTGCTCGGTTCGTCGTTGTCCAGCACTGAGAGATTAGAGGTCTTGGAATTTTTGACCTCTAACATCGAAGTGTTCGCCTGGACACCATACGACATGCCAGGCATTGATCCCAACTTCATCTGTCACCAACTCAATGTCCACCCATCCGCCAGACCAATCATTCAGCGGACGCACAGATCGGCACTCCACCATGCCGAAATAGTGGCGGAAGAAGTAGGAAACCTGCTGGAGGCAGGAGCAATTAGAGAGGTGCACTACCCAAGATGGATCTCCAACACAGTCGTAGTGCCAAAGAAGAATGGCAAGTGGCGTGTCTGCGTCGACTACAAAACAGTCAACAAGGCGTGCCCAAAAGACAGCTTTCCTCTACCGCGGATAGATCAACTGGTAGACCTAACGGCGGGGCACAACCGACTTAGCTTTCTGGATGCATACAGAGGCTACCACCAAATCGCCATGCATGAACCAGACCAGGAGGTCACATCCTTTACAACTCCAAGAGGACTGTACTGTTACAAGGTCATGCCCTTTGGCCTAAAGAACGCAGGGGCGACGTTCCAACGGATGGTCACCAAGATGTTTGAACCATTGTTAGGCAGAACAATGGAAGCTTACATCGACGACATGGTGGTCAAGAGCAAGGATGAGAATGACCATCTCAAGGACCTAGGCGAGATGTTTGAGATCCTGAAGAAGCACAAGCTGCGCCTCAATGCGTCCAAGTGTGCATTCGGAGTAGGATCTGGCAAATTCCTAGGCTTCCTGGTGACCAACCGAGGTATCGAAGCAGACCCCTCCCAGATCAAAGCAATCCAGGAGTTGGAGAGACCAAACTCAGTAAAAGAAGTGCAGCATCTCACCGGCATGGCAGCGGCGCTCAATCGGTTCATAAGCAGGTCGTCAGACAGACTACGACCATTCTTCCACGCTTTGAAGGCCAAGTTTGAGTGGGATGAAGAATGCGACCACGCCCTGGAAAGCTTAAAAGAATACATGTCTTCTCCACCAATACTTGTCACCCCAGTACCTGGAGAAGAACTCTTCCTATACCTGGCAGTCTCCCAGCATGCAATTAGCGCAGTGTTGGTCCGCGCAGAAGGAATCCAACACCTGCCCATCTATTATGTCAGCAAGACATTACTGGGCGCCGAAACAAGGTACTTGCCACTGGAGAAACTGGCATTGGCCTTGATGATGGCCTCAAGGAAGTTGTCGCACTACTTTCACGCCCACACCATAGTTGTTCTCACAGCCTTCCCATTAAAAGCTTTGTTTAAAAGGACAAACTTTTCTGGGCAAATTCTGAAGTGGACAGTAGAGTTGGGGCAATACGACATCAAGTTCCAACCCAGAACCGCAATAAAAGCTCAAGCATTGGCGGATTTTGTCGCAGAATTCACACCAGGAAGTCATCACATCTGCCCAGTCGACCTGACTGAAACAACCGAACTAGGGATGGAAGTTGACGCCGGAATAGCGCAACCCCTGGTGCAATATACTCAGCCAGACGCCAAGGCAGACCAAAACGAAGCAGGGAAGGAAGAGGCAGACCAAACTACACCAAGTCAGAACTCACCAACAAATAAAGACTTGGTACAATCAGATTGCAAGGGGCAGATAGCCAGCATGGACCTTAAAGAAAACACCACCAACGTGGAAGATCCCAAGGCATCTTCTGAACCCTCCACTTGCTGGAAGTTGTTCGTTGGAGAGATGTGAAAGCTCTTCGTGGATGGAGCATCCAACCGTCATGAAGCAGGACTAGGCATAGTCCTCATCTCTCCAGACGGCCTAGTAGTGGAACAGGCAATCAACCTTGGCTTCCCAACATCAAACAACGAAGCGGAGTATGAAGCGCTTCTTGCAGGTCTCAAGTCAGCATTCTACATGAAGGCCACCGAGTTAATGGTTTACAGCGACTCACAACTGGTGGTAAACCAAATATCTGGCGACTACGAAGCAAAGGATGACAGGATGGCCAAATACCAAGAGTTGGTCAGAATAGAGATCAAAAAATTTGAAGTAGTCAAGATAGAACAAATCGGCAGGAAGGAAAACAGCAGAGTGGACGAACTGGCAGGCTTTGCCTCAATGGCAGACACCTCCATCCCTCATCCATTGCTGATCGACTATCTACCTAGACCAAGCATTGAAGACCCCGAAGCAGAAGAGGTATGTTGTGCAGAGTTAGGCCCTTCTTGGATGGACCCCATCATACTGTTCCTGAAAGACGGCACCTTAACAGAAGAGAAGAAAGAAGCCAATAGAATAAGAGCAAAGTCGCAGCGATTTTGGCTCTCCCCATCTTTGGCATTATACAAAAAGTCGTTCTCAGGATCTTACCTAAAGTGTGTTCACCCCAGCAAAGTGGAAGCGTTTCTGTTCGAAATACACGAGGGCGTATGCGGAAGCCATCAAGGAGGAAGATCGCTGGCATACCGAGCAATTTCACAAGGATACTGGTGGCCATACATGCAAGCGGATTCAGAGAAGTATGTCAAAAAGTGCGAAAAATGTCAGAAGTTCGCACATCAAATACACTAACCTGCCCTTCGCAATGTGGGGATTGGACATAGTAGGGCCACTTCCAACAGCACCCGGCAACAGGAAGTTCTTCCTTGCAGCAACCGACTACTTCACAAAATGGGTGGAAGCAGAAGCCTTGGCATCAATCAAGGAAAAAGATGTGAAAAAGTTTGTCTGGCAAAATATCATCACTCGATTTGGCATACCAAAGGCACTGATATCAGACAATGGCACTCAATTCGACGGTAGGATTTTCAGGGGCTTTTGTGAAGAGTACAAAATAGAGTTCTACAATTCTACACCGGCATATCCCCAAGCAAATGGTCAGGCAGAGGCATCAAACAAGGTAGTCTTGGATGGATTGAAGAAACGGTTAGAGAAAGCCAAAGGCAAGTGGGCAGAGGAGCTCCCTCATGTTTTATGGGCTTACCGCACCACGCCTCGACGATCAACAGGAGAAACACCATTCTCCTTAGCTTATGGCATGGAGGCAGTCATCTCATTAGAAGTTGGCCTCCCCACAATTCGAAGCGAGAATTTTGATCCAGACTTGAACAGCGAAGCCATAGCATTAGAACTCGACCTTGCAGAGGAAAGAAGAGACAGAGCATTGGTTCACATCGCCTCTTACCAACAAGAATTGTCCAGAAAGTATAACAAAACCGTGCATCCAAGGCAATTCAAGATCGGAGATTGGGTACTACGCAAAGTCATGGGAACGAATTGGTTGGATTAGCAGGCAAAGGGGCATACCACTTAGAAGATGAGGACGACAAGACAATTTCCAGGCCATGGAATACTGCCAATCTCAAGTTATTTTATTTTTAGCTTTTTTCTTTTTAAATATGTGTAAATTTTTCCCTTCCTTAATAAACAAGTAGTTTTCATTTCAGTATAAGCATTTTTCTGTGTAAAAGTTTGTTTTAGTAAATTAATGAGTTAGGAGCAGAACGAACACGTTATTCTAGGTTGGCTGGAAAAACCAACTTATAGGTTGGCTGGATTAAACCAACACTCCTCCTAAGCCCAGGATAAGGATCCAGGCTGCAGGACGTTTGGTCGGAATAACCAAACACTTTATTCTAAGTCGGCTGGAAAAACTAACTTAGAGGTTGGCTGGATTAAACCAACTCTTTGTACTCTTCAGCCGCAGTAAGGGTATGGCTGAAAAGTGGTTGGCTGGATTAAACCAACACCCCTCCTAAGCCCAGGATAAGGATCCAGGCTGCAGGACGTTTAGTCGGAATAACCAAACACTTTATTCTAAGTTGGCTGGAAAAACCAAACTTAGAGGTTGGCTGGATTAAACCAACTCTTTTTACTCTTCAGCCAAAGTAAGGGAATGGCTGAAGAATGGTTAGCTGGATTAAACCAACTCTTTTTACTCTTTAGTCGAAGTAAGTATATCGGTTGAACAGTGGTTGGCTGGATTAAACCAACTCTTTGTACTCTTCAGCCGAAGTAAGGGTATGGCTGAGGAATGGTTGGCTGGATTAAACCAACTCTTTTTACTCTTCAGCCGAAGTAAGTATGTCGGCTGAACAGTGGTTGGCTAGATTAAACTAACTCTTAGTACTCTTCAGCCGAAATAAGTATATCGGCTAAAAGAGTGGTTGGCTAGTGAGCCTACTCAGGTTACCAAAAAATATTTCAGATTACAGTTAGAAATCAAGCATTCAAACCGAGATCTCAGTCGTGCAAAAGAGTTCATTGTAAAATTCATGACAAGAGCAAGCATACAAATCTAAAACCGGAATAAAAGTTGAGCACAAAAGAAGATTTTTTCATTGAAGTAAAAAACAGGTACACAGGAGGGGCCGCAGCCCGGTTACAAGTCCAAGAAAGAAAAAATTACAGAATTAGTTAAAAAGATCATCGAGATCGGCTTCAATATCAACACTGACTTCGGTTTCAGAGGTTCGAGCAGTCTCGGTTGGAAGCCCGGTCTCTATTGGAAGCACATTTTCGGTCGTCAAGTCTTCGACCACTGGCTCCAACCGAGCTGACTGATCATTGGCAGGCGCGTTGACAACCGGAGTCTTAGTTTGCTCATCTTCTTCTTCATCGTCAGACGCTTCAAGAAATTGTTTCTGGAGGTCGGCAGCATACTCTGCCAGTGAGGCCGGAATGAAATACTGTGGAGCATTGTAGACCTCGGTGTCAGGCCCACAACCGATCTGCTCCACAGCACCCCTCCAGCCACATTTGAAGAACAAGTCCTTCGCAGCTTCACACTGCTGGATGTATGCAGCCTCGCCATTCTTGAAACCCTTCAGCTCGGCGTCCTCAGCCTTCTTCTTCAGAATTGATATTTCGGCGTCCTTAGCGCCTTCAAGTTGGGCCATCTCCCACAAGTATTTATCTTTTACTTCGGTAACAGTGCGCCGTTTATCACTCTCAGCCGAGGCAACTAGTCCGGTTAGACGAGTTACCTCGGCCTCCAGCTCGGCCGTCCTTTGTTGAGATCGTGTTAGTTCGGCAGTCTTGGCCTCAGCTTCCGTCATTGCCTGCCTTGTTGTTTTTCGGAGCTCCAGCACTTTCCTATGTGCAATGTTGTTCTTCTGAATGGCCTGCAATAGAGTAGTAACTCTCTTTAGCCGGACTGACAGTCGGGAAAAATTAGACAAAGAAAACAGAGCCACTTACCAGGATCATCGATTTTGTTGATGACCGGATGGCCTTCAGCTCGGTGTTTAGTTGCTTGTTGTGGTGCTCCATGTCTTTTGGAAGGCAAACACTCTTGGCTAGATTGAAAGCCATCAAGTGACCCTTCTCAGCAACAACCGAGTCAGTTTCCTGGATATCTTGGTTTTGAAAAGTGATAATTGGAGCCCACTTGGAGGGGTCAGCTCGGTCAGCTTGCTCCGATTGAAGGCTGGGTTGAGGGCTCGGTGGTAGAATGGGCTCGTCCTCGTCAACAAGGCGATGCTCGGTTTGGCTAGTCCGGGCACGCTTGTGCGCCCGAGATGTCGAGGGTTGTTGAGAGGGAAGAGCCACCACGGTTTCTTGGGTTTGACTTTGTGGCGGTACTTCGGATCTGTTAGTTTCGGTCAGAAGTGCCCATAGTCTATTCCTCTTGGCCATTTCTTCCTCTTCAGTGGTTCGGACGAGGTTGATTTGGGGCAAGGTTGGGTCCGATTCTGGGGCGTCCTCAAGTAGGAAGTCTGTTACTCTGGCTTTTCGGCGACCGCTATAACGGTATATCGGCTCAAAACTAAGAAGTTTTGCCCAACTTCTCTCTGGAAAGCGTAGTGCGGCGCGGAGAGTGGCAAGGTTGGGGTAGCTGTACAATGAATAAATATGGGCTGGATCTGCATGAAAAATACATCTGTTAGTTCGGCTTAAAAATAGAAACCGAAGTAAAAAGAGAAGAATGCAAGGAAACCGAAGTAATTATACCAGGTATCCCTTTGTTCCAGTTTATACGTCGGCCAGGAATCTGGGCTTGATGATCTTCAAAGTTCCCAGACACCCAGAAAAAATCGTCATCATTTAAGTCTTTATTCGGTGTATCCATAATTATTTTTTCACGCCGGCGGCGTATTCTCAAGTGGTAAACCCATTCATCTTCTTTTGATCCTAAAGAATATTGGTGGAACAGTTTGGCTAGACCGAGGTTTAGACCAGCTTGGCGGTTTAGCTCGGCTATACCCATTATTATACGGTATGAGTTGGTGGAAAGCTGGGTTGGGCATAATCTGGTTTGCCTTAGGAATTCACAAATTAGGGGTTGGATGGGGAATCTTAGTCCGGTTTCTATTATTGAAAGAAGGGTGAAGGGCACAAAGCCTTCATTCCCCCATGGTATGACATCCTTTTTTGCTAAGGCAAGGTGTACATCGTCAGGGATGCCATAATCCTTTCGGAATTCGGCCAAACCCCCAGGTGTTTCTACCAAGAACCTATATTTCCCCATTTATTTTGTAAGTTATAAATAAGTTCGCTCAGTTGAAACACTGTGCTCAGTAGCTCGGTTGAGCGCGCAAAGGTGCCTGGGCAACCTAGGTCTGCAAAGTGGAAAACAAAGGGGTTAAGCACAGATCGTTGACCGTGCTACAAAATCAAAACAAAGAAAAAGAAGTCCTACTTCGGCTATGTGGGATGCTCCAGGATCTACGTTGGTTTCAACAAGATACTTAGTAGCTCGTATTGAGCAAGGGGTTCGATAGCTCGGTTTGTGTATGGGATTGGTTTATACGGTTTGAACTACGGGTTTTGTTACCTCGGTCAAACCTATAGGGGCAGCTTTCTTAGTTCGGTTTAAAAACTAAGAAAGCTGGCTTAGCCCCGAAGACTTAGCTCGATCGAAGGCTAAGGTTTCCAGTTTGCTTAGTTCAAACTTAATTCGGTTCGTTTATCTCGGTTAAAGTAAATCAGAAGATGGTGACTTACTGAAACTACAGATATATTCACAAGTACTAGTTCGGTTATGGTCTGGATAGATCTACATATAGCACAAACAGTATCTTAGTTCGGTTGGGACAAGTTTATGGATCAAAACAACATCTACAGGTTGCATCATGATATTCATAGGGTTCTTATGAAGATTTTTCCCAGAAAGAGCACAAACAGTGTTTTGTAAAAACACGAAACAAACTACAAAGGATTGAACAAAAGCAAAAACAAGGAAAGCAAGGCGGGTTTGAGTTGCTTACCAGGACCAAAAAAAAATGTGAGAAATGGCAGCAAAACCATGAAGCTTCTTCGAATGCAGATCAGAGAACTCAGCAAGCTCAGAAGCTCAGGAAAGAGAGGCTCAGAGAGAGGAAGGAGAACAGGGTAGGAAGTGATTCGGGGAAAAAGGGTTTTTTGCTTTGTGTAGGGTTTTTTTTGGCGGGACTGTTCAAAAAGTGTGAAGTACGAAGAACGGCGTGACAGCTATGCTGGCCAATCAGAGCGTGCCACGTGTCGTTGGAAGGACAATCGATTTAGTTTCTGCAACTGAAGGGACGTTTTGACCGGATAAGGGTAGCTCGGTTAAAATGCAGCCCGGTTGGAGTGGCTTAGAGTTCGAGCTCGGCTGGGAAGGCTAAGAGTTTATAGCTCGGATATACGGATTGAAGAAGGTTTTTAGTTCGGCTGGTTGACAAGATAATCCCCATCATGCTGTGCAAATGGAATTAAGGGGCAATTGAGAGGGTAATTTATATGGAAAATTGGGCCGAGCTAGGTAAGTGGACCGTTGTAGACCACAGTGCGAAGTACTGAGCGGAAAGAGGCTTCAAAGTTATTTCAGTCTTGAAAGGCTTGAGGTTAGTCCGGTCCATGAACACCTTGAAGGTAGCCCGGTCTCAGATTTAGTCCGGTTATAACACATTACGGCTAGACCGATCCGAGCTTTATTATTCGGTAGCTCGGTCTGGAGAACAATGTATGAAAGAACCAAACTAATGTTAGTTTGGCTTACTCTGCGGCTTAGTAAAGCCACACTTACTCCGGTCGGGGTAAAACCATCTCACTTGGTTTAAGCAGTGAGGGGCGTGTTGAAGGATAAGCATGATCTTTCAGGAGTATGAATCCTAGGAGGACTCTACATGGAGGAGTAAGAGTCCTACTAGGATTGTGCCACACTAAACCTATAAAAGCTCACAAATATCACCTTTGGAGAGGTAACACAACTTTGTTTTCTGAATACACAGAGCTTTTGTCTATTGGTCAAGCTTACTGACTTAGGCATCGGAGAGGTTTCCGGCACCCACCCGCCGGCTAGCTCACGTTTGTATTTTCAGGTGATAAAGCGACGTCGTACAGAGGAACGCAGACTTGATCAACAGGATTATACGAAAAGGTTTATTTCTTTCCCGTACATATATATATATATATATATATATATATATATTTAAGAAAGTTAAAATATAAAATTAAAAAATAAAGAAAAAAAGACTCAAGATTTGACATTGGTAATAAATTAAACTCTATTTTTTGTTGGAAAAATGGTTTGGAAACCATTAATACGTGAATGAGAAATTGATTTCAAAGTGCATTATTTGAGTATGGTTTTAAGACAACACTTATTAATTTTAAGATTAAATTTATTTGGTATCTATTTGGGTCAAAATTGAACCAGATTCGATTCAAAATTCGAATATACTTGAAAGAACAGTCATATCTGCTCTTTACACCTATTCCATAGAAGAGTTGTGTTTCTTCATAGAAAAGAGATACGTCTTTTCATTGAAGAACCACCATTTCACCTATATAATTAGATCTTATTGCATTCTTTAAACAAGGGATTCATCTTGTGTTTCTTTTCTTCTGCACTCTTATCTTTTCTGTAAGAGAATTCTGCACAGTAAGGTTCACCAGACTACTTGTGGTAGTGTTGCTTCTGTAAGGTTCGATTTTTGTATCTTGGGAGACGAACGTCCAATAAAAACTTGTGAGCACCGCAGCGGGGGACAGATTTGTCTTAAGGAAATTGTGTCTAACATAAGCCTCGATCAAATTGTTTTCCGCTTCTAGATTTTTACAATCTGTTTGTAAGTTATCTACTTCTCTGTAAGTATTTTTGATTCTGGGTATATGGTTTGGTTTGGTTTAACCTAAACAATTTACGTTATATTCAACTAATATTTTTTTAAAATATAATTTGGTAATATATTTGGTGTAATTATTGCATGTTACAACTGTACACATAAGATTTATTCCAACATTTTTTTTAATTATTTCAATTTAAATCCTAAACTTTTAAAATAGTATCAATTTTAACCATTCGTTTGTACAATTAACAAAAAAAGAGCAATTTATACAATTTTACTCTCTCTTTTTTTTCTTCCCTTTCATTAGTGTTAATAACCATCTCCTATTATTATCTTCGTCCATCACCACCTTTGCTCTTTCCCAATTCACTATCATTGCTCCATCCTTTTTCCCTGTCCAACACTATTCCTTTTATTCCCCAATTCACTACCATCCCTTCTCATTCCTTCCACAATCTCTAACCACTGCATCCGGCATTACTGACAAAAACATGGTGGTTAAATTATCTGAATTGTTCGTATCCCATTAGTTATATCTAATAGATGAATAGAATTGATATCATTTTAAAAAATAAAAATTTAAATTGAAATAATTAAAAAGTTAGGATTTAAGTGGAACATTGGGTTTGTTTTGTAATTTTTCTAAATAAAAAGCTGAAATTTTTTATAAAAAAAAAATGGAGAAAGCTGAACAAATAGTTAGCTAGGTGTTTGTGTCAGCTGTATGTTAGCTCAACAATGCTACAGGCCCCCAGTGGAGGTCCGACCCCCAGTGACGTGGCGCGACCTCATTAGCTGAAAATCAAAAAAAAAAAATTAATTTTTTTTTCTCCCAATCAGGGCCCTACACGCACGACCCCAGCACCCCCACTGGGGGTCGGAGAACCCACTTTCACCTTTTTTTTTAATTCATTCAATGAAGCCACTAGCAATGCTGCAAATGTGGTGAGTGATTTAGGTTATTTTAATAATTTTTTGACTTTTTATGAAAAGAAATATAAAAAATTAGAGAAAGTAATGTGATAATTTATAATAATTTTTTAATTTTTTAACTAAAATATATATTTGACAAATGAGATCTTAGTGCATAGAGAAGGAGAAAGTTACACATATTTTGATTATTTTATTATTTTTAAAATAAAATTTATTTTATGTTTTTGTGATTTGAATTTAGAAAAATTTACTCGTTTATGATTTAAAATGCCTAATAATTATAAGAAAAATAAAATAAAGCTAAGTTAACAAGACTCATCTCATCAGTTTGACAATTGTTGAAAAAGCACAGTTGTCTGAATTTTTTGTCTTTGGTTAAATATATATATTTTTACTTTCTAAGTCCTAAGGATCTAAAAAATTTATAAAAAAAATTAAAAATACTAAAGATAAAAAAGAACAGAAAAAAACACACACATAACAACTTGCCTAAAGTGACCCCTCAACAAAAATCTAACTTTTTAACATTTGCCAAATTTAGCAATAACTTTATTCTAATAAAATAAAAAGTAATTAATTAAAAAAAATAATTGATCAAATCCCATTCTGAGAATACAAGAAGTTTTAACTATTTCATTCATTGAAAATATTTTCTTGTGGGGAAACATATTTTAAAGGGAATTGACTAAATAAATCTTATATTTTAGACTTGTAATTCATATAATCTCATATTTTTTTGTGTGATTCATTAGTCATTTTAAATGTGTAATGACTTATTTGACATTATGATCTCCTTAATTATTGTTGTTTGTTGGAGTATTACATTGAAGTGTTACATTTGAAAAAAATATACTAAGAAATTTTTTGACAGACCTGCTAGATGTATCTAATGTCACATCACATCATTCCTCACATTATATCCGCTATATTAGAGTGTTATATTTAGAAGAAATACATTAAAAAAAAATTTAGCAAAAATATCACATTTGTCAAAAGTACATAAGGAGTAAATAGTGGAATGTGAAATAGTTACAAATAAAAGAGTAAAAAAAGTCTTGATATGATATAAAATAAATCTAAAAGGATCTTATGGAATACCTTTTGAAACTATAGGACTTATGTGAGATCCTAAGAAGAAAAAAAAAACAAAACAAAACAAAACTTATGAGTATGCAAGATTTTGAGACAGGACTTTCGGGTTAGTTTCCCTATTTTAAGGTTTACATCATTGCTCTACATGACGCTATAGTATATATACATACAAATGGGTAGGATTGTGTCAAATATCGCTCAATCTATCAAAATCGTACTAATTCGTATCAATCCGTACCGCTTTAACCGCTAACCATAGTTTAAACTTTAAAATTTATAATTCACCTTCCAAACTACTCCGCTCCACTATAGTTAATACATACATATATATATTTTTTAACCTCCAATGAAATATCAATGTAAAAATGAGTGTGAGAGAGATTTAAGATATGAAATTTATTACAAATTAGCAATTATATATATGAAACATATTATGTAAAATTACTTTGTATTATACTCCTATAAAAAAATATTATACAAATTAGTGTTATATATTTGTAAATATATGATAATTAGTTAGAATATTTTTCAATCCGTCAAAAACCGCCCAAACCGCAATTTGCCAATCCGCTAATCCACTTACCCGCTATTCAATTTATAATTTTACTCTTAAATCATCCGAACTACACCGTGCACACCCCTACAAATGGGTCTCACAAAAATTGTGTTTAGAACTAATAGTCCCTTTAAGACTATTAATACCTCCAAGGAGAGGATTAACAATAGGGAGGTGGATTCTATTCTAGTCTTCGTTTGGCATTTTGGTTTTAGGGGGTTAAAAGGTTAAAATAGTAACCAAAAAAAAAAAAAACTAAAAAAATTAATAAGATAAAATATTACATTCAAATCATAATCATTTCACTTTTTCTCTTACAAAAGTAAAAAAAAAACTTTTTAACTCAAACGAGGCTTTTTAGCTCAGGTTAAAATAATCAAAAAATCAAAAAACTAACCCACTTCCCAAAGAAAACCCTAATTTCATGAGATTAGTGAATTGGAGGGTAAAAGACAATTTTACCTGTCATTTTACAAAGATTACAAGTTACATTTTCTATAATAATCTTTTTTATGTAATTTCATATATTTATCTCAATCAATTAATACATCACATTAGTGCACAAATAAATATAATTAATTTTATACCTCTAACTTAATATCATTATATTAATAATTACGTCACTTAATTTACCGTATTAATAATATCATCCAAGACAAACAAACGAGGACAATTCATTTCTCTAAATAATTTTTTCTCATAGCAAATAAAGATAGAAAGAGTTAAAATAGTCAATAAGATAAAATATTACAACTTATATATTAATTATTTATTTTTTCTCCCTTAATCATCTATTCAACAATAAAAAAATTTACAAATCATCTTTAATATAATTTTTTTTATCTCAAAAAAATTAAAATAATTATATTTTCAAACGACTCCATAGGCCTATTTTGAGAAGATGGTAAAAAGTGATTTTTTGGCTTTTAACCAAACTTTTGACTTTTTTAAACAAATGATTTGAGAAGTTGGTAAAAAATTACTTTTTACTTTTTTGATTAATATTTGTTTATGATGTGAAATCACAATAAAATGTTCAAACTGCCCACAATCAATTTAAAATATTTACAACTTCAACCATGTAGCACATTTTGACCCATGAGAGGTAGAATTGTAATTTCATCGGTGACTGAAAACCAACTTCTCAAATGAAAAAAAAAATACAAAAAAGTCCATTTTTAACTTTTACTATAAATCAAAAAAAGTGACTAAGGGGTGGTTTGAGATAATCTAAATAAGTGTATTTTTAGACTTTTTATTAAGTATGAGTTGGGTTTGAAGTGATGTGTTAGAGAGGACATGTAACTTAAATAAAATAACGTGATTTAAATAAAATAATAACTTTTTAATTTTTTAACTTTTTTAAATGAGGCCCAATAAGCCTAAAAGTCAAATTCTCAAAACACTGTATAGGATTGTTGAAAAGTAGAGCACTATTTGCATGGTGCATCTCTGTCTCCATAAAATTTCTGAAACACAGAGCACACAACCTAAATGAGAGTGAGTGAATGATTGAGTTGAGACTAGAGAGTGAGTGATGGAAATGACAAGAGAGAGGGAGAGATAAGATTGGGGGGATGTTTGTCTTACATGGTGCATTTGGCACGTGGGGCGCAGAAGAAAGCCGTGCGGCGGTTGGAAGAAGTTTGGTTTGCTACTGTCAACCGGATGCACCCATTGTACATGTGTTTGCTTCACGCAAGCTGCTCCCCACCTCCTCTTGCCGTGCCTTCTAAGTTTTCTCTCTCTCTCTCTCTCTCTCTCTCTCTCTCTCTCATAATTTTCATTTATATACATACTTTTGGTCTATCAATACAATTTTTTTAAAGAAAAATTAGTAAAATATTCCTCTCAAATTTTGTATAATAAAAAATGTTTAATATATTTTTTTTTATTAGTCAAGATTCCTTAATATTTTTATAGAGAAAATTTGACTCATAGAAATTTCATCTGACTTAGAGAAATTTTAACCCTAACTAAGAGAATTTTGAAATTTTTCTGATATGATCACAGAGAAATTTCTCTAAGTCGAGCGAAATTCTCTGAATCGAATTTTCTTTGTAGAAATATTGAAGGATCTTAATTACTATAAAAATATTGTATGTCATTTATCTTATAAAATCTTAATATAATAAATCTTTAAAAAAAAAAATCTCCTTTTTTTTGTGGATACAAAATTTAATTATAAAATTAAACACAATTTTTTAACATGAAATGAGATTCACATATTTAATAAATTTTATGTCTGGTTCTTTTATCAAATTATGTACACTTAAAATTTTCAGAATAATATTAAGATTATAGAAATGTGTCATACAAAACACGTGTGTGAAATAAAAGGAGGGTCTCACCCACCGTTATCTCATATATCTATGTTCTTAGAATTATTTTTTAGAAAAAATATCTAAAAATACTTTTAAACATTAAATACACAAATTTTATATGACTGTATGACGACAAAATGTTTTGGTGGCAAAAGATTAAACATTTAAAATCCTATGCTTAATTTTCATGCATATACTTATAAAAAATTTAAATTATTGATTCACTTTTATGACATCTAAATTTTGAACACAATCCTACTTGAAACTTCCAAAAATAGAAAACCCCCACTTAAGGAAGTGAATTCTAATAAATAAATAAATAAACCAATTAGATGATTATGTTCACCCACAATTAACAAATTAGGACTCCCAAAATACAAGCCTTGTTATATAACCTTTGAATATTTTATCATTTTTTAAAAATATTTCAGCGCTTTTCATATAGGATAATGGATTTTATTATTTTTCAAAAGATCCTGTTAATCACAGGTACATAAATTCATATATGGGATCTTTTGGGAAGGGCCAAAAAAGTCAGTTTTTAACTTTTTACTCATTTTGAGTCACATCATCTCTCACATTTTTTATCTACAAAAAGACAAAATAGATTAAGGCACCGTTTGGGAAGCAAGATTTGAGGCTTTTTTGGCTATTTTAGCCATAAAAAACAAAATAGGCTATTTTAGCCACAACAAACAAAACATCATATCCAACTCATAATTATTACACTTTTCTCTCACAAAAAAAGTCAAAAAAGCCAAAAAGCTCTTCCAAAACCAAGCTTTTTAGCCCAGGCTAAAATAGCCAAAAAAATCAAAAAGTCAAAAAGCCAACTCACTTCCCAAACCAAGCCTAAAAAAGATATACACATAATATTTATGATATAAATGTACTTAAAATCTACTACCCAAACATATATTCCAAGAATTGAAATGGAACAATAATGTATGATTAAAATTTATTCCGTTGATAATAAGGTCTACACATAAAATTAATCTCAACTATTATATATATTTTCTAAGCATTTTTGTGAGACATTTTTTGAAACTATAGAAATGTTGTAAATATACATAACAAATATTATTTTACTATACATGCATCCACAATTTAAGCCCTACATGTATATATATATAATATATTAATGACCCACCACCATACACCAATAGCTCCACATTTTCTTAATCCCAAACCAACCCCTCTTTTCTCCCTCTAAATACCCCTCTTTCTCTCCCCCCCCCCCCCCTTTCTCTCTCTCTCTCTCTCTCTCTCTGTCTCTCCTCACAAAGCAAACACTTAGCAGCAGAAGAACATATAATCTCTCTCTAGAGAGAGAAACACAAAGATATATATAAGAGAGAGAGAGAGAGAGAGAGATGAGTAGCAATAACGGAGGTGGAGGTGGTGGTGGGCCTTGCGGTGCCTGCAAGTTCCTGAGGAGAAAGTGTGTAAAAGGGTGTGTATTTGCACCCTATTTCGACTCGGAACAAGGCTCGGTTTACTTTGCAGCAGTGCACAAAGTGTTCGGAGCTAGCAATGCGTCCAAGATGTTGCTCAGAATTCCGGCGAATAAGAGGCTCGACGCCGCCATTACGCTCTGTTACGAGGCTCTGGCTAGGGTTAGAGACCCTGTTTATGGCTGTGTTGGTCACATCTTCACTCTCCAACAACAGGTATACAATTTATCAGAGTCTTGGTTTGGTATTACCGCATTATATATTCTGTTTTTTTTTTTTTTTTTGGTCTGTGAATTTTCATGCTAACGTGCGCTTTGAGTTTTTGTTTTTGTTTTTATTTTTATTTTTACTTTTATTTTAACAGAAGAACCATAAATGGATTTCTAGTATTACTTGGCACATCCATGTGTGTAAGAATATATGCAACTATTTTGCTTTTTTTTAGGATGATGGCTTGTTTAGTAGATTTTTTTTTAAGCTGAGCTGATAATTAAAAAGTATAAGCTAAAATTATCTTTCAATAATTAGTTTTTTTTTTTAACTTATTCAAGTTATTTTTGCTAAGTAAAAACTCCATTAAACTGTTTGATACAAACTCTAAAATTAAAATAAACTATAATCAGCATCTGTTTGGCATAATTTATTTGTGTTGTTTAGATTTTTTTTTTTTTATAAATATTTTGAGAGTTTGTATTTGACTGTTTTGTGCACCTCTGTTCATAATTTATTAGTTAAAAATAATTTAAATAAACTAAAAAAAAATTCATTATACAAAAATTGGAAAATAAATAATGTTGGCTTCTTTTTTTTATTTTCAATTTTTAGTTTATAATAAAGCCTCTTTTGGCAACTAAGTTAAAAGCTAATTTATTGATTTTTTTTAGTTTGTTTTAATCATATCACCTCTTTATTTTTTATACGTTTTACAAATTCACCTATAATAATGTGGTAAGAATTGGGCCCTTATATTATTGAGTGTGTGACAAATTAAAAATTGACACCTATTATATTACATTATTATAGGTCAAATTGAAAGTTTTCAGGTGTCTCTACGGCCCCGTTTGTTTTGGAGTGTAATGGATGGGAGGGGATTAAGATGGAAGTAGGGTTATGTAGTATTGTGTTTGTTTGTAGAGTTGGGGAAGGGATTAGGATGGAGGAGGGGTTATAGATGGAGGTTGGAAGGGGGATTAAGATGGATGAAGTGGAGGTGGTATTAGAAAAATAGTAAGGGAATTAAAAAAATTTATATTTTTTACATATTGGGAATTTTTTTAAATATTAATGTTTAATTTTTTATATTTTTTTATTTGTTTTATTATTTTATATAAAAATAATTTAACAATTCCTACACTAACAACTATCATCAAAACAAACAGAATTTTACTTAATCCCCTCATTATCAATCTCTTCACTAACAATCCTTTCACTATGAATTCCTCTATTCTACCTTTAAAAATAAACGGGGCCTAAGTATTTTCTTTTACACAGTGTAGATTTAAACTTAATAATGAGAATAAATCACATCATCACATTTCAAAATTTTTAAAATAAATTTATGGTTACAATTGTAATTATACCAACGTACACCGGGTGTACATTTGTTTGCAGCACGTGCTAGTAGCTTGCCCAATTAAAACCCTAATAATTCAGTCCATGTGAGTCTAAGGACTCGCTTAGTAACAGATTATTTCAGTAATTTTTTAATTTTTTATAAAAATATATGTAAAAAATTAGAAAGAGTAATGTAATAACTTATAGTGACTTTTTAGATTTTTGACTAAAACTTAGGTCTCGTTTGGGAACATATTTTTTTAATAACATTTTGATTTTTTGGCTAAAATATGATGTAAAAAAAATTAGTATGTTTATGATGACTTTTTAGTTTTTTTATGAAAATATGTGTAAAAAATAAAGAGAAAATAGAATCTTTAACTTTTTGGTACAAATTGTTTGCTTTTTGATTTTTTTAGTCACTTTTTGACTTTTAAACTAAAAAGTAATATTGCCAAATAAGACTTCAGATATAGTTTATTGGAAATTGTGGAGTCATTTGGCAACATGGTTAAAAGTTAACTTTTAGCTTTTAACCTATTTTAGATCATATCACCTCTCACATTTTTTACTATTAAAAGATAAAAAAAATTAAAAAAATTAACTTTTAACCAATTTTCCAAAACACCGGTGGTTTGGTTTTAATTTAGACAACTGTGATTTAGAACCCCTCAAAACTCTCACCCCCACCACCCTACACACACATGGGGGTTGGTGATTGGGGGAGGAGAAGAAAAAACAATAAAAACATAAAAAAATTGACCAGTCAAAAGCAAAAGGGGTCAAAGGGATGGAGGGAAAGAGGATCTTAAACATTTGTGTAATTTAGAAGAACAGGCGACTAAGAGTAGATAAATAACTATAAAGTTTGTGCAAATCGTGCTACCTTAAGCCTCGGGTTGTGTGCAATGCTAGTTTTCATTTGCAGAAACGTGTGAGGATTCTAAAATAAGAGTTCTAAAAGAGTTCTGAGGGGGTGAAATTAATCTATTAATGTGATGTTTTGAATTTTTTTTTTAATACTACATGTATAGAGCTCTATGCCTAGAGCTCTCAACCATTGCCCTTTCATTTAACGGTAGTTATTTACTTGCTTCTTTAGCTTACACGGTACCAAGTGAAAATCCAAAATGAAGAAATCGGCTAATTTGGAAAGATGGACTAATTTTGACTTTTAATTTATTTTGAGTTACATAATCTTTTTATTTTTTTATACATTTTTTAAAAAAAATGTCAAAAAATTAACTTTTAACTTATTTTTCAAAACAATCCAACGTTATAAAACTTAACTGTTGGTCATGCTAATGCACCTTCTCCTTTATGTTCTCTTCTCCCTAATTGTTTAATAAACCTGTAGAACTATTGATGAATTTCATTGAAGCTAATGAAGGTTTTTTAGTTGACTTGTTCTTAGGCTCGTCTTTCTACCTCTAACTGAGTGAAGTTAAGTTAATTGATAAAGGAAGTAACTTGGAACTTGGAAGTCTGGGCAAGTGGTCTAGGTCTTTGAGTATTCTTTAGAATGGTCAATTTTTATTTTTATTTTATTTTCCTTGTTTCTTCTTCTTCTTCTTTTCCTTTTTTTTTTTTTTTCAATAAAAAGAGAACATAATAAAAGGAAACTTACAGAGGTACAAGTGGGATCTGTATTCCGAATCACATAAAATCTAAAATGACTACAATTTTATTTATAAAATTGTATAGAATTATATTACGATATTGAAAGTAAAGTTGCATGATTCTCAATAAGATTCACGAGTGTTTCCTAATAATTCTACCTGGGATCATTATTTTAGCAACCTTATTGTATTCTCATAAGTAGGATGATCGAGTTTTTTATTTTTATTTTAATAAATATGACCATTAGGTTTTCTTGGAAAAATTGAAAATCAATAAGAAATAAAAAGAACATAATTCATAATTTTGGTTTACATCAGGATACAAATCTATTTATATCTCCATATTTTAACAATGGCAAATTACACTGGTGATCTTCACATTTTGTCCCTTACGTTATTTTGGCTCAATTTTGACCTTTAATTTTAAATTTTGTGTTATTTTGATCCAATTAATAATGACGCTAGTATTTTTGATAAAAAATAATTACTGAATTGGTTAAATTTAACTCATTGAGTTTAATAAATTTATAATTTTACTCTAAAAAATATGACACGTCACCTATGTGTATATTTTTTATTAAAAAATATTAAGAGTTATAATCAATTAGACCAAATTAAAACAAAATTATAAATTTAGAATCAAAATTCAACTAATTGAAATTATAGAGACCAAAACGATATAAAGACCAAAATAGAGGAATTACTGTCGTAATTTGTCCTTTTGACAATTACTTTCTTTTAATTTGTAATTTTTCGTATAATTATATTAATTTTAAAAGAAAATTGTGTGAAACCACCCATGCTAACATGCGCATTTTACACACCGTGTGAGAGAGAGAGAGAGAGCCGCCAATGGCATGAATTGGTGGACGATTATGGACTTTAAAGGGTCTTTGTTGCTTGCCGGGGCTACCAAGTAGAGTAACTTTAGCAACTCGAGAAGAGAACAATATTTAAAATATTTTGTAATTTTGACTTTGTGGCTTCACTAAATTGAGTACTCTATCTTCTATTATGGGATATATATCTAGACATGTTTATGTATGTATTATCTATTAATAATATAAAACCACCATATAGTAAGGGTAACTGTGGAAGACTGTGGACTTATTATACTAATTGTTTTTGAACGATTATGAAAGTGTCTTATATATAGAAAACTTTCCTATATTAATATGGTTTAGATTTATAAACATCTCGATGTAATACATATTATTGGTTATAACATTAAAAATTATCTTATCACTATTAAAAATAATTGTTTTAGTTTACGAGATTGTCTTTACGGTTAGAATTTGAGAAGAGTCGTGTTGGAATCATCTATAAATTTTTTATTTTGTTTTATTTTTTTTATGAACTCAACTGGTCAGTAAATCTCTGTTGAATATTACTTGTAAAATATGATCACCTTTTTTCTCTAGATCAAAAATAAAAATATATAAAATAAATATTAAAAAAAAGAGACCAATCAGTATGATCATGTCTTTAACAAAGTTTTGGACTCCAATAATGTTAAGTGCACCGAAATTACTAATATCTCATATTTTATTTGTATTTGTAATTACAACCATTTCATTGGCAACTAAAAACTTACTGATATTCTTCAGACTAGGGATGAGCGCGGGGCAGATTTGTCATTTCCTGCTCCCGCTCCAGCTTTCAAACCCCACCCCGCCCCAATCCCGCTACGGGTAAAAAAATTTCAACTCCATTCATACCCCCGTGGATACCCGATACCCACGAATATCCAACCACATTTCAAATTACTAAAAAAATTGAGAACCATTTAAATCTTTAACACACTAAATAATTTCCTATAACAAAATAAGGGGATGATAGTTTGGTTTCTTATTTATTTATATTTAAATAGAGTTACAGACTTTTACTATTCCTTTCTTATATCTAATTTTATTATATATACATATATATTATTAACTATATTGGGTCAGGATTGGATTAGGAGAGGCGATACCCTTCGGATAAAATCTACCTCATTCGGAATGGATGTGGACAGACCCTGCAGATCAGACTAAAATGACCATCCCTACTTTAGACATTACATTGCCCTTTTTTTCTTTTTCTTTTTTCTTTGAACGAACATTAAATTGTTGTTTAAAGTTCATTTTTCCACATCAGTGTTCATTGGGAAGAAAAACACCAACAACTCCCTTTAATTAGGTAAGATTCCAATAACTGCTTAGCATTGACTACCTTATGGAATGCAAACAAAATATACAAATAGAAATGCTGTACATAAAATTTGAACTGAGTAATATTCATTCAAGGATTGCTATTAGTACTTTCCTTTATTCTCTGGACTCCCTAATTTTAATTTTTTTTTATTACAATTATAATTTGAAGTAAAATTATAATGAAGGACAACCTCCAATGGAACACCCACCCTCCAAATGAAAGACAATTAGAATCACACTATACAATATTGTATACCCACCTCCACCTCCATCCCCACCAAACCATTCAACAGAGACCATTCACTAGCCTAAATTCTAAACCATATTCATCTTCTCATCACCACCCTAAACCCTAAACTAGAAATCATTTTCACTGTGAGCTGAAATCATTAGATTAGTCCAGCAATAAAGGATAATGACAACAACTCGAATGAGGTTGTCGTTACATTGGTAAGTTTATCTACCTTCTCAATCCTTGAATTAATGATTCTTTGTCATTTTCAATTATTGTTCTCTTGTTTGAGGTTATTCGGTATTGGTTTGCCAACTTTTAAAGTTTTGTTCGGCAACACAGTGCTAAACAAAAATATTTAGTTCGGAAGGTGAGTTTTGAATAGTAATGCTTTGTTTAGCACTAGTATGCCGAATGGTTCCTGTTTGTAGGTTTTCTCCCTAGTTGTCATTCAATTGAGGGTTTTTTCCCTGATATATTAGAAGATAGATTTTTGACGACTCTTCTCCTCAGTTCTATACGAGTTTGAAGAAGAGATGCAATGGTATAAAGTCAAAGAACTATCATTCAATTTCAGACAAGATGCAATGGTGTTATTACTGTTAATAAGTTTAGGGTTTCGAATAAATCAAAGAGAAAGAAAACTGTCGTTCTTCAGTTTGTTGGCGGAGAGGGACCGACGTTCATCGTTCACTGATGGAGAGGGAACGCAAATGAGATGGATGTGCATAACTTGGGTGATGATATTATAAATATGGATAAATTTGGTAATAGGTGGCGTGTTAAAAGAAATAGTATTAAAATTTAAGATTTAGGATGGGTGTTCAAAAAATTGGGAGATCCAAAGAATAAAGGTAGAGCTAATAGTTTTAAATCAAAGATTCATGAAAGTGCCTTTTTATTTCCAAACTACCATTAACACATCATTCTAATAGAATATTTTGTATAAAAGTTCTATTTGCAAATAACTTTTCTTCAAACAAAGATAATTATAAAAATAAAAAATAAAAAATGTTAAGATAAGACTACATTTGGACAATAATATTATGCATTCTTCTAGCTAACTGAGTAAGTGCTTTCAACATGGTGTGATTAAGATGGTTATATTTATATACATAATATTTATACACACCAACTTTCTACTTTGTCTTTATCTTCAAGTTTATTATAATGTTCATGATGCATAGCACATATTAGTTTATTGATGGATCATTGAGTTGGGATAAGAATACTAGCAGAATTTCAATGGTACCACTTGGTACTATCCTTTCCGACTTGCTTCATGTTGTGGGTATCTTCTACTCTACTCGATTTGTGGTTATGATCACCCTTGATTCATCCGCACAATCTGATTAATGGTCAAATGGCTATGTTTGACTCAATTCTTATTCTATTTGGATCGTAATATATATCATGGATTATTCTGGGATTTGAGTAACATATTCTTGTTAGAAACGATTTTAAAAGAGATTGTCGTTCTTTGTAATTTCTCCTTCTTTGATAGTAACATCTTCGTGTTCTTATATTGTTTTTGTTTTACTTTCATTTTTTATTTCATTACACTCGACATATCTAGAAGGATTTCTTCTTATTCTTTTTTCCGCTTAAAACACGTGAAAATAATGTAATTCTACAGTGTACTATAATAGGAGTCATGTGCACTAAATTACCCTATCTTAGGCCCAATTTAGAGAGGGACTAAAATAATAAAAAAGTCAAAAAAATTATTATAATTTATCAAATCACCATGTATTTTTTTACACATTTTTCGTAAAAATTAAAGTCACTAAAAAAAGTCATTTTTCAAATACTTCCGTAGTCCCACACCACCACAGTGGCATGGCATACACATTCAAATGGAAAGACACCATACGTACATACATACAATATGCATGTGTATAAAATAGAAATATGTGCTAAAATTTGAGCATACATTCAATTTTCTAAGTGCTTTTGTTCCTTTATTAGCATGATAGGTTGTTTTTTGGAATGTATGATGTTTTTTTTCTTTTTTCGGGAACAATTATGATAGTTCCTTATTATTGGACAGTATGTATGATGTTTATAATGCAAGTTTAATTAATAGGACAAACAAAGGATAAGGAAATTAAATTTACCCCACTTGGTATAGGAGGAATTTAGTGTGATCATATTTACCTATGTGAAAGCTGTTTTTTTATTTTGGCTTTTGTTTTTTGTTTTTTGGATTGGCTTTATGTGATAAGGAAAACAATTTTGTGTATGTAGGTAGCAATAACCACCACGTTTTTTTTTTTTTTTTTTTTTTTTTTTTTTTTTTTTTTTGGGGGGGGGTGTCATTGTGTTGAAACTATAAGAGATTTCGTTTCTGATTAAGAACTTTTCACTATATTTATGAACGCTAGCAAATATGATAGATATTGACAATAATAAAACATAAATCACTCTTAAAATAAAACAAAACTTGTGGAGATGTACGACTCGAAAGCCGTACAGAGCTCCAAAGAAGACACAAATATCTTAATCAAAGCTCCAAATATTCAAACTTTCTTTGTTTTTGTCTTTCTTGTTGATACAATAATCACTAGCCTCTTTATATAGAGGACTTGGATAAATAGAGACTTATAAACCATACATGTACCTTAACCTATACATTCATGTACTTGCACATCACATGCACCAAGACACATTGAACTTCACCAAATGACTGTTCAAACTTTAAGACTCTAATACATAAAGTAACATTTCAATGTATCTAACATAAATTCTAAATTAACACACACATGGAATGTCTTATTATATACTAAAGACTCGACAGTTCTTTTATAACAAAAAAAAAAATTGAATCTGAAGCAATTGAATTTGAGAATAGCAGTTATTTGAAGCAGATTGATAGTACTTACATAGTGAAGGGTGTTTTCAGAAAATGAAAATCTGTGATGGCCACACTAACACAATAGTTGACTTTTTATAATAGTGTAGATAGATAGTATATAGATAATATAGATTACATTGTTGTTTCCAGAGACAATGGCAAGTGATGTTTTTGCAACATAACTATTTTGTTCTGTGTATGTAGGTAGTTAATTTGCAAGCAGAGTTAGCATACATTCAAGCTCGACTTTCTACATTGCAGTTTCTCCCTCCACCACCTCCTCAACCACCACGACGCCCTTTAGCACAACATCTTCAATCATCATCTGACTTTGCATCTAATTCTAATGCATCGACTACTAATTTTGATCCTTCGACATCAATGGAATTGGTAAGTTTTTGCAATCCTATGGATCAAGAAATTGAGGGTGGTGATGATGAACTTCAAGCGTTAGCTCGTGAATTTGTGTCTAGGTACTTGCCTGGAGGAGTAAAATTTCGACCTTCAAGTTCGCATTGAAAATTTAACAGTTTGATCAAACTCTACTCTTTTTTTCTGTGTCTTGTGACATTGTCTAGCACTATTACACTTTCTTGTATTGTCATTAAATTTGAATCAGATGTACTTTTTACAATTTGCTTCTTTTTTTTTTTTTTTTTTTTTTTTCGTAGTTTTCAAATGCCACCACATAAGCAATTCATGAACATTGCAAGCAGTGATATGATTTCAACTGATTTTCCAAGAAAATTGCTTATAACAATGGTTCTTTTTTTTAATAATTTTTTATGACCATTTTGTATTTTAATTGTCTCAAAAAGATAATCTTGTCATTTTCTACTTTTAAATGTGGAGTTTTTCTTTTTTGTTTTTTCATCTTCTTTATGTTAAGTAGCAACTGTTGACTTTATTTGCACTATTTCAGTTGCTTGATATATGAAGGACAATGGGTGATTAATTCTAGAATTGAGTTCATTTTGAGAACTTTCATATTCATAAAAACTTTAAGAAATGGTTTTCCTTAATGTAGGAACTTACATTTCAAGTAATGTGGCAATTTCTAATTGGCCATTTGTTATTCAAATCAAAAACTATTTAATTTCTTAGAAATCTTTTTGTGATTAAGCTTAATATTAATGTTAGAAAACAAATGTTTAGGAATTGTAAATATTTTAGATAACTTATGCATTTTTTTAAAAAAAAATTAAATCTTTTTCTAAAAATATATTCTTTTACTTTTTAACAGAATTTCATTATATTTGGTCAATTAACTAGTACTAATTGTGGAGTATAATTTTACCAAAATTTGACCCTATAAAATAGATAAATAAACTCTATCTATGTAAATAAATAAGGGGGATTTGGTGATAGCCCCCTCACTATCTAATTTGTCTTTCAAAAGGACAAGAATTATATAAGTACTTTCAAAACCCCCTAATATTTTAAAAATTGTTTCTTTTACTATATTACCCTCATATCTATCAGCTCTCCTATTAAGCCATCTTCACTATATATTTCAGAGTAAAATTTTACTCTGTATGAAAGTAAAATTTTACATTCTGAAACTAAAAGTAAAATTTTACTCTGTATAAAAGTAAAATTTTACTCTGAATAAGAGTAAAATGTTACACTCTGAAACTAAAAGTAAAATTTTACTCTGTATAACAGTAAAATTTTACTCTGAAAAACTAGTAAAATGTTAGACTCTACACAAAAGTAAAATTTTACTCTGTATAAAAGTAAAATTTTACTCTGAAAAATGAGTAAAATGTTAGACTCTACACAAAAGTAAAATTTTACTCTGGTTCTGTCAAATGAAAAAAACAGAACAATAGAACCAGAGTAAAATTTTACTCTGGTTCTGTCAAATGAAATTAGATAAAAAACAACAAAAATAAATCAAAAACAAACAAACAAACAAAAACAAAACAAATTAATTAACAAATCGACATATCTAATTGAGAAAAAAAACTTCAAAAAAAACAAACAAACAAAAACAAAACAAATTAATTAACAAATCCACATATCTACTTGAAACGAAAAACTTCTAAAACTTGATCAACAATCACACATCTCAATAAAAAAGAATACATGTGTTCAACAACACTCATACACACAAATATATATATATATATATATATATATACATATATTCTACTGTTCCTCATCCACATCCTTCCCAACCTCCTGTTCAACTTCGTTCAATCTCGAAGCTTCAGCCTTCACATTCAACATCGCCAGCATCTCATCAACAACCTCATCATGTTTCTTTTCCGTTTCCAATTGAGCCATCTCCACCGCGCTCCGAATCTCCCCCATTTGCTCCGAAACCCTAGCTTTCGAATCTCCAACGACATCCTCATTCAATTTCAACATACTCAAAGCCTCATCGTTGCTGATTATGAAGATGAAGAGAGGACCTTCTGCTGAAGCTTGGAAGACGCGACTATGGCGGCGGCTTGTCGACGACCTTCTGTTGAAGCTTGGAAGATGCAACTATGGTGATTATGATACAGTTGATGACGAACCTGATTATATATGCAGAAGTTGAGGGTATAATAGTCCTATAAAATATTTAAATAATAAATTTTGTCCTTCATGCAACACTTTATAATTATGAAGGGGTTTAAAAAGTATAATTTTTTTCTTAGTCCTTTTAACAATGAAAGGAAGGTAAAAGGAGTTTATAGCTAAATTTCCCAATAAATAATAATAATAGAGATGATTTCAAGTGAAATGAGTCATTCAAAATACTTGATTCAACTTTTTATCTTTTTAAAATCCTCTACCATCACATTCTTGCAACCATAATAATTCAATTATTTAAGAAAAATAATTTGTCCAATGATTATAATGAAAAATATTACATTAGACTTTATTTATTTTTTATTGAAAATATTACACTAGAATCAAGAGGCTATATAGCACCAATTGATCTTTGTTTCACAGGAAATATAGTCCTCATTTGGCATCCGGCTACCAGGTTAAAATAGTCACAAAAAGATAAAATAGGCTAAAAAGTTAATAAGATAAAATGTCATATCCAAACTATAATCATTTTATTTTTTCTCTTACAAAAATTAAAAAATTCAATTCAAACGAAATTTTTTAGCTCTAGGCTAAAATAAGCCAAAAAGCTAATCTGCCTCCCAAATGAAGCCATTAGTACCAAAGTAATAAGTAATAACTATAAGGTGTTACCTATTGTACACCATGATATTTAAAATGAATTAACTTTATTATATTTAAATTGGTTTCATAATGTAGACATGATAAAAAGTTTTTTTGGGGAAAAAAAAAAGAAGTTTTTAAAAGAGTAGAAATTTTTTTGAAAATTGAGTTTCATAATAACAAAAAATTCACCACGTAATTTTTCAAACGGAGTAAAGACAAATACATTAAGGATTTTAGAAACCCAAGTAAAAAATATATATATATATATATTATTATTATTATTTTAAAAAGTTAAAGAATATAGTTTTAGGCAAAGATTTAAACTAATAAAAAATTACATAAGTTATCAAAAATATTTAGAATTATTAAATACATATTTCTTATTACCACCAAAAAGCTATTAAGAAAGTGAATAGATTTTAATTTGTGCAGCAAGTGACCAATTATAAAATTCATGTCCCTTGAGGTGTAGAAGTTCCTCCATAATAAGTTGGAGGAAAACTTGTCTAAAACTTTATGCCATATTTGGTAGGGTGAAAAGAAGTGAAGGGAAGAGAAGGTAAGGCAAAGAAAGAAAATGGGAGATTCCTCTATCTTAGTGAGGTATTATTTAATAATTTTGAAATATCATGTGATATTATTTACGTGGTACTCTTAACTAATAAAGTAATAAAAAAACTTTGCAAGTGACATAATATTGATCCATTTTTATTCTAATTAAAACACAAAGGATGATCTACTTATAAACCCTATGCTACTCCGGTATAATTTAATAATTTTTCTCTAAGATGGGTATTTCTCAGAATAGTCAAACACTTCATGAATCTCTCAGTCCTTTTCTCCTATCCGTCCTACCGAAGGAAGAAAAAAAAAATGACACAAACCCAGTCACTTATTTTTAGTTTAGATTTTGAATTCGTGTGGAATTATATTTCATTTCATTGTCTTTTTTTCTCCATAAATTGTTTAACCAATTCATAATTCAAACAACTTTAAAGAATCTACTTTCTCGTCCCATCCCTCCTCTACGGTCAGTCTACTCCCTCACCACCAAAAGAAGGCTACCGAACATGACATTATTAGTTGCTTATGAAAACTACGGTGCGCGTTGAGACTATTGTGGATTCTTAACAACCTATATTATTTTCAGAGGTAGAATGGAGGAGATTTATAGTGAGGAGATTATTAGTGAGGAGATTAAGTAAAATTATATTTATTTTGATGATAGTTATTAGTGTACGGATTGTTAAATTATTTTTATATAAAATAATAAAATAATAAAAAAATACAAAAACAAATAACATTAATGTTTTTAAAAAAATGCCCAACATGTAAAAAATTTAAAATAAATAAAAAATTTCTAAAAAAAATAAAACAAATAAAATAATGATTTTTATTTAACAAAAAATACAAAAAATTAAACATTAATGTTCCAAAAAAAATGTCCAACATGTAAAAAATAAAAAATTTCTAGTCCGGTGGACTATTTTTCTAATACCAAGTCTTGGAGGCCCATCCGAATCCCCTCCCCAAGGAGATTCGTAATCCGAAGCTCACTATCAATCCCCTCCCCATCTCTCAAAACAAAGGTCCCACCTCACTACGAATCCCTATCCCCCTCTAACTCTCCAAACAAACGGGCCTAAAGAAGTATTCACTAAAATAAAATTAAATAATTATTCAATCAAAATATTGATTTTCATGTTTGATTAGACTAAAAAATATTGATAAATACATGGGCACCCAGCTGATAAATCCACTTTAAAATTTTGTTTGGTCAAAAATCTAGTATTCAAATACTTTGTCGACAAGCATTGATAAAATGACCAAAGTAACTATATATATTGTATAACCGGTTGCTATTTCACAAATCAAACCAAATTAAACCCCCCCTCCCCCCCCCCCTCTCTCTCTTTCTGCAACGTCGCCTGCCCGTCACCTGTAGTCGATCTCTCTCATCTTCTCCATTGTTGTCTCACTAATCTAAGATCTAAGATTTGAAACACACCGACTAAGATCTGATCTAAAATTTGAAACTCACTGACGCCCGCGGTAAACACCTATGAAGAGTGAGTTTGGCATCTCACGAAGTCATATTTTTTGTTTTTAACTATTGATAATTTTTTTTAAAAAGTGTGAAAATAATTTATTTTCCAAGTTTAAGTGCTGTAAAGCATCTTTAAAAATAAAATAAAAAAAGAAATAAAATAATAAATTTGTAGAATTCTTCTTCTTCTTTTTTTACTTTTTTTTATTCATCTAGTCAAGTAAAACTTAAAAAGTTTTAAAACTTACTGAAAAAATTTAAAACAAATTCAATAGAGATGAAAATAAAAAATCACTAAAACACCTAATCCCAGAACACCCCAAGTCAATTCATTACAAACCAAACATTTTAAGGTGGGGCTAATCTCCCTATTTTCTTCTAGGACCCTAAACATTCTTTAGATCCGTACTTCAATATTTTATTTTTAAAAAAATTTCTTTAAACGCCTAGCTTTACTCTCATTCCTAACCTTTGAAATCCCAAGCCACCGCCACCTTCACCTTCACCTTCACCTTCACCATTCCTCTTTCATAATTTTTGGTTCAACATCAATCCTCTTCAAAAGCCTATAACGGGTAAACAAATAGAGTTCACAACTTCAAAGAAGAGTGGTAATGGATCTCAAGTTACACTCGCATTGTATGGAACTCTGAAAGCAAAATAGCAACTTAAAACATATGCAGAAACACACAACATAGATTGACAAAATATGATAGGTAAGAAAAACACAGGCTGCTGCCCTGCAGCAGTGTTCATACCACCAGCAATTATACACCTTAAGAAAAACCGGCTGGCATTGGTTTGAATTGAAAATTAAGACTGTTTGGATAATGGATTTGGATGGGGATTTGGAAAAGAAAAGAGAAAATGTGTGTGAAATGTAACTATATTTCATTCACATTTTACCCACCTTTTCTCTTTCCCTTCCTAAATCCCTTTCCAAATCCATGATCCAAACACAGCGTAACTTTGTGACTGCCAGAAAAGACTTAATGAGTTCTCCAATGGGATTTCATGAAAAATAGGATAAATGTTTTTTAAACTTTCTTTGGCTGCTTGTTTGCTAACAGAGTATGGTGTTTACCCTCTAGAGTAGAGCTCTGTCCTAAGGGCAGTTCTTGGGAGGTAGCCTCTATAAGTTTAAAGCAGTGCTTGAGGGGAGAGATGCATAGAAAATCTCAGGTATAGAGAGTTCTAGTTTTGTTTTGAAGGGTATAGTCCTTGTCTCTATGTATTTTTGGCTTAAGGGAGAATTTCTCTGTTATCTTCTTTTATTGACTTTTTGGCTTAGGGAGAATTATAAGATTTTGTTTTTTGTTGTATACAATGTGTGTACAAGATTGCAACTCTTTTTTGTCGGTGCCCTTTAGAGCAATAGTTATTTTTACTTATCAAAAACATAAGTACTACACCTACAAACAAACAAACAACAAACAAACAAAAAAAAGGGAAGCACAAGATGAAGCTGAGAAGTAGTGTCTTCTTAGCACCGAAGAACACTTGATCTGCAGCTTCATCTCAATTCATCAAACTAAAAGTCAATTTTGAAGTCCTCCCAGTGTTACCAGAAAACACTAATATCGTAAAGAATTACGTTTTGGAACATACGTTCTGACACATGATACACTTTGATTAAAAAACAGTGAATTTAGAACCAAGGGAGCAACCATTAAAAGTTGAGCTTGACTTTACTAATCCTAAGATATGTCCAAAGGCAATGCAATGCAGGTTCAAAATGCATGGAAAAGTCAACTGCAGAGCTCTCTAACCTTCAAGGATGCTTGAAAGAAAATACCATCTATTAAAGACTAACAGAAGATCTCAGGGCTAAAATCTTTGATTTCTCAAAGTACTGCAGATTAGCCAAGCTGAATATTACGTTATTAGAGCTCGACTATAAAGATGAGCTCAGCCAGTAGATTCAACCTCAGCTCATCAACAATAAGAAAGGATCAAAATGCCTCACATGGTTCCCTCACCAAGGAATTAAGGAGGCAACTTGTGGCTAAAAAAAGCCCATTTAAGTATTATCTCATTTGGAAAACCCAATTCCTGCCCAGAAAAACCCACTTTAGCCACTAATTACCTTATTTCCCACCAAAAAGCTCACTTTAGCTACTTTCCTATTTTGCCCTTCATATTTTCCTACTTTGCCCTTCATAAAAAAGAGCCAAAACTAGCAAGGGGCTTATGCTAAGCCATTTGAAAACCCAAAAAAGTGAGGAACGTGCCAAACAAGCTAATTTTTTTAACTTTGACTTTTTTTTTGTAAGACTACTTTTAGTTTTCAAAAATGCTTGGTACCACCAAAGTTGGGGACCCCATGACCCCCAAAATGATGTGGACTAATCATGTGTTTTTGTTTTTGTTTTTTTTTTTTTTTTTGTCCTTCCTGGACCAATCACAGGTGAGTAGGGGTTGTGGAGGTTGTGTTTTTTGGGGGTTTGTAGTATTGTTGTCTAGTTTTTTAGGTAACTTCCCAAGGATGCCTAAGGCTTGCCCCAGTCAACTCTGCTCAAGTATAGTTTGACTCACCTGAGTTTCACTGGACGTCATACAGTTTTTTACAAGGAGAAGATGGAGAAGAAAGAGGCGTTACAAATTACCTTAAATCCCTATTAGCATGTGAACAAGCCAGTTTTCCTTCAGCACGGTCACAAGAACTTTGAGCTATAATTTGCTAGAACACCTCAAACTTGAACATTCTATTGTTCTCCAAACCCATGACTACAGATGTTAGGTCCCCACCATCTATTGCGGACTAACACAACACAGACCCTCCTTCGACCTCTCTCTTACTTCCAATCTGTAAGAGGGAGATTTTAAATGAGAACCATAGAAATGCAGCAGAATACAAAAACAAAAATCACTAATCCCTGTTTCATGAAAAGGTGAAACTTATAAATTTGTGACCCACAAATGATTTTAACAGCTCAATCTTGGATATGTATTCTTGCCTCCTAATAAACGGAGCCAATTTTATCACACGCGCGCGTACACACACACAACACAGAGGAGGATAACAAAACCCCTAGCCAAACCTGAAAACTGAACACCAAAAAACCCATCCACACAGCCATGACCAAAAATGAAAAATAAGAATAAACAACAGCATCACAAGAAGGATAAAATAAATAAATAAAAATATAAAGAATTTATGAGAAAATCAGAATTTATTGTAAAGCATATTATGAGAAAAGGAAAAGGAGGAATATAAACATTGAGAAAACACTCCCATCTATAACAAAATAAAATGCAGCAACATATATGCAAATTTATAACTCTGAAAATAGTTCTCAAAATTTCCCTGTATAAGGCAGCATTTTAAAGCATACAGACTAAACCAAGTTTTGCAGAGGCAACTATAACTTGAAATAAAATGGTTCTCCATTTCTTTGTCCACTTAAACTTCTGGAGTTGAAACTGAGGTTGTCTTGAGATCTTATAAACCTGAAATTCAAAAATTGACTCGTCAGAGAAGATTTTGATTTGGGAACTTGAGAGATGGCTTCTGCATCTAGATTTCAAATTGTATTTTCGACAAAGAGAGAGAATGGAATGGTACAAAAGATTTTCTCAATATTTTAGCACATCATAGGTATTTATAAAAAACCAGGACATGATAAAGCAACAGAATGTCATTGGAAGATTAGCAAACCTGCTCTTTTATGCTCAGGCACTTCCAAGTTGCAGTATCTTTTGGCAGTGTGAGTATCTTTCAAAGCTGCAAAAGAATGGGTGCCACCACAAGCTGTACAGTGTCTGTGGACTCAACAATGTGGTACCCAAAATACATACAATTGACTAACAGAAAGAACATTGACACACTTCGTGACAGGAGAGAAAAGCCAAAGCACAAACATTGGAAATCTAACATCTTGTCTCAATTGAATACTGGACAAGTTTCCGGAGGTTGAAAACAATAAGTGTACAACAAAATTACCTCAAACAGGAAATCAACAGAACATGCACATAGTAATTAATTCTCCAACCAGCCTAATATGCATTTTGGTTCTAAAACTTTGGCTTATCTGCATCCAATCTAATATATGAGAATGTAAGAATACAGACAAGGCAAGTTTAAGAGTGTTCAATGATGTCTCTGTAGTAATAAGAATAATCCTAGAACTAATAGCCATAACAAGCAGATGATTGCTTTTTTATTTTAACTGAGGGAAAAAATAAATATAAAAAAATATAACCCAAAAAAAAAAAAACAGTTAACTACTGTTTTTGTGATATTTTATAGACAAGTTATTTCAAGTCCCAACAACATCAGGAACAGCTTGAGAAGAGACACTTGAATTCTAGTGCAACATAACTCAAAATCAAAAGGTGAACTCCACAATAATACTATCATGGTGGTTGCTACCTCAGTAATAAAGAGACAAAGAAACAAACATATAACATTATATTACAATCTAAAGTGGCAACACCATCCAGTTCCTTACATTATTACATAGACATTTCACTCTTTTTTGTCTATATCAAATGGATGAAAAAGTTGCAGCTGCAAAAACAAGCTAAGGGGGGCTTTTCTCGAGCCCTATCTAAACAAAGGTGATTATGTAGAGATAAAAGTGAATGTGACATTGAGAAATGACTGACTCGGAAAAACATCAGAGAAGTCCAAAATGTGACCTCAGTTTGCAGTCCATAGCTTAGGATGCATACATGAAAACAGATTCTGCATAGAGGAGTCGTCAATTCTTCTCTCTTCATGAGCAATTCATTTATTTCTTGACCCAAAAAAAATTTGCTATTTAAAAGCCATCCCATTTGCATTTGAACTAAGATTTAACTGAGTGTAAATTTAAAACCTAAGCTCACAATTTTGCAGCTTCCAAACTGAAGAAGGCTCTTAATGGAATTGTTGAAAGTTTAAAATGAGTACATTTGGTTAACTGCGAATATCAAGCTAGAGGTATGGCTGTTTAACAGGTACAAGTTTACCTAGGTCAAAGGAGAGCTTACGTTCCATAGTAGATTAATGGAAAAACTACCAGACACTTCCAACACACCCAGTGCTGCAACAGGGCATCACAAGGCAAGAGGCTAAAACTGCTTTAATAGGACACAAACCATAGGCCATGGGCCAATAAGTATCGACATGTTTCTAAGCTTTTGTCAGAAATAAGATAACACCAAATAAGATGAGATCATTTCTATAGTGGCTTAAAGGCAAAGCAGACAAGACATTTCAAAGACACCCGCACAAAGTGTGGTCATAGAGTATCAACCATTAAGAAGCTAAGACTACTTGGCATGATATGTCAGAATTTTATGGAACACAATAAATAGAAAGTTGAACCAAAAAGCCATCATCCATGGACCAATTAACATCAAAAAAATGTACTCACCCAAAAAAAAAATTAACATCAAAATATTTAGATATACCCATTTATAATAATTCTCAAAATTGTAAAAGTGTATCAAATAATCCCCAACAACAATAAAAACTTTCCATTTAAAACCACATCACATGACAATAAGCACCATATCAACATGGGTGGGAGCTATGTATGCATGTATTAACAGATATATAAATTATTACATATAAAATTTTGAAAAGCGATTGCGGTTGCCGTAATAGTTACGGTAACGCAGTAGCAATTACATTATATAAAGGCCGTAGCGTAACGATTGCCGTAATCGAAATTGTGATTTTTTTTATTTTTCGCACAATTTGAAAAAAACTTACTAATACGTATATTTTTTATTTTTTTTTTAGAATCACATTTATTGGGATTTAAAATAAATTTTAATTAATTTTTGTTAAGTTTTAAGTATGATCCAAATATTTCATATTTTCAAATCACTATAAAAGGAACTTTTTTACATTTTATTTCAATAATTAATGATTTTAAAAATAATTAATTTTAAATATCTACAAATTATTTTTTAACAATACCTGAACTAATTGAATAAAAACATTCACAATTATCAAATGAAAGGATAATAAAATAAAAATTGTACCATAAATTAAAAAAAAAATTATAAAGAAAAATAAAATTCATATAAGATTTTTTCTTTGAGCTTGAATCACTTGAGTACTTTTTTTTTTTTTTTTGTAAGTTTTTGTTTTTTGATTTTTTATAGAAAGAAAATTATTTAGAATATTATAAAAAAGTGTAACGGTGTCTAATAGATCGTTACGGTACCGCTACAGCCGTTATGCAACACGAAACAACCGTTACACATGTAAATTTTCGTCACACCACTATAACAGCTGTAACTAGTGACAGTAACCACCACAACCATAACGTAATAGTATTACGTAACAATTGCGGTCCATTTTTAAAACCTCGATTGCATACCAAAATTATTTGGTGATCAAGATAGGTGCTAGACCGAAAGCCCACCTACATGTCTTCCAAACATCTCAATTTCAAGGCATGATGATAACATAATCTCCATGACTATAATACAATCCATATGGGGTTCACATAGTTTGCCACACAACAAGACCTTCATAAGAAGCTTCCCAAAATATAGAAAGATAGATGCATATAAAAGGAAAGTAAAATAACAACAAAATTAAATTATCTCAAAATACCTTGAAAAGGAAGAATTTCAGTTAACACTAAAAACGGAATAGGAAAGAAGCTTCAAAAGTTGAAGGCCATAACATGGCAAACAAAAAGTTATAAAAGAAAATACGTGTAGAGAAGCCAAGCGGCTATACTTTACAGAACCACATACAGCAAGGACACCTAAAAGCATGTGAGAGGCTCCAATCTTCTGTATACATAAATATACAACCCACTTCCAACTGTGAAAATGGAATGAATGGCACCTAACAAACTCCTGATTATTATGTTAGAGTGGGTTAACCCAACTCTATAAGACTCTACACAATCTCCCCATGCCTGAATCCACTATCACCACAATCTGTAGTGGAGTCCAACGCACAAGGGGAATCATACCATTTAGGATTATCCGGATAGAAACTGTCAACCTGTATACCAACAAGACCTACATCTGATACTATATTCTCGTCATGCCTCATGGGCTTGGTTAGTTTGGAATCCTCGCAGTCAAGAATGCTCTTCTCATCGAACTCCCCACATTTCAGCCACTTTTCAGGTTTGCAAGTATCGCCCAGCAGATTCTTCTCGCTCCTACACTCTGTTCTCATCTGATCCCAAGACGCAACATCCCCGAGGGTTCGCCCAAAGCTGTCTTCATCTTCGTCAATCAAATCTCCATCCTTACCATCCCCATATATCCTTTCATGGTGATGATCATCCCAATCAGCCAAATCGCCCTCTCCCACCAACAAATCATCCGAATGCGACTTGTCAGAAAGCAATCCAACGGGCTTTAAACTATATTCACCTATTGATCTAAGTTTATTCACAGCATCATACAATTCTTGTGAGACTGACCCCAATTGCTCACGAGGCATTTTTGCAATTCTCCCTTCAAGCGACCCAATTACATTCCTCAATTCCTGCACTTGCTGTAGAACCGACTGCTGCAGATCCCCTTCATCCTTTCCCATGAATGCAAAACCCTCATTTTCCATTTCCTCGCTCATCCCATACACTGTTTCTGGATCCATCAAATATCCCCCTTTATGTCCCACCACTCGATGCATAATCCTAGCGTTGCCATCTAACGGTCCAGGTTCATGCCCCGAATGCACCGCATACAACTTAAATACCGCCACCCCTTCTTCTTGATACACAAATGTCTTATCCTTCTCATTGTAATTAGCAATTGGCACAATTGCCCTTATCCGAAACCCACAACCGCAACGCTTTGACGCATACGGTTCCCTCTTCAAAATCTTCGATTTCTTCGACGACGCTGGCTCTCCAGCCCGATGACATGCGTAATCCTTAACCTCTGCCATAAATGGTTTATACCTAATATACTTCTGCCTTATACACAACACAACCTTATGTTTTGCTGCCAATTGTTGTAACTTATGTGGCACTTCCTTAGCTGGCACATCAAATGACTCCGTGTACTCAAACCGTCGCCGTTTAGTCCTTTGCATTGACCCGGAAGAATCAGAGCACACAGGGCACTCGGCAACACAAACCCTAATAAATGACTCAGGAATGCCATAAAATTTAGCACCTACAGTCCACGCTTGTTTAATTCTCTCTATAGTTTCTTTAAGCCCTAAGTGTTTCAAGTCAGCATCACCATGAAAACTCATAACTATGTCTTGCCACTGATTAATATGCGAAACAAATTGATTCGAATTGTTCTTGAAACACAAGAATTCGTTACCGTGAGGATCGACATGGACGTTGAGCTTGTCTTGGATTCGCTTCCACGCTGTTAGGTACGCCGTGTCTTCGTTCCGGTCCTTCCAAACGGCCCTCCAGCTCGCGAGCACAGGCCTCGGCGTCGCAGCTCTGATCTCTTCGGGAGTCGCGAGGCGAGATTCGAGTATGCAATTGATCATCAGAGAGTGAGATTCGGCGTTGAATGTGTAGAATTGAGTCGATATGTGAGGTTCGGGGTTAATGTAAACCCTAGGGCTGTTGTTTTGGGGGAAATCGTCGTTAGCGGCAGCGAGGACGGTGGAGAGCTGGTTGTTGGCGGCGGCGGAGGCGGTGGTGGTGTCGTCGGCGTCGGAGGAAGTGTGACTCACTGAGTCGTCGTCGTCGGAGCGGAAGAGGACGAACTCGGACATCGAGAAGGGCTCTTGATGATGGTGGTGGTGATCGAGAATCGACGGCTGTGATTCGTTTGGATGGTCCATGATCGGAGGGTCCAGGTGGTGATGATGGTGATGAAAGAGATCGTCTTCTATTTTGCTTGGATTCATAGCTGCCAAGGATTTCGACGCTCTCTCTCTTCGCTGTGTTTCTCTCTCTACAGTTTTGTTCAGTTTTCTGACAACGCGACTCGAGAGGGCTTCTTCTCGTTTCTCTCTCTCTCTCAACCTTTTATGTCTCTCTGATATTATATTGAAAAATTTTGGCTTACATAGTTGAGTTAAAAGTCATTTTTTAACATTTAATTTATTTTTAATTTATTTTCTTTTTTCATAAAAAAATTTAAAAAAATTATTTTTAACCATCTTCTCCAAACTGTCTATTAACACAATAAGATAAATAAAAAATATATAAATATAAATAATTCTGTGATGTGATATAAATAGAAAGTTATAACTCATAATATATGTTTGTGTAAAAAAAAAAAAATTGCCCACTGAAATGTAATTACCTTTTATATTATTTGATAATGACGATATGTCTTTCTTCTACGAAGTGATATTTTTTTTTTTTAGAATTATTAGTTTATTTTAAAAATATATACATATATAAAAATAAAAATATGATATAATTCAAATAAAATAAATAAATAAATTTTTTTTCCCCCCTTGTCATAAGAGGCCTTAAAAACTTGGCATCTCTTTTTATTTTGAGAACATGAAAACATTATATTAATAAACAATAACATTATATAGGGGTGTTTGGAAACCCACTTTTGAGGTTAAAATAGCCTCACTAAAAATGTCGAATAACCTCAAATACTCTAAACCAATGATTTATATTACAAAAAAAAAATACAAATCGGCATGAGGCAGCCTACACTGTCAGTTGACAGTGTAGGTTCAGCATAGGCCCACAGTGTAGTCACATTTAGTAAATGACAACTTTGTTCCTTTAGATAAATTTTGAAAAAAAAAAGTGAGGTTAGGGACAAATTTGTAATTTCAGCTTCAAATATCATTTTAAACACATTTTTCAATACAACAACTCAAATAAAAATCTATTATATCTTCCCAAACACAATAACTAAAATAGTCTACTAAAATAGTCAAAAAATTTTAAAAAAACCTCTAAAATAATCACTTCCCAAACACCCACATAAACAAGACTCCAAATGGCCATCCCAACCAAATAACAAAATGAAAAAACAAATTTGCTAAAAAAATAACTATGAGACAGGAAATATCACTGATCTTGTAAAAAATTTGGTCTAGAAAGTAAGATCTGCTTGAAAGCTTGTTGTCTCTATCGACGTCATTCTCTTTGATGCTGCCTAACTCTGTCGCCGCAGGACATCGAATACCGCTAGAAGCTAGAGTTGAAAAAGAAGTACATCCACAATAATGTGGAAGAAGGCTAGAAAGAAGAGGGAACCATTGTAAGTGTCAAAAATTCAAAAAATTATATCTAAATCAGAGGAGAAAACTCTCAAAACCCCTATTTTGGACGTAAAAAAATTCAAATCTACACTCGAAAACTATAGACTTATACTCTAAAAGTGTAAATCTACACTTTAAAAATATAAAGTAAATCGCCAAAATATTGTTGGAGTATCGCCAAAAATACCTAAGGAGAGAGCTCTATGTCTCTTTCTCTACACTTGAATCATTGGCATATATTTATAAATGAGTACGAAGGCAATGATACAGAACTTTAATTTGAGCTCTACTGAGCTAGCAAGAAAAAAAAAAAAAAAATCCACAGACACACATATCACATCATAGATGAGGCCCACTGTATTAGAACTCTTCTAAAACTCTCTTTTTAGAGTTTCAAATCATTTTTGTTAGTACAAAAGTCTAATGTGTTATAATACCTTTCCTTTCATATCATTCATGCATAGTTTTTTTTTTTTATATGGTGTGATGATAAAAGACTGAAAGTTAAGAATGCAGAGTTTGCTAAGGTAGAACAGGGAGGTAAGGTGCAGGCTAATAACTTTCCGCAGAAGGCGCATTGGGAGGTGAACGAGGATGTGGTTACGGTGAAAGGTAAGGAGAAGCTTCAGATGCCACATAGGGCAGCGTAGAGAGACCAAAGAACCTTTGCTGAGGTAGTATTTAAAGGGGAGGGTCAAAGGTCAGATGTGATCACAGTTGAAACAAAAGAAGAAGGTAATGGTTGGTTGTATAAGAGCGTGTTCGTTAAGTTAAAAGCTGGCTTCTTATTTTCTGACTTGAATGAGGAGATTAGTAGAAGAGGGTTGAAGGATGTTCTTGTTCGTGAATGGAGAGGTAGGGTAACAGTATTAACATTTAATTCAAAACGAGCTTTGAAGGAGGGGGTTGGCAGTCTGAAAATGTGGATTAATGATTGGCGTGAGACTGTCACAGAGGCAAAACAAGCGGATGTTGGGGTCCAGGAGAGATATGTTTGATTGTTTGTTTTGGTGTCCCATTTCATCTATGGAGTGTGAACACGTTTACAAGGATTGGTAGTGTTTGGGGTGAGGTAGTGCAGATTGATGAGGATACAAGTAGAATGAAATCATTTCAGTGTGGGAGAGTAAAAATTATTACATAGTCTATGGAAGTTATTAATAGGATGATCCAGTTGAACTATAATGGAAGACGTTATTCTGTTAGGGGGTGCGAGGCAATGGAGTTTCCCTACAGTGGTATGGGTAGCAGCAGGACGAGTGATGAGGTTAAGGTTGTCACCACTGCTGAGCTTGAGCAGTCCTCTGTTAATGGCGGTGTAGTTGCAAGAGGAGAGGAGAGAGAGGTGGCAAACACAGGTGCTGAGGTAGTGCTAAAGGGCCAGGTGACAAACATGGATTTGGTAAAGGTGGCAGAGCATGCCATGGAGGTGGCTAATATTAATGTTGTACTGACTGGTGTGGTAATATGCAACGATGGTGTTATAGACACCCCATTTTTGACCGTCCTCAAGACTTGGACGTCACCATTTGAACACTCGGTGATCATCTATGTTCGTGTTCGTCTCGAGTTCTCGGAGGTTTCGGCCGCGTGCCTTGCCTCAAGACCTACCGACTTGTGTTTTTGCTTCTGAGGGCAGGGAATGGCTTGATTGGACATCCCCATACCTCACCGGCCATGGCTTGAGGCCACCGGCCCTGTTTTCTTGCCACCGGCCATTGGTGATGGTCGGTCGGCACTATTGGTGGTAGGTCGGCACCTTTGGTGGCCGGTTGGCACCTTTTGTGGCCGGTTGGCACCTTTGGTGGCCGGTCGGCATCTTTTGTGGTCGGTCGGCCATCTTTGTTGGCCGATTGGCTCTTTTTCTGGCCGAGACCTCTTCTTGGGGAGGCTTGACCCTTTTGAACCCCTTGTTTTAGCTTCTTGAGGAAGCTTGAACCTTTTGAACCCTTGGTTTTAGCTTCTTGAGGAAGCTTGAACCTTTTGAACCCTTGGGTTTAGCTTCTTGAGGAAGCTTGAACCTTTTGACTCTTTGTTCTAGCTTCTCCAAGAAGCTTGAACCCTTTGTCTAGCTTCTCCAAGAAGCTTGAACCCTTCTAAGCTTCCAAGAGAAGCTTGCCCCTTTTGCACCCTTGTCTAGCTTCTCTAAGAAGCTTGACCCCTTTGCCTAGCTTCTCCAAGAAGCTTGGCCCTTTTGCTTAGCTTCCCTTGGAAGCTTGCCCCCTTTGACCCTTTTGCCTTAGCTTCTCCAAGAAGCTTAGGCCTTTTGCCTTGTCTATATAAGGAGAGCTTCTCCTTCCATTTCAAGGGTTGAAAAAAATCTGATATATAGGATATATATATCACTCTCTCTCTATATCTCCCTCTCTCTCTACATTTGTGTGGGTTAGAAGGTTCAAAAGGGTCTAATTCTTGCACATTTACACTACACCTCTTAGCCTAACACCTCCAACACCAACCTAAGCTTCTTGGAGGGTCTTGAGAGGTCCTAAGGAGCTGCATTTTTGGTCCATAAGCTGCTGGAGTCGCAGCTTTGAAGAAGTTCATCAAGGGTGAGCACTATTCCCTCTTTATTCCCCGTTTTTGCACACACTTTTAGCCTTACTTGCAAGCATATTTTGGCTTTGTCATAAACTGAAAAAAGTCTTATTTTGAGCTCCTTTTGAAGTTTGTTTAAGAACACTTTTGTGTTTGGGGTCGTTTACCCCCTCTTAGGCCTTGTTTGGCCTCTTTTTTGTGCATTTTTGGTGAGCTCCGGGACCACCTTGTGTGGACCTCCTCACCACTGAAATCTTGAGGGATTTCAGTGGTGAGGATGGTGGTTTGAGGTCCTAAGAAGGAGAGGGCCATCCCCTCTCCTTATTGTCTTGTTTACTTGCATTTTTGGCCTTACAAAGGAGCCCATACTTGCATGCTTCCAAGCTTTGTTTCAGGCATTTTTCAGTGGGTTTTAGGACCCCCATAAGCCATTTCCAGAGTTGTCTTGGCTATGTTGAATGTCCTTCTTGCATGTGTAGAGTAGCCCTCTTATTGGCCTTTCAAAGGAACGCATCATTCTTGCATGCATGGACCTTGTTTCTATGGGTTTTTGGGGCTTATTTGACATACCATGTTACTGTTTTTGGCTGGTTTGGTGACCTCTCATATGCTTCATATAGGTGTAGTGTAAACCATGCTTACTAGCCTATGTTGCATGTTGTTTTGGCCCTTCATGTTAGCACCTTTTGGCCATGCCTTGAACTGATTTCATGCATGTTTTGGACTGCCTTAGCACTGTTTTCATGCCTCATGGTCGAATAATGCTTGTTATGCATGCTTGTAGTGCAATGCCCATGCCTAGCTTTGAGTTTTGAAGCTTCTTGCATGCTTGAATGGTAGTGTTTTCATGTTTTAGGGTCATTTTGGAGTCATTTGGCATGCCATTTCAGATCTGGAACATGCACCATTGTATGCCATATTTCCTCCTTGCCATGCTTTGGTAGAGTTGCATTTTTGTGCCTTAAGCTTGGTTAATGCATTGTGCATGCATTCCATGTATTTTGTTGCCTCACTTGCATCATTATGGCCACTGATTTTGGCATGCTTGCGAGCTATCCATGTTAGTTTAAGTCCATCATCGCATGTTGTTGTATGCCATGTATGTTTACATGTCTAGGTTGTGTGCCTATTGCATATTAGATGCATTGCATAATCATGTTGCATTAGCCTTGCTTGCATGCTTAGGTTGCATTGCATTGTGCATGCATCCCTTGCCTCTTGATCAAGCATGATAGAGGTTGGGGCCTTTGATGTGTTTTGTGTGTGCATTTCATTTGATATTGAAGTTGCAAACTTGGCCTCTTAGGCCATCATGCATTGAAATGCATAATTGATGGCCTGAGGGTCGAGGGTCATGCTCCCTTGAGTCCATTGCATGATAGGGAGTGTGTCCATGCATACATTTGCTTGAAAATTCATGCCATACACTGCTTGCCCTCTGCTGCTGTCAACTGCAGGTTTCAGCAGGAAGAATTGGCCGGCCGGCAGTGTTGAGTGCCGACCGGCAAAACATGTTTGGCCGATAGCACAAGTTTTGGCCGATAGTACCATTCCCATGGCCGGTGGAATTGTGTTCTGGCCGGTGACATTCCAGGACACTTAAGCAGTGATTCAAAGCAGTTCTGGAAATTGTGTGATCATCAGAGGGGCAGGGCAGTGTAAACAGAGGCAACAGTGCTATGGCAGCGAGTTTCCGGGCGAGATAGATCAAGCATGCATCATCCACGCATCCTGAGGCAGGGGCTGCGACCACCTTCTTTCTGCATTTATTTCGTTAATTAATTAAGGGTCTGTAATAATTAATTAGCTAGGATAGTTGATTTATTATTTGGCCTGTATATTCTTTTGGTCCCTCCGTGCGAGGGCGAATTGTAATAAGTGTGGGTGCGTGTGTGCATGTCTTCCAACCCCCGCTTCTTTCTCCCCTTTACTTACCTGCTTTTGATGGTTAGTATTAGGTCATGTTTAATTTAGCATACCTTATGCTATGCATGCGTGCATCCATTCATTTGTCTTACACGCACTGGGCTCGGCACATCATGCTAACTGCACTTGTATTTCAATTCCAAGTTGAGTACTTGTTAGTTGCAGCATTTCACATGCCATCTTTAGGATAGCCGAGCCTATTATAGTTGAATTTTGCATGTGTTGCATTAGCCACCTTAACATGAACTAGGATCATGCATATGATTACTAACTAGTTTTTGTTTTGGCTTGGAGTACTAGGTAAGCTTTTATGCTTTAGCATACCGCATGCGTGTGAGTGTTGCCATAATAGCATGATTACCATGAGGCTAGCTGCTTATGTGATATAACTGCTTGAATGCCTGTGGATGGAGGTTGAATTACCTGAATTGGAATAATACATTAAAACAGTGGCAAAACCATCTTTTCTAAAGCCCACCCGATGGTGGCAAAATCTGCATTTTTAGCCTACTTGTGAGTAGCAAACCATTTTCAAAACAAACATGAAATGTTTTGTTCCAATTTAGGCGATTTGGTCTATACTTGTTTGCTGCGCGCATAACATAGTAATTCTAGGCTAATAACTGGAATAAGAACGCGTAATGTTTTCAAAACAAGATATCACGGTTAGTAGAGGTCGATCTTCAGATCAGGCGAGAGGGGGTGCTCATAGCTGACCTTCCCCAATCGTACCCAAGTTCCCGAGCCGAGACAACTTTGGTGATGACGGACATGTGGCCTTTGGCACCGAGTCAGGGTTTCCTAAGTTCCCCGATTAAAAAAAAATATTTAGGTGGCGACTCTGTATCTGGCAAAGCAGTCCATGTTTGGCACTTCTTTCGAAAATCTGTTTTTTCAAAACGATTTGTCGGATTTGGACTCTTTGGTTCAGATTAAGAACCATGATATTTGAGTCCTGAACTGTAGTAAGCCTAAATGAACAAAACGGGGGAGTCATCCTCCCGGGGCGTTCGGGACGTCTACAGTTTCTGGCGACTCCACTGGGGAGTTTAGAGAGCTTGACTCGAACTCGTGATATCTTGTTTTGCTTTTAGTTATGTGTTTCTTTGCATTGCATGTGCATTGGTGCGCCTAGGACACCGTGTTGGCCATCTACTATTCCTGAGCGGTTTGCCGGAGGCTTGACTTTGTCAAAGCATGCCATAAGGCTAACAGGTTGCGGGCTCTGCCAGTATGGGAACACAAACCCCGATTTTACCGGAGCACCCTTTTGACCATTCGACCTAGTGCATATTCGGAATCCATAGTGACCATTCCAAACTAGGACAGGTTGCTTACCCGATATAGGTTGTTTGGAACCGCTGCGTGCGTAGTGAAACCCTAGCTCCTGACAAAATAGGACAGGGAAACCCTACCCCAACATAGGGGTGTTTTGGCTCTCTTTTACATGCTATGTGCTTTTAGAGTGTATCTCTACAGGGAATGCATGTATCAGTTTGCAAGTCTGGGTATCAGGCCTGCGGACATCAGTATTTGGGGAATCAGTTTTACCTGAGGGTATCAGTTTTGGGACAGTTATTTGGGGAACAGTGATCAGTATTGAGTACGGTCGTTCCGCTATGCTCATATCCGTTCCAGTGAAATTGAGTTGAGATGCTGTCTATTTTCTCTTTTGTTAGGTAGTCCCGGAACTATAGCTTCAGAAGGCTCCACTATCCCTCAGGTACATCGGACTTGTGCTGATAGACTTTGTCGGGTCAGAGATTCAGTTCAAGGGCAATCAGTGTTCCTTTGCCAGAGGCAAGGTAAAAACACCAGTCAGGCACAGATCATCAGTTCAACAGTCTTCGGATCAGCGGTCACTAGCCATCTCACCTGTGTGCAGTTGGGTTGAGATATCTGTTTTTTTTACCTCAGGGAGATATACCGGTTGCTCAGTTAGACCAGGACAATATGTCGAGTCTGGAAGAGATGGTGCGCCAACTCCAGGATAGTATGAAAGCCATGCAGCAAGACGCTGTCTGTCAAGCAGAATTCGCCAAGCAACAGGCTGTGGTCATAGCCCAACAGGCAGAGACAATTGCCAGGCTAGAGCAACAAACTGGAGCATCAGTTTCACACCAAGCTCCTCCCCCACCAAGAGTTCCAATACCCGGGGAGGCGACGAATGTCCGGAATGTCCAGGAGGATACAAACATCCCAACAGGGCCACCTCCGCCCCCGATTCTACCCCAGCTATCTAAAACACCCACCAACCTACCGGACTCCCCCTTTGAGTTCAAGACAGACCCCACAGCATTGAAAGTGAGCAAGCTCGAGAAATTGTTCAAAAAGTCTCAAGGGGCCCACTCTATTCCTGGTATAGAGGATGGTTATACCGACCCAGTGGTGACATTACCGGATCGGTTCAAGATGCCACATATCGATCGATTCGATGGCTCTGAAGACCCAATGGTGCACCTCCAACTATTTTCTGATATCTTGAGGCCAATGGGTTTGACCACAGCCCAGAAATTGTCACTATTCGGCCGAACCTTGTCTGGGATAGCCGCAATCTGGTATGCGAAATTGGAGAACTCTGTGAAACAGAATTGGGAAGAGATGGCTGAGGCCTTCAATGATCAATACTCCTACAACACACAAATTGAGGTCACAACTCGTGATCTTGAAGTCACCCGCCAAGAGCCAAAGGAGGGCTTCTCAGAGTTCGTGACGAGATGGAGAGCAAAGGCCTCAATGATGACTACAAGGCCTTCCGACAAAGATCAGATTCGGATGGTTGTGCGCAACCTCCAGCCCAAACTAATGCAGAAAATGATCATGCTCCCCTTCCCTACCTTTTCAGATTTGCATGAGATGGGAGTACAAATCGAGGATGCGATGAAACAGGGTCTGATTGACCAAGACCGAGAGCAGCCCAAGAGGGCATTCAACCGCAGTTCGAATGCAACCACCAGTGGTGATGCAGCTGCAAAATCTTCTGAAGTTGGAATGGTCACCACCACTCCTAAAACAGCCACCCCCTTTGTTGGTGCATCCAATCCAAACCCCCGAACTTCGGACTATCTGCCCCGAGGCAAGAGGGTTTTCACCCCGCTTTATATGCCTCTGTCTAAAGCTCTAGGGGTCCTACTCAGGAAAGGACATCTGAAACCGTTAGAACAACGGCCTCTACCCGATCCTCTCCCTGCAAAGCATGACCCGACTAAGTACTGTGCCTTCCATCAACAAATCGGTCATGACACTGACGGTTGCGTCCGTCTTCGTCACGAGATACAAAATCTGATTGACAATGAGGTCATCGTCGCACCAAGCTCTGCAAAGTCTATCGGCACTTGATCAGTGAACCTGTGGGGAATAATGTGACTGTGATCGAGGGATGAACCACCTGCGGGCGGCGTTCAGTTTATTTCAGATGTGGTGTATGGCACGCACTGTTTTGAGCATTTGTGAATGCTGGGTTTTGTACGTTCTGGCTTGGGTATTGAGTCAGTTCTGTTGTTTTGTTTTGAGTCTGTCTCTTTGTTTTGAGTCAGTCTTTTCATATTGAGTCAATCGGGTCTGTCTTATTGTATCGAGTCAGTCCTGTTTTGTTAAGAGTCGGGTGATTTCGGGGATGTTACCTCAAACATCACTTGCTTGTTTTGTGTTTGTCTTTTTGTTTTCTTTTGAGTCTGTTTCTGCTTTGGAGCCAGTAATGCCAACAGATTTGAATGAACAGCAGTGGTTTTTCATGCTTTTGTGTTTGCTTCTGCCGTGTGCCAGTTGTGCCAGAAATTCTAAATGAGATGGCAGTATTTGACTAGAAGCTATGTCTTTTCTGTGCCTTGAATTCATTGCATCGACCTAAGTTTTCCAAAACTTTTTTTTGAAACATTGTGATAAAAAACGAAGAGGAAGGAATTCCTCGGGATTTGCAAAAATTTGATCAACTGAGAGAAAAAGATGCATGGTAAGCCCTTAATGAATGAAATCATGCTTATTAGTGTGAGTACTGAGAAGGACCCTAGCTTTGATTCAGATTGGTTCTACACTGTCTTTAGCGTGAGCGATTTGTCGCTTTCTTAAAAACTTTCAAAAAATGTTTTGCGCGATCTTGCGAAGACCTGTGTGGAATCACTCTTGAGATTGTGCAGCTTAGGATCACTCTCAGCCTCAAGACTCGACCCTTCATTGTCAAACCTTGGACTTAAATTCAAAATGTTCAATGGTCAACTACAACGTGAGGCCTGTGTGGCCAGATTCAAAAAGCCCTCGAACAAGAGGCAAGAAAGTCAGATCAAGAAGATCAGGTGTTATCAAAAGGAGCTTGCAAAGCCGGATCAGAAATACCCCTGGAACTAGGGGCAGAAAAATGTCAGATGTGCTCGAAGAGCCAAAGATAGATCATTCCGCCAATCAAAGATGAAGATCGGCAAGAATGTCAAACCCCATAAGGGAGGAAAGAAGAAGTATTGCTGAAGGACAACTGAGTTCCTATCCACAACACTAGGGGCAAATTCAAACCCCATTGGATGGACTCCAACATCATCAGCAAACAGCAGCCGTTCTCTTGGAATCAGATGGCCTCAAGATCCTAGAACCATTTGACATGGACAAAGCTACACTTTTACCCTTGAGAGGCTCGCTGGGCCAAAAACTCGGAAGGGCGACCCAGGCAAAAGTTAGCGCAAGGAAAAGAAAAAAACAAAAAAGAGAAAAAAAGAAAAGAACAAAAAAAAGAGGGGAATGAAATGAAAAGAAAGAAAAATAGAAAAATTGAAAAGAAAAGAAAAACATAGCTCGCAAGGTTGAAAACCCGCAAGGGCGGCTTTGGCAAAAGTTAGAGCACAAAAGGAGAGGTTAATACCCGAGTGTACCTTAACCCGAAACTACGTAAGGCTTGATTCCCATGTTTCGGATACGTAGGCAACTTCACTCTGAAGTCCAGCCACAAACACCTGCAAAACAAGTGTGTCCATGTATTGGTTTTGAGCATCTTTGCCTTCTCTGAAGCTAAGGATTTAGTTGTGTTCGTCACTCTGAGGACTGACTACAATGCGCTGCGGTGCCATTCAAACAAGGGGCAACTTTCCGTTGCCATTCAACGCACTGCAGTGCCGTTCAAACAAGGGGCAACTTTCCGTTGCCATGCAGCTCTCTTCGAGCAAGGGGCAATTTTCCTCCAGATCCGAGGTTGTGCGTCTCAAGAGTAGGTTCCGTGCTTGTTGAGCATTGGCCGTTTGCAAAAATAGTTTTTGAGAATTTTTACTGAGGTTGACTAATTCTCTCGAAAATTATTTCATTTTTCTAAAACTGGACCACTTCTTGGACCCAAAAAGGGAAAATTTTCAGTGCTCATAGCCTGACTTGCATGATTTTAAATCAGAAAGTTGAACAAGCATGTTAATCTAACTTTCATGTTGGTCAAAATTGTTTTAAAACCAAAACAAAAAATGGTCAAAATGATAAACTAGGGGCACAGTTGAGTCAGGTGTTCTGTCTTTTCCCCGTCGTCAACTACTTGCCAGAAAGGGCACCGTACCTGCCGAAAAAGGGCACCACTGAAGCTGACCACAAAAGGGCAGAAAGCTCTCACATCCTCCAAACAACGAGGTATCAAGCCAAGTGCGAGGCACGAGCTGGAATGGGACAAGATGTTCCACTCCCTCATCTGAACAGATCCGATCACGTCCAAACTCCCCAGCAAAGCATCGTTAACCGATGTTAGCTGCAGATTTGCTACACACCCAATTGTAGCGCAGCCCCTCTGTGGAAGAAACTCACTGTTGTGAACAAGAAGAAGAATCTAGCAGCAAGCTAGGGATAAGAGCCCGCAATTTCTTGTTTATCCATCAACCACCCAGGGAAGGGATAAAAAATGAGAGATTGAAGAATAGAGAGATGTGCGCTGAGAGAAAAAGTAAGGAAATGGCTTTTTCAGAAAAACAGAGCTTGAGGGCCGAGTGATGTGAGAATCACAAATGAGAAAGGGTGGGAAATAATACCCAGAGAAACTGGCTCCTTGTGCACTGAGAGGTCTCTCGTCTTTGTAACACGTCTGTGTGTCGTGTCTTTTGTTTTGTTTTTCTCGATCCTTGCTTTGAGTCGTTCCGAGCGTGTCTCGATGTGTTTAGGTTGTTTACCTTTTATTTTCCGTTGTTGAGTCTTTTTCGCTGTGTTCAGTCGTAGGCTCAATACCCAGTTAAGAACTCATTTCTTAATTTAAAAAATAAAAATCGTTTTGTGCTCAGAGTGCTGTGCCATTCTTCACGTTTGTGCAAAACAAAATTTGTTCTTTCATAAGACTGCAGGGTCCACCCCCGATAAATGTGAACAGTAAAACAAGGGCCTATTTGAAGCTATGTAGGTTCCAGACTGCAAAGCAAAAGAAAAGAGGAAAAATCGAAGCATCTGAGTGTGTTTCACCTTCAGCAAATTCCGTGATTGTACTCCGGATGTACCTCTTCAGGCCTTGTCACTACTCTGAAGTATGGGTGTGCCTCTACCTCAAGCTCAAGATCAGGTCTGCTTCAAGCCAGAATGGCAATCAAAGTGCTCCCTCAGAAAACCAGTCCCTGCCAGAGGCATCTTGGTTGTGTTTGCAATGAGTTCCTAGGAGACCAATTGCGACGATGGAAACTAGAGTTCGAACGGCTATTGCCTAGAACACAAAGGTTCGGGATTTCCGAGACTAAAGTCTGGTTTAAATACCCAGGGGTGTATCCCCAGTTTGAAATCTGTATAGTAGCCCCATAGATTGAGATAGCGTGTATGCACCTCAATTCTGGATACTGAACCAACCTAGTCTGTCACCCCGTTGGAGAATAGGGAAAGTTGTGAACATGGCTGTAGACACCCCATTTTTGATTGCCTTTAAGACTTGGACGCGACTGATGGTTTACATGGTGGAGAAAGGCGTGCAGGGGAAAGGTTCAGTTTCTTCGGCAATGAGAGAGTCAAATCTCAACTTCATACCCCTTTTTTTGGACCAAAACAATCTTGATCAAAAGATTTTTAGACCTTAAAACGCTCTCTTTCAAAACGTTTTTGAAATAGAGTTTTTACGATGTTCCGAAACTCGTATTTTGTCAAATGTTGCGCTTTTCGGTAAACCGAGCAAGGACAAAGTGGAAATGAATGAAAGAGAGATGAAATCTTTGAAAAATCTTTCAAAACACCTTGTTCGGGGTTTAGTTGAAGAAAAGAGGAGAGAGAGAAGAAGACTAGTTTGGGAGAAGTTCGGCATGAATCCGAGTAGGACCAAATCTACGCGGGCTTCACCGAAACGGGCATAACTCTTTGCACAGGATGAATTTTGATGCGAGGTTGGCGTCATTGGAAAGATAACTTCAAGGGATTCAATTTTGCCACATGGGAGGCCAGCAATATTTCTGGCCGACCAGCTTTTTTGGGTCAAAAGTGATTCAGCATGAATCTGGGAAGGAGAGAAAATACTGCGTGGCTTTACTGAAATGGGTATAACTCTTTACACAGGGGGAATTAAGGTATGAGGCCACCACCATTGGAAAGCTTACTTCCGGGGCTTCATTTTTCACTCAAGAATCTCCTAAGGACAAGTCCGGGTGGGGGAGATATGGTTGTTTGAAGTCCGGTTGGACTGAATCTGCGCGGCTTCACCAAAACTGGCATAACTTTTTCCACAGGAGGAATTTTAATGCAAGGTTTGCGGCATTGGAAAGCTAACTTCTGGGGCTTCATCCTAGAGGGTGGCCGCCTACCTTGACCCTTTTGACCTGGTCGGCCGGCCACCTGAACCTTCTGGACCTGGCCGGCCATGTTCCTCTCTCCAAGTGTATTCCAGCTGTACCACCCTTTTTGCCCCAGATCCTGTGTCCGGGGGTTTGGCCTTTTGGGGGGAAATTTGAATTTTTTTTCCCCCATTTTCTTTGCCTCTCCTCCCTCTTAAAACCACCACCTCCAGCTCCATTTTGAGGGGTTAGAAAAATTCATTTGAGAGCTTTGCCTTAAATCTCTCTCTCTCTCTACTCCAAGCTCAAAACCTCTTTGCACTGCTCCAACACCATTTCTACACCAACCCATAGCACAACACACCATCATCATTCCATTCACCATTGGAGGCTATTTCTAGAGGTTAGGAGTACCATTTCTTCAACCAAAAGCTGCTGGAGCTTTGTGCTACAAGGGTAAGCTTCATTTCCCTCTTTTTTGTTCCTATTTTGCATGCAATCTTAGCCTTTGTTTCTTACATTTTTGGGCTCCGACCCAAACTGTAAATAGTCATATTTTTGAGCTCCTTTCATGTTTGATCAAGGACCTCTTGCTGTTTGAGGTCTCCTACTATCACTTGCCTCTCTTAAAACTCTCTTTAGGCCTTTTTTTGCATAGTATTTTAGGCTTATTTGTGAGCTGTTTTAGACTTGTTCATAAATTGTAAAATATCTTTTTTTGAGCCCCTCTTCAACATTGTTGAAGGGCTCTCCTCTGTTTGAGGCCAGCAGCTACCACTTGTCTCTTTATCCCTCTTTTAGGCCTTTTTCTTGCATGATAGTTTATCCTCACTTGTGTTTATTTTCGTGGCTTGATGTAAACTATAAAGTGCCATTTTTTGAGCTCCTCTTCAACTTTGTTGAAGGGCTCTTTGATATTTGGGGCCAGCTGCTGTCCCTTCTCTCTATTCTCTCTTTTAGGGCCGTTTTTGCATGATAGATTAGCCCTATTTATGTTCATTTTTGAGACTTGTTATAAACTGGAAAAAGGTTTGTTTTTGACATCATTTTCATGTTTAATTAAGGGAATTTTCTTATTTGAGGTCACATGCTTCCTTATATGCTCGATTCCCTCTTATTTTCAGCCTTACACCCTAGCCCTTGTTGCATGCCTTGTTTGACCTTCTAGCCACTGGAATCCAGTGGATTTCCAGTGGCCTTGATGCTGTTTTGAGCCTCCAAATTAGAGGGGGGTGACCCCCTCTCACCTTGACTTGTTTGGTGGCCATTTCGGCCTTCCAAAGCGACCCTATCTCGCATGCTTCTTAGTCACATTTCAGGGTCAATTTGGTGAGTTTTGAGACTATCATATTTGATTTTCAAAGTTGGTTTGGGGCTTCCATATGTCCATCTTGTATGTGCCTAATAACTCCTTGCACGGCCCTCTAAAGGAGCCCCTCATTTGTGCATGTGTTGGCTGTCTTTCCATGTGTATTTAGACGTATTTTGGCATGTTTAGTTCACTGATTTTTGTTGGTTTAGTGAGATTCCATGTGCTTCATATACGTGCCATGTAATCCATGTTTGATAGTCAAAATTGCATGCTATGTTAGGCCATCCTGCTAGCATCTTTTGGCCATGCTTTGAACTAGAAAAGTTCATATTTTGGGACTGCCTTGGTTCTTTCTTCATGCTTCATGATCAAAAAATGCTTGCTTTGTATAGCTATAGGTCATTGCGTATGCCTAGTTTTGAGTTTCGGGTTTCATCTCATGCATTGGGTGCCATATTGCCATGTTTTGGGGCTGTTTAGCATCATATTTTAGTGCTGAAATCCGCATGTTTGTATGCCATATTCCATGCCTTGCCATGCTTTGGTAGAGTGGCATTCGTGCCTTAGGGTCGGTCCTCGGTTTGCGTGCATGTGTGCACGCATCTCGAGTGTCTCGTTTCCCATCTCATGGCCTCTATGTGAGTGTGGCTGAGGTCCCCTGTGTTGGTGTAGTCCATTATGCATTGTGTATGCCATTTCATTTCATAGCATTGTGTATGCTAGGTTGTATGTTAGCGCATTGTGTATGCAATGTTACCTTATGCATTGTGTATGCCATTACATAGCATTATGCATGCTAGGTTATATATTAGTTGCATTCATGCATGCCATGCATATTGCATTGTGTTTGGGATAAGAGTTAGCCCGAGCACGGGAAACGAGGGACGTTTCGTACTCCGAGGACGTTTCGTACTCCGAGTGACGAACGTGTCTCAATTCCCCAGTCGCGACACTCCGATTATCCATGATGGAGTCTTTGGTCTTGTTTGTGTTCATATGTGCATTCATTCATATTGAGTCATGCAAATCGACTCCCGGGCCATCATGCAATCGATATGCGTGATTGTGTGCACGAGGATCGAGGACTACGCTCCCTGAAGGTAATCAAGCATACATATGTGAAAATACATTGCCATGCCCCCTTTCCTGCTCTCTGTTGCAGCAAATCAAGAATCAGCAGCCTTCCGGAGCTTGGCGCGCTTTCCAAGAACAATTGCAAACAGAGGCTAATTGGGGCATCGCAGTGGATTTCCGCGCAAAGCAGCTCAAACATGCATCATCCATCATCCGGAATAGAGTCGAGGCAGTCCCTAGCTTGCATGCTAGTTTAATGCTTTCCTAGATTAACTTGTAAATTAATTAGGATTTTGTATTTATTAGGACTGTATTTATTTGGGACTGTATATTATTCTTTCGGACCCTCCGAGTGAGGGCAATGTTGTAATAAGTGTGCGTGAGTGTGATGTATGTCTTCCAACCCCACGTCTTTCTCCCTTTTATTTACCAGCTTATGATGTTTAGATTAGGGCATGTTTCAATTAGCATACAGTATGATAGCATGTTTGCATTCATTCATCTGTTTTGCATGCACCGGGCTCGGCGCATCATACTAACTGCATTTGTATTTCAATTCGAGTTGAATACATGTTAGCTGTAGCATTCCATATGCCATATTTAGAATAGCCGAGCCTGCTATAGTTGCACTATTGCATGTGTTGCATTAGGCATTTCTGTATAGTTAGGATCATGCATGGATTTCTAACGTAGTTTCTGTTTTGGCTTGGAGTACTCGGTGAGTTTTTATGCTTTAGCATCCTTGCATGCGTGTGAGTGACTGCCATGATAGCATGCTTACCATGAGGCTATTTGCTTACGTGATATAACTGCCTGAATGCCTGTGGGTGAAGGTTGGGTTATTTTGATTGGAACAATGCATTGACTGTGAGTTTTAAGCCCACTAGATAGTGGCAAAACCATCTTTTCTAAGCCCACCTGAAGGTGGCAAAATTTGCATTTTAAGCCTACTTGCGAGTAGCAAACCATCTTTCAAAAACAAACATGAAATGTTTTGTTCCAATTCAGGCGACCTGGTCTATACTTGTATGTTGTGCGCATCACATAGTAAATCTAGGCTAATAACTGGAATAAGAGCACATAATGTTTTCAAAACTTGATATCATGGTTAGTAGAGGCCGATCTTTGATCGGGCGAGCGGGGGTGCTCACGAAGTGACCTTCCCCAATCGTACCCAAGTTCCCGAGCCGAGGCAACTTTGGTGATGACGGACACGTGGCCTTAGGCAACGAGTCAAGGTTTCCTAAATTTCCCAAAATAAAATATTTAGGTGGCGACTCTGTATCTGGCAAAGCAATCCATGTTTGGCATTTCTTTCAAAAATCTGTTTTCTCAAAATGATTTGCCGGATTTGGACTCTTTGGTTCAGATTAAGAACCGTGACAATTTGAGTCCTGAACTGTAGTGAGCCCAAGACGAACGGAATGGGAGACTCATACCCTCCCAGGGCGTTCGGGGACGTCTACAATGGCCAGGAAGGAAAGGTAGTAACTGCGGTTTGGAACTATAAACAAGAAAGTGCAAGAGGAACCCACTTTCCAACTCAATTTGTTTCTGCGGAATTTTCAATTCATGTCTTCGATGCGTAGCTCATCGTCAGTTGGCATACACGAGGTGTATCCTTTTGAAATATATTGTGACCCCTCCGAGAGGTAAATCGGAGGTCACGTTTGAATTTGGTCTCGTTAAGGCTTGTATTCCCTTATTCGGCATTTTGTTTCAAATATGCGTTGTCACGCACCTTCCACTTGCATTGTTATGCACCCTTCCACCCGCATTGTTATGCACTTCTCATGCTTGCATTGTGATGCACATTCCAATTGCATAGAAAATGCACCCACTTCCACTGCATTGTGACGCATGTTCTATCTAGCATTGTTATGCTCATTACTTGCATTGTTATGCACCTTGTCACTTGCAATTGTCATTCTTTCTCCTCGCGCGTGCGACGGGTTAGACCTCCTCTGGTTTAGAGCATTTGGAATACGTTCCAATACTTATACCTTCTGAAACACCGGGATACGTCCCTATGTTTCACATTCCTTGCGGAACACACAGGATACGTCCTTATGTTTCTCCCTTTCGGTTAAAAGAAAACGTTCGGAATACGTTCAATGCTCACACCTTTCTGAAACACCGGGATACGTCCCTACGTTTCTTCCTTTCAAACACCGGGATACGTCCCTACGTTTCTTTCTCTTCCAAAACACCGGGATACGTCCCTATGTTTCTCTCTCTCCGAAACACCGGGATACGTCCCTATGTTTCTCTCTCTTTCCGAAACACCGGGATACGTCCCTACGTTTCTCTCTCTCCGAAACACCGGGATACGTCCCTATGTTTTTCTCTCCTTCCGAAACACCGGGATACGTCCCTATGTTTCTCTTCCTTGCGAACACCGGGATACGTCCCTATGTTTCTCTTCCTTGCGAAACACCGGGATACGTCCCTATGTTTCTCATTCCTTACGGAACACCGGGATAGGTCCCTATGTTTCTCCTTTCTTTCGAAACACCGGGATACATCCCTATGTTTCTTCTACCTTTCCGAAACACCGGGATACGTCCCTACGTTTCTCTCTTCTTTCTGAAACACCGGGATACGTCCCTATGTTTCTATCACTTTTTCCGAAACACCGGGATACGTCCCTATGTTCCTTCCACCATTTCGAAACACTGGGATACGTCCTTTTGTTTCTCCATCTTTGGTTAAGAGCATTTGGAATACGTTCCAATGCTTATACCTTCCGAAACACCGGGATACGTCCCTATGTTTCTTTGCATGATCATAAGTTATGCTCGGCTTTGTGCATTGTCTTGCATTTTGCCCCTGCCTTCGGGCGCATATCTTTATCTGTAGCTTGTATGCTTTGTCTAAGTCTTTGGCCTTGTCAAAAATGGGTCGTCTCTAGGCTTTGACAATCACTCCCGTCATTGTTATGACTTTCGAGTTCTGTCAAAGAAGGACAACAGTAGACACCCCATTTTTGACCGTCCTCAAGACTTGGACGTCACCGTTTGAACACTCGGTGATCATCCATGTTCGTGTTCGTCTCGAGTTCTCGGAGGTTTCGGCCGCGTGCCTTGCCTCAAGACCTCCCGACTTGTGTTTTTGCTTCTGAGGGCAGGGAATGGCTTGATTGGACATCCCCACACCTCACCGGCCATGGCTTGAGGCCACCGGCCCTGTTTTCTTGCCACCGGCCATTGGTGATGGTCGGTCGGCACTATTGGTGGTCGGTCGGCACCTTTGGTGGCCGGTTGGCACCTTTTGTGGCCGGTCGGCACCTTTGGTGGCCGGTCGGCATCTTTTGTGGTCGGTCGGCCATCTTTTTGGCCGATTGGCTTTTTTTCTGGCCGAGACCTCTTCTTGGGGAGGCTTGACCCTTTTGAACCCCCTGTTTTAGCTTCTTGAGGAAGCTTGAACCTTTTGAACCCTTGGTTTTAGCTTCTTGAGGAAGCTTGAACCTTTTGACTCTTTTTCTAGCTTCTCCAAGAAGCTTGAACCCTTTGTCTAGCTTCTCCAAGAAGCTTGAACCCTTCTAAGCTTCCAAGAGAAGCTTGCCCCTTTTGCACCCTTGTCTAGCTTCTCTAAGAAGCTTGACCCCTTTGCCTAGCTTCTCCAAGAAGCTTGGCCCTTTTGCTTAGCTTCCCTTGGAAGCTTGCCCCCTTTGACCCTTTTGCCTTAGCTTCTCCAAGAAGCTTAGGCCTTTTGCCTTGTCTATATAAGGAGAGCTTCTCCTTCCATTTCAAGGGTTGAAAAAAATCTGATATATAGGATATATATATCACTCTCTCTATATATCTCCCTCTCTCTCTACATTTGTGTGGGTTAGAAGGTTCAAAAGGGTCTAATTCTTGCACATTTACACTACACCTCTTAGCCTAACACCTCCAACACCAACCTAAGCTTCTTGGAGGGTCTTGAGAGGTCCTAATGAGCTGCATTTTTGGTCCATAAGCTGCTGGAGTCACAGCTTTGAAGAAGTTCATCAAGGGTGAGCACTATTCCCTCTTTATTCCCGTTTTTGCACACACTTTTAGCCTTACTTGAAAGCATATTTTGGCTTTGTCATAAACTGAAAAGAGTCTTATTTTGAGCTCCTTTTGAAGTTTGTTTAAGAACACTTTTGTGTTTGGGGTCGTTTACCCCCTCTTAGGCCTTGTTTGGCCTCTTTTTTGTGCATTTTTGGTGAGCTCCGGGACCACCTTGTGTGGACCTCCTCACCACTGAAATCTTGAGGGATTTCAGTGGTGAGGATGGTGGTTTGAGGTCCTAAGAAGGAGAGGGCCATCCCCTCTCCTTATTGTCTTGTTTACTTGCATTTTTGGCCTTACAAAGGAGCCCATACTTGCATGCTTCCAAGCTTTGTTTCAGGCATTTTTCAGTGGGTTTTAGGACCCCCATAAGCCATTTCCAGAGTTGTCTTGGCTATGTTGAATGTCCTTCTTGCATGTGTAGAGTAGCCCTCTTATTGGCCTTTCAAAGGAACGCATCATTCTTGCATGCATAGACCTTGTTTCTATGGGTTTTTGGGGCTTATTTGACATACCATGTTACTGTTTTTGGCTGGTTTGGTGACCTCTCATATGCTTCATATAGGTGTAGTGTAAACCATGCTTACTAGCCTATGTTGCATGTTGTTTTGGCCCTTCATGTTAGCACCTTTTGGCCATGCCTTGAACTGATTTCATGCATGTTTTGGACTGCCTTAGCACTGTTTTCATGCCTCATGATCGAATAATGCTTGTTATGCATGCTTGTAGTGCAATGCCCATGCCTAGCTTTGAGTTTTGAAGCTTCTTGCATGCTTGAATGGTAGTGTTTTCATGTGTTTAGGGTCATTTTGGAGTCATTTGGCATGCCATTTCAGATCTGGAACATGCACCATTGTATGCCATATTTCCTCCTTGCCATGCTTTGGTAGAGTTGCATTTTTGTGCCTTAAGCTTGGTTAATGCATTGTGCATGCATTCCATGTATTTTGTTGCCTCACTTGCATCATTATGGCCACTGATTTTGGCATGCTTGCGGGCTATCCATGTTAGTTTAAGTCCATCATCGCATGTTGTTGTATGCCATGTATGTTTACATGTCTAGGTTGTGTGCCTATTGCATATTAGATGCATTGCATAATCATGTTGCATTAGCCTTGCTTGCATGCTTAGGTTGCATTGCATTGTGCATGCATCCCTTGCCTCTTGATCAAGCATGATAGAGGTTGGGGCCTTTGATGTGTTTTGTGTGTGCATTTCATTTGATATTGAAGTTACAAACTTGGCCTCTGAAGCCATCATGCATTGAAATGCATAATTGATGGCTTGAGGGTCGAGAGTCATGCTCCCTTGAGTCCATTGCATGATAGGGAGTGTGTCCATGCATACATTTGCTTGAAAATTCCATGCCATACACTACTTGCCCTCTGCTACTGTCAACTGCAGGTTTCAGCAGGAAGAATTGGCCGGCCGGCAGTGTTGAGTGCCGACCGGCAAAACATGTTTGGCCGATAGCACAAGTTTTGGCCGATAGTACCATTCCCATGGCCGGTGGAATTGTGTTCTGGCCGGTGACATTCCAGGACACTCAAGCAGTGATTCAAAGCAGTTCTGGAAATTTGTGTGATCCTCAGAGGGGTAGGGCAGTGTAAACAGAGGCAACAGTGCTATGGCAGCGAGTTTCCGGGCAAGACAGATCAAGCATACATCATCCACGCATCCCGAGACAGGGCTGCGACCACCTTCTTTCTGCATTTATTTCGTTAATTAATTAAGGGTCTGTAATAATTAATTAGCTAGGATAGTTGATTTATTATTTGGCCTGTATATTCTTTTGGTCCCTCCGTGCGAGGGCGAATTGTAATAAGTGTGGGTGCGTGTGTGCATGTCTTCCAACCCCCGCTTCTTTCTCCCCTTTACTTACCTACTTTTGATGGTTAGTATTAGGTCATGTTTAATTTAGCATACCTTATGCTATGCATGCGTGCATCCATTCATTTGTCTTACACGCACCGGGCTCGGCACATCATGCTAACTGCACTTGTATTTCAATTCCAAGTTGAGTACTTGTTAGTTGCAGCATTTCACATGCCATCTTTAGGATAGCCGAGCCTATTATAGTTGCATTTTGCATGTGTTGCATTAGCCACCTTAACATGAACTAGGATCATGCATATGATTACTAACTAGTTTCTGTTTTGGCTTGGAGTACTAGGTAAGCTTTTATGCTTTAGCATACCGCATGCGTGTGAGTGTTGCCATAATAGCATGATTACCATGAGGCTAGCTGCTTATGTGATATAACTGCTTGAATGCCTGTGGATGGAGGTTGAATTACCTGAATTGGAATAATGCATTAAAACTGTGAGTTTTAAGCCCACTAGATAGTGGCAAAACCATCTTTTCTAAAGCCCACTTGAGGGTGGTAAAATCTGCATTTTAGCCTACTTGCGAGTAGCAAACCATTTTCAAAACAAACATGAAATGTTTTGTTCCAATTTAGGCGATTTGGTCTATACTTGTTTGCTGTGCGCATAACATAGTAATTCTAGGCTAATAACCGGAATAAGAACGCATAATGTTTTCAAAACAAGATATCACGGTTAGTAGAGGCCGATCTTCGGATCGGGCGAGAGGGGGTGCTCATAGCTGACCTTCCCCAATCGTACCCAAGTTCCCGAGCCGAGACAACTTTGGTGATGACGGACACGTGGCCTTTGGCACCGAGTCAGGGTTTCCTAAATTCCCCCATTAAAAAAAAATATTTAGGTGGCGACTCTACATCTGGCAAAGTAGTCCATGTTTGGCACTTCTTTCGAAAATCTGTTTTCTCAAAATGATTTGCCGGATTTGGACTCTTTGGTTCAGATTAAGAACCATGAATTTGAGTCCTGAACTGTAGTAAGCCCAAATGAACAGAACGGGGGGAGTCATCCTCCTGGGGCGTTCGGGGACGTCTACAGGTGTGTTTGAATCTACAATTAAGGAGTCTAAGATGGAGGTGGGTACAGTATATAAGGGTGGCTGTTTGAATGAGAAGAAAGTGGGGGTAGGGGAAGAGTCGTAGGTAGAGGAGTGGGGTAGATCACAGAGGGTGGATAGGGATATAGTTACACAGGGCTTTTTAAGAAGTATTAGTAAGTTAGAGATGGATAGGCCCAGTGTTAATTTGGAGGTGGTATTAACTCAGGCCCAATTAGGGGCATTGGGTAGGAAGGGGGATGACCCAAATGTAAGGGGTAGTTTTTTACATTTTTCTGTTGGGCCTGGGTTAAAAGTAGTGGATCCAAAGGTTGGTTTAAGTAAAGGTTTGGCTCAAAAAGGGAGGATGGAGGGTAGTAAGGTTAGGAGAAGAGTTGTAGCACAGAAGAATGAACAGAGGAGAAGCAGGTTTGGCTTAGGTACTTCGCGTAGTTTCTCGAGATGAACTGTTTTCCGAGCTGCGGGTACTACACTATCTTTCTCCTCATCTCAGAAGGGTGAGGCTTTCCAGAGGAATCTAATGCTTAAGGAAGCCCAAGCTACGGTACAAGTGGGTAAGCTGCTGGGGATGAATTGTATGGGTAAGGAGGAGGAGATTATTAATCGCATTGTTGAGATAGAAGTTAAGGATCATGGTCAGATTGGGGATGGGGATGGGGATGGCGGAAGGAAAGATCTAGTTTGAGCTGGTATCAGATGGGGTTATAGGTGCAGTATGTTGTACTCATGAAGATAATGTCTTGGAATATTAGGGGACTGGGGAGGAACGACAAAAAGGCGAAGATTAAGAAGTTGGTCAGTGAGAGGAAGATTGATGTCCTTCTATTGCAGTAGTCTAAGAGGAGTAGTGTAGATGCCATGTTTGTGAAGTCATTGTGGCCCTGGGAATCTTTGCAATTTATGACAGTGGATTCGGAGGGTACTGCAGGGGGTCTATTGTGCATTTGGAATCCAGATGTTTTTAAGATTGAGGAGTGTTGCAGTGTAAGGTCTTTCATTTTACTGTCAGGTACATATAATCAGTCATTTCATTATGTGATCGTCAACATATATGCACCAAGTAATGGTAGGAAAATAGGTCAATTATGGGAAGTGTTATTTAGGTTGAAGTCTTCTTTTTGGCTCCCTTGGTGTTTAGGAGGGGATTTTAATGAAGTTAGATTTTTGAGCGAGAGAAAGGGTTGTCTGCGGCGTGACAGAGGCATGATTGAATTTAATGCCTTCATAGAGAAGATGGAGTTGCTCGATTTGTCTCTGTTAGGAAGGGGTTTCACTTGGTGCAACTCTGCTGAAGGTGAGAGATGGAGTAGGATTGATCGGTTTGTATTGGATCCTGAATGGTTGGAAGTGTTTAGGCTTAAACAATGGGGATTGCCAAGAAGTCTGTCTGATCACTGTCTTTTATTACTTATGGAAGACGGAAGGGATTGAGGACCTAGACCATTTAGGTTTTTAAATGCCTGGTTTCTGCATCCTGATTTTAAACCAACGGTTAAGAAGTCCTGGGAAGAGGCCACTGTTTTTTGGTGGGCAGGGTATAGATTGAAAGGTAAATTGGCAAAGCTCAATGTGGATTTAAAAAAATGAAATATCGAAGTGTTTGGAAATGTGGAGCACCAGTTAAAAACAACAGAAGATGAGTTACATGAGATTGATTTGCTAGCTGAAGAAGGGTCGCTGCTAGACACTATCAATGTTAGAAGACGTGAGTTGAGGACTCTAGTTTGGAATCTTAGTAGAAGATTAGAATGGGTGTGGCGTCAGAAATCTAGGCTTAAGTGGGCTCAAGAGGGGGACAAAAACACACGTTTCTTTCATGTGATGGCTAGTAGGAGACAGACCAAGAATGTGTTGGATTCTGTTGTTGTGGATGGGGTAAGTGTTGGGGAACCGAGAATGGTAAGACAAGTGGTGTTTAGGCATTTTAAAGATTTGTATTCTGAGGCGTGGAGAGGCAGACCAAAGTTGGAAGGGCCTTTTGTCACTATTAGTAGGGATGGGGCTTCAGTGGAGTTAGTAGCTGAGTTCTCAGACGAAGAGGTGTGGGCTGTTGTAAAGGAATGTGATGGAAATAAAGCTCCAGGGCCAAACGGGTTCAATCTGGCATGTATTCAGAAAAATTGGAAAGTTATGAAAGTTGAGGTTATGCAATTCATGCAGAAGTTCTATGTAAATGGGAAATTGGCCAAAGGGCTAAACAGCTCATTCATTGCTCTTGTGCCTAAGAAGGAAAATGTTGTGGAGTTGGTGGATTTTAGGCCAATCAGCCTAGTGAACTCAATATACAAAATTTTGGCCAAGGTTCTATCTAGGAGGTTGAAAAAGGTGATCCCTGCAGTGATTAACGAGGCTCAGACAGCGTTTATAGGGAGGAGTTGTATCCTAGATGGGGTCATGATTGCTAATGAAGTTATTGAATGGTGGAAATGCTCGAAGCATAAGGGGGTGATTCTTAAGCTTGACTTTGAAAAGGCATATGACTCTGTGAATTGGGATTTTTTGTTTTCAATGTTATGTAATTTTGGATTTGATGAGAAGTGGATTTGCTGGATTAAGGAGTGTTTAACCTCTTCCAGGATCTCTGTTTTGGTTAATGGGTCACCCACGGATGAGTTTGCACCACGAAGGGATTTGAGGCAGGGTGATCCACTCTCACCATTCTTATTTAATATTGTGGTTGAGGGTCTTAATTTGCTTTTGAGTCGAGCAAAGCAGATGGGATTGTTTAAGGGCGCTTCAGTGGGATCTACTAATATGAACATCTCACATCTGTAGTTTGCAGATGATACAATTATTTTTTGCAAAGCTGAGGAATTGGAGTTGCTTTCCATTAAAAAGGTCTTAAGGTGTTTTGAAGTAATGTTGGGTCTTAAGATCAATTTCCACAAGAGCATTGTCTGTGGGGTGGGCGTTTCGAACAGTGAGATAGATAATTTTAGTGTTGTGTTGAATTGTAAAAATCAGAAGTTGCCAATGGTGTATTTTGGTCTTCCTTTAGGAGTTAATCCCAAAAGAAAGTCAACTTGGCAGCCAGTGGTTGACAAAGTGCGGAAGAAGTTGTCTCTATGGAAGAGAAAGTTGTTGTCTTTTGCGGGGAGATTAACGTTGATTAAGTCAGTTGTGGCTTGCTTACCATTATATTATATTTCGATCTTCCAGATGCCTAAGGGAGTGGTTAGGTCAATTGAAAAGCTACAGGCTGCTTTTCTTTGGGGGGGTGGTGAGTTGAGGAGGAAAGTTCATTTAGTAAAATGGCAGGAGCTAATAAAGTCTAAAAGGCAAGGTGGTTTAGGGGTCAGAAGTATAGCAGATATGAATATATGTTTACTGTTAAAGTGGTGGTGGAGGTTTGACACAGAGGATAAGGCACTGTGGAAGTCAGTTATTTGTAGTATTTATGGGAGGGTTGGTGGTGGGGTGGTGGCCAGAATTGGGGGATGTCAGGAGAGTGTCTCAAATCTGGTAGGGGATCCTTAATCTTGCCCAAGTTAGTCCTCAGCTACTTGAGTTTTATTTTGATAATGTAAGAGTAAAGGTTGGGAATGGGGGGAGAGAAAAATTATGGACTAATAAATGGTGCAACAACAACAAGCTTTGTGAGGAATTTCCTAGGTTGTTCTATATCTCAAATGATAGGGACGGTTCTGTGACGCAGTATAGGCTTAAAAGGGACAGTTCAGGGGATTGGAATTTACGGTTCTGAAGACAGCTCAGAGTTTGAAAGGAAGAGGAGGTTCGTAGACTTCATGACTGGTTGATTGATGTCCTTAGCAATTGTGGGCAATTAGATGACGATCTGTCGTGGGAATTGAACACATCGGGCCAGTTCACAATGTCATCAGTTTGGGTGTGGTTACAAGCAGCTAGGGGTCCTGATTTGCGCATTGCCAAATGGTTATGGCAGGTTGTTGTACCTCCAAAGTTATAGTTTTTTGGTTGGTTAGCCTGGTGGGGCAGAGTTAAAACTGTAGTTTTTTTACATCGGATTGGGGTGTTGTCTGCAAATGCTAACATTTTGTGTGTTTTCTGCAAAAATGAAGTAGAAACGGTTAATCATGTTCTCTTTCACTGCCCACTGGTTTGGAAAGTGTGGGCTGGTATTTTGAACTGGTGGGATGTGTGTTGGGTAATTCTGAGTTCGGTTGAAGCTCTGTTACAGTGGTGGGCTGGTGCTAGGTTCAAGAAGAAAGTTATGTATATTTGGAAGATTGTGCCTTTGGTTTTATTGTGGTCAGTTTGGAAATTAACGAATGAGATTGTTTGCAATGGAGGGCAGGTAAACTTCGTTGATCTAGAGGAAGTTGTAAAATTAAGGGTTGCTTTCTGGGCCAAGAGTTGTGTGGCAGGTTTGCAGTACTCTGTGCATGTCTTTATGTATAATTTAAATCAGCTTAGGAGGTGTATGTAAGGGGTAGTTTAGTTGTTGCCTTTGGTTGGGAAGCTATTATTGCTACTGAAGTAGTGTTGGGAAGCTATGTGTTTGAGGGGTAGTTCAGGTGTTCTTGGTGTTATGTGTTCTGCTGCTTGCTGGATGTTCTGTTGGCTGGTTGATATTGGTTATGGTGGTGTATAGTTACAGAGGGTATAGTATATTGCTGTTGGTGCTGCTGCTTGATGGGCAATTTGGTTGCTGGTGATGAATTGGTTGCTGGTGATTGTTGCTGTTTTGGTAACTGTTGGGTTGAGAAGCTGGTGCTAATGTTTGATGGAATAGGAGCTCTTCTTTGGTGCTGGGTTGATGTTAGGAACTCTTCTTTGGTTCAGTTTTTGGTTCCTTATGCTGTGTTGCTGCAGAGTAGCTGGGGTGATGCTGGGTTGTTGTTAGGTTGCAGGTGTTGTTGTTGTTGCTCTGATGTCAGGTGTTGTTGTTGTTACTCTGATGTTGTTGGTGTTGATGTTGTTGCTAAGGCTGGGTAGCAGTTGTGGTGGTTTGGTTTGTACTGTTGAGTTTGTTTCTTTGTTTTGCTTGTTTTTTTTTTCTGCCCTGCAAGTTGGTTGCTCACCAACCTGGAGCTTGGAGTGTGTGCTTGCAGATGATTTGGTGTGCATTTTGGTACCAACCTTGTTGGGATCTTAATGTTTCACTATGATGCTTTTTGCACCCTCCGTTTTTTTGATGTTTTGTAGCATCTTTGTTGTTTTTTTAATCAATAAAACTTCTTTTTGCTGATCAAAAAAAAAAAAAAATGCACTTATAGTTATGTCATTTTCTTTTTTATTTATGATTAATTTTCTTATTTAGTTGTGATAATATTTTAATTATAACTCATAAGATATTTGGTTATTTCTCATGTAGTGTTTAGTTATGACTTTTTTTTTTTTTTAGTTACTACACAGAAAATATATATCATTTTTTTTTTTATTTCTAAGGTGCATATGGTACATATTTTTTGAGAGATGTATATCATAATCTTTCCCATTATTATATGAATAAGAAGTATTTTGCCCCAAATAAGGAAAATTTATCCCAAAGTTCCATTCCATAATAGTATGTACTGAAAAGTCTCATGAATTTACTTGTAAACTATTAAGTACTATTAAATTTGAAAAGAGTAACGCTAGAGATTCCAAAAATTCTATCAAAATTTCTACCAAATGTCTCATATGGATGTGGAACCCACACATGTGTGTACATTGTAAGTCCTATTAAATTTCACTATATTTTTTAAAGATTCCAAATGTGTGTATGTTTCATTTGAATACTATTATCTTATTAAATTTTTATCAAATGTGTCATTCTTAAAATATGACAATTTGATATCATTCTAATATATACACTATTGTTTTATAAAACTTTTGTCGAATTGATTATTCTTCTTAAAATGTGACAATTGGATATTTGTGTACTATTGTTTTATTAAACATTTGTCAAATGTATCATTCTTAAAATGTGACAATAAGATATCATTCTGATATATGCACTATTATCTTATTACATTTCCAAATATGAGTATAGTTCATTTGAAAAAATTTAATGTGAAATAAGACTTATAAGTTCATAAGAATATTTATGAGACTAATGGTACATAAGTCACGAATATAGAATTTATTAGTAAATGCCCATTAATATTATTTGTATAGTATTTCTATTAAACAAAAATTAAGGCATGGTATTTTAGGTTACATTTGGAAACAAATTAAATTAGTCAAAAAATTAATATAAAAGTCAATTCATTCTCTTTATATTTTTACATGTCTTTTTATAAATAAATAAAAAAATCAAATAAATCCTAAATGTAGTCGATCTCTTTACTTTCACGTGATTGTTATGTAGTTAATTTTTTTTGTCAACTTCCTGTATAGAATCTCCAGATTAGTAATATTGTAGCTTAACGAGAAGCATAAAAATTAATTGTTAGGTAATGTTAATTCACTAAAATAGAATGGAGTATTCATTCTATCAAAATGTACATTCTCATGTGTAGTTGACTAATGAAAATAATAAAAAATACTTTGCAAATATAACATCATGCACCAATGTAATAGAATAATTATTTCATAAGTGAGCTTAAGGAATGGTCATTACATTTCATTTCATTTCATTTCTAATAAAACAAATAAAGCATAGTTAAGTAGTGTTTGGTTCATTAGAGTGGATTGGAATGTAATGATCATTTCATCAAAATATTCATTTTTATGTTTGGTTAACTAAAATAATAATAATAAATACATTAAAAATGGAATCACCATTTACTATTATAAAGGAATAATCCTTCTATAGGAGAATTTAAGAAATGATCATTCAATTCCATTCCATCTTACTCTAATGAACATGTAACGCCCTCAAAATAATACATAAAAACCCATCATTTTTTACATGCAACAATATAAGAGAAATAACATCTTTCCATTTATCAAAGTAGTTCTTACAAAAGTATTACATGTTGACAACAAAAGTAAAGGCCCTATGGGCTTACAACTTTTCAAGCCAACACTTGGTTACAAGAAATGAGTACTAACTCATATACATGTTAAGCCCTTGGCTTGAATTTACATGTAATACATCAAAGGAAAGCAAAACAACCAAAAAGTCTGTCTGCCTCTAGCCTCCCAAGCTATGTCCTTGGAGGTGGCATGCTACCTGTATCTGAAAATGGTGTCCCATATAGGGTGAGCCACATCCCAATAGAAATATACTAAACCTGCTATAAACAATGACTAAAATAACAGCATTCGATAGACGGTCTACACTTATATTCCCACTCATAACACATTACAGTTTCATGACATTCAAGTCCATGTTACATTTCATTTCCCACTTCCTTTTGAATTTTGAGTTTGAAAACAAGGCTCAGAACTTAGCCAAATAACTTGATGAGATTATGACTCATCTTTAGAACACTTTTGAAATTTATAATGGATACACATTTTGGTGCTGTATCAATAACACATAAACCACTTCCATACCTCACAATTGACAACGATATACATTTTAGTGCTATATCAAATCAATTCAAACACTTCCATAATCCACACTTGATACACATTGTAGTGCTGTATCAATGTCAAACAAAATCCGGTTTAGAGGTCCATCCCCTATCTTCCCCTAAACCGTGGAGTACATCCCCTATCTCCTCCCACACACACAATGTATATAAACGTAGATCATATACATAGTCAATCAATACATAAAGTTAATGTATTATTCCAACCGCTACATTTGTTGGCATACTCAATCGATTAGTTTTTGTTTACCTAATCATCATGCATTATCTACAACAATCAAGACTATCCTCCACCGATAGCCCAAAGCAGTTATTTCTAAACAGGAAATAAATGCACCAAAAGGATATAGCATCAACATTTTTACCTAGGTGAGTGATTAAATGAATCCGACTACACCCTTTAATCCCGTATCCTCCCAATTTCGATATTCTCAATTCAATTCCTCAATTCTCAAAATTAATTATACCAATTAATTTATCCAACTAATTAGGGTATTTTCCCATAATTAACATAACAACCCTAAGGTTCCATTTCTCTCAATAGTTCAACATTAATTTCATTTCTCTATGTCAAACATGCAAATAGGTTTATATATATAAAACCCCCATCTTTTGTAAAATTACACAAAGGCCCAAACTTTCTCAAAATTAACCAACAACCCCCAACATATCAAAATGCTAAAATTCAAAGACAAAGCTCATAGGAAGAAGTAGGATATCCCTACCTCGAAGTTTGAGCTCAAATGGAGATGAAGATCAAAAACCAACGTACTCCAAATCCCAGGTTTTTCAGATTAAAACGAAGCCCTCAACCCACTCTATCTTTTTAACAAAGGACTAAGGGTAGAAACTCACTCTAGATAGATCAAACCTTAGAGAGAAGACAAGTATAGAGAGAGAGAGAGAGTCGGTTCTAGGGTTTGATAGAAAAAGAGAGATGAAAAAGTGATGTTTAATCCGCTGCTGCAATCTGATATATAACAGGCTCACTCGAGCGAAGAGTCGGTCGCTCGAGCGACTAGACACAAGAAACCCTCGCTGGAGCCAACAACTCGAAGCTTCAGGTCTGCAACCCAGAAGTACGCTAAACTCAAAATATACACCTTGCTCGCTCGCTCGAGCGAAGGAAATCTCGCTCGAGCCAAGAAACATAGCTCTCAGGTCAAAAATGAGACGCAGACACACGCTCGAGCGCAAGACTTCTCGCTCGAGCCACCAGACACAAAATTCTACTCTCGCTCGAGCGAAGGACCAAAATTCTGGGCAGCAACCATTTGCTCCCAAACACAACCAACCTGTTACAAACCTGCCCAACACATCCTATAACTCAAATACAAAGTAGGAAAGGATGTAAACAAGAAATAAACGACTACTAACATCCACGGAACCAAGTTCGGATCACTGTACAACAAGGGGTGAAACCCGGGATCGCTATAGAACCAAATGGAGTATTATATATAGGAATCGAAGTAACATTTGATAATTAAAAAAAGGGAAAATTTCCACCCAATGGTATTTCTACAAAATTATTACAAGTTGATACAAAATTTTAAGAATTTGATTATTAATATTTATAAAATTTCTCACTGATCTGTAATTATTTTTTAAAATGTACGTTGAATTTAAATTTCCCCTAGAAAAGACACTCTGTAAATGTGCTAATTGTAATTTACCCCAAATACTATTTTATTTTATGTGGCATTTTCATTAAATTCATGAGTACATATATAAGTGTTTATTATGGTCATAAAAATTGATTACCATGAGTTCTTTCTAACCATGCTCATTAAAACAAGAATCTATTGATAGGATTCTTAGCAACTTGTGTTTACAATAGCACACATTTGCAAATGGTTTATGTTAAATATATATTAATCTTTTTAATTGATATCAAAAGTTTACTAAATGAATAAAGTGTTTTGTGTTTACCAATTGAAATGTTATACAAATGTAGGAAGAAAATTGCATTTAGAAACAAGTTAAATCAACACCATAAAAAAATTAGAATAAATTACTTTTTATGATCGATTAATAATTGTTTGGTGTTTTTTTTTTTTTTTTTTCTTCAGAGGAATTGTTTGGCGTTATAGTATCAGAAATTTACAATATGATAAAAGGAACAATTTAAAGAAATATAGCTTCTTCTTTCTTTCTTTTTTATAATAAAGATATATAGCATAAAAATGGGAATTTATTTTATGTAAAAAAGTAAATTTATTAGAAAATTCTTTTTCAAGTACTTATATTTCAATTAGTTCAAAACATATTATTATATTCCAATAAATCCTATTATTTGGACGTTTGATCTGTCAAATCTTAATTCTCATATTTTAGATATTTTATGGATAATTTTACCTTTACAAATATTTTTTAAACACTTTGATATGCACTATTTTGGACTTTATATATATTAAAATTTAAAAATTCATAATTTTTGTTGTACATTTTTTTAATGAAATTTATATTTTCGAAACCTAATTAACGAGATTTATCAAGTAAGATCTCACTTGAATATTTAATTTTATAAAATAAAAATTAAATCAATAAATTTGACAGTATCAATGTTCACATCATAGAACATTTACACTGTCAATGTCAATGTGAACATTAATGTGCGCATCATCCTATTATTATTAGGGATATTTTGGTAATTATATCACCCATAAAACTTATTGGAACATAAAAATAATAATTTCAAATAAGTGAAATATGAGTAAGTGAAGAGTGATTTATAAATAAATGTCCCATGTAAAAAATATTAAATTCAAGTCCACCATATATTAAGATAGATCAATTTAGGTAAATGATTTTCCATACTCATAATTTTTGTTCTCATATGGGAGGATTTAATGCACTCTTAACTGTAGGATGAGATGAGAAATTCAAAATACAAAAATTTAGATGCACAATAGTGTGATTAGGAATGCATTGAATACATAAATTAAAAATGGAAAAGTACCAGAGATTTGAAATGTTTTATCAATATTTTTACCAAATGTCGAGTGAGAACTACATCCATATTGTGGGGATATATTTTCTGAATACCAACACGTGGCCAAGGTGACGCTGACGTGTCAGCCGAGGTGCCACGTGTCTTGGTCATGACGCCGAGGTGATCTCGGCAAGGCCGAGGTTATCTCCGAAGATATCAGAATTCGAGATAAGCGGATAAGGCACAAGAGTCCTAGATGATGAGGGGACTCAGCCTGGATAAAGATAAAGCTCTTAGGGAGTTTTTCTCTATCTATTGAAGAGTCCTGGATAAGCATTGAGCTAAAGTCCATTGAAGCCAGGCTTCTGTTGGGACAAGGATTGAGTTAACTATAAAAGAAAGGCACCCCCGATGGGTCTAAGGTACGCAATTTACATTCAGAACAGTGAGTTTAACAGTTGATTATCTTTGAGAGATATACTGACTTGATCGTCGGAGTGCCCCGGGTGGACGAACCACCGCCGGAATCTTCTCTTTCTGTTGCAGGTCAGCCAGGTGTCATCTATTCTGCCAGTACTCTCCAGCTGAATACTGAGTTGGCAGTGTGGTCGGAAAATCACTCACACAATTTGGCGCCGTCTATGGGAAAGAAATGAGAATAGATGGCCAGCAACGGACAGAAGGAAAAGATTGGGACAACACTCCTGCTAGGAGTGGCAGACCTATCGACCTTGACGTTGAAGGAGACAACCGCAATACAGAAACTCGTGACCAGAATCACAGCAACAAAGACGTCGGCCAGGATGGCGACGCACCAAAGAAGCCAGATCGAAGTGGGTACTACAAAGAGGATGACCGATAGATGCCTGCGAAGGGACGAAGAGGTTAAAGAGATGGCGAACAAGTTGGCGGACCTGCAATCGGTCGTCAACTTTATGATGCAAAACAATGTCATGCAGCCACCATTCCCGCTGCATGACACGCCGATTCCAGCGGCCAATGCCCAGAAGGGAGGACAGAAAACTATCCCAATAGCCCCCCAGCACCCCAGAAGCGAAAGACATTCTCACCGACCTTCAAGGGAGGTCGGGCGTAGAGAACCAAGAAGGGAAGAGTATCGAAGGACACATCGCACCAAGGAGGCAGACCTCAGAGAACATCGGCATGTTCAGAGGCAGGAGTTGTGCTTCGACGTGACCAACGGAGAAAGATCAAAAAGGGCTCACAACGAAGCTGAAAGTAGTGCACCTAAGAGACTGAAATCGAGAAATAGCCGAGCTCGTGGGTGGAGCAAAGAAGACTTAAGAGATTACCTCAAGAGGAAGCAAGATTATGCCGAGGTAACCTCAACAATTAAATCGAGAACACCATTCTCGGTAGAGCTAGACAAGGTTGAGGTCCCGAAGAGATTCAGTATGCCAAGGTTCCAGATATACGATGGGAAATCGGACCCCAACTTTCACGTCGGATTATACCTGAACGTGATGGCATTGTACACTGGGAACGAGCCGTTGCTCTGCAAAGTGTTCCCCTCATCCTTTCGGGGAGATTGCATCAGATTGGTTCCACAAACTACCAAAGGGAAGCGTGAAGACTTGGGAAGGCCTGGCCGAGATGTTTGTAGCCAGGTTCGTGACAAACAAGCTGCAGCCGTTGAGGGTGGACGCATTGATGGCTTTGAAGATCAGTAAGGATGAAGGCCTTAGGGCCTATGCAAAAAGATACTATGAGGTGTTCAACCGAATACCAGAGTGTAATGAAGAGGTGGCGGTCGTATCTTTCAAAAACGGCCTAAAAGACGAATGTCCACTACGAAAGTCTTTGGCAAAGACATTGCCAAAAAGCATGGAAGAGCTCATGACGAGAATTGAGAAGTATGCCAGAGCCGAGGAAGACACGTCGGGGACTAAGGAAACAAAGCAAGAGAAAGGAAACGGCTCGCTGAAGCGAGGCCGAGGTAACAATGGATCGAACAAGCAAGAGACAGAACTAAGGGCTACACAGGCAATGACAACTGTGTTCCGAATCCCAATTCACAAAGTCCTGGATCGAATTCGGAATCAATCCTATTTCAGAACACCAGCGAGGGCACCAGGAGAATTTATGGGAAGAAACCTTGGCAGGCATTGTGCCTACCACAATGAAGATGGGCATATGACTCAGGCTGCAGAGCCCTGAAAGCACACTTAGAAGACCTGGTGAGGCAAGCCATCTGAGAGACCTTGTCGATGAAGCCAGGACAAGAGAAGAGAGGCAAGACTGCCTCAGGCACCAGCGGCTCCGCCTCCCCCAGCACAGCAACCTCAAGCAGGAGAACCTCGGGTAATTAATGTAATTCACTCGAAAGTCAAAGAGAACGAAATAGGGGAGAGACTCAGAGGGTAAAGCACCTGCAGCATGTCTACCAAGTCGGGGAGAAGAGACATCGGGCAGAGGAGTGCCAGGGACCAGTAGTGTCCTTTACAGAAGCCGACCTTGAGATGGTGCAGCATCCACATAACGATGCCTTGGTAGTATCCCTCCAGGTTGGGGAATGCCAAGTGAAGCGCATCTTGATTGACCAAGGCAGCTCTTGTGACATCATGTATGTCAGATGTTACAAGGAGCTGGGCCTTCACCCAGACGATATGGAACAATCTAACGGCCCAATGGTCGGGTTCAATGGAACGCCGACATGGCCACTGGGCGCAGTAAGCTTAGATGTGCAGGCTAGCACGAAAAAAGTAACAACAGAATTCACCGTAATCGACACACCCTCCCCTTACAACATCATTTTGGGAAGGCCATGGTTGCATGCAATGGGGGTTGTTCCCTCAACATTGCATCAACTATTGCGGTTCCCAACAGAGCATGGGATTGAAGAGGTCAAAGGAGATCAGCTGCAGGCAAAGAATTGCTCCATGGCAGCAATGAAATCCACCTGCAGCATACGGGAACTAGAGAAGGCAGAGATCGAAGACGAGGACGTGGAGGTCCTAGAGGATGTCGGCAAGGAGCCAGCCGAGAAGAGTGAAGAAGCACTGAAGAAAATCCTCGTCCAGGAGGGGGATGAAGAACGCTTCTTTCTTCTCGGCTCGGGCTTAGCCGAAGAAGAGGAAAAAGAGTTGGAAGCTTTTTGAGAGCAAATATTGAGGTGTTCGCTTGGACGCCTTACGAAATGCCTGGCATTGACCCCGAGGTCACTTGCCATAAACTGAACGTTGACAGGTCGGCCAAACCTGTAATCCAACGAGCAAGAAGACCGACGTTGATGCACGTCGAAGCAGTGGAGGAGGAAGTAGACAGACTCTGGAAGCCAGGGCTATTCGTGAGGTAAATTACCCGACATGGCTATCGAACACAGTGGTGAAGAAGAAGAATGGTAAATGGAGGGTCTGCGTAGACTTTACCAGCCTAAACAAGGCCTGTCCCAAAGACAGCTTCCCTCTACCCAAGATTGACCAGCTAGTGGACGCCACTTCAGGGCATGGAAGGATGAGCTTCCTGGATGCCTACAGGGGTATCACAGATAGCCATGTACCCCCGGATGAAGAGAAGACTGCGTTTATCACCCCAAAGGGCTGTACTGCTACAGGTGATGCCTTTTGGGTTGAAAAACGCAGGAGCAACTTACCAAAGGTTGGTAACCAAGATGTTCAGACACCTGATTGGCCGAACGGTGGAAGTTTACATCGACGACATGGTCGTGAAGACCAAGGAACCAGAAGGTCATCTGGCCAACCTCAAAGCAGTCTTTGAAATCCTTAAAGCATATCGGCTCCGACTCAATGCATCAAAGTGCGCATTTGGAGTTGGATCTGGTAAGTTCTTGGGATACCTGGTGACCAGAAGGGGCATTGAGGCCAGCCCAGATCAGATCAAGGCCATCCTGGAGTTGAAGAGCCCGACGTCGGCAAAACAGGTGCAAATGCTGACTGGAAGGGCCGCAGCCCTGAATAGGTTCATAAGCAGAAGCTCAGACAAGTGCAAACCTTTCTTCAACTTAGTGAAGAAAGCCACAGACTTCTTATGGACCGAGGAGTGCGAAGCCGCCTTGGCCGACTAAAGAAGTATTTGACCACAGCTCCAGTTCTTTCAAATCCAGAACCTGGAGAGGAGTTGTTCCTGTACTTAGCAGTTTCAGAACACGCAGTAAGCGCAGTGGTAATCCGAGAAGAAAAATGGGAGCAAAAGGCTGTTTACTATGTAAGCAAAACCCTGGCCGATGCAGAAACAAGGTATCTACCCTTAGAGAAATTGGCACTGGCTTTAGTAATGGCTTCAAAGAAGCTGAACCATTACTTCCAAGCCCATAAAATTGTGGTGCTAACTGAACACCCCTTGAAGTCCTTGCTGCAACAAAGAGACTTGACAGGAAGAATAGCCAGATGGGCAGTTGCCTTGGGCCAGTATGACCTGGAGTACAGATCCAGAACAGCAATCAAAGGCCAAGTTTTGGCCGACTTCATGGCGGAGTTCAGGCCAGAATCCATCGAACATCGGGCTCCGTTGAGCCAAAGTGAACGATGTCCAAACAAGCAAGGAGGAGCCTAGCCAAAGGCGAAAGAACAAAGGAAAGAGGAAAAACTCAGACCCTGCAGCATTTACATCGGCGACTCCTTTCGACTGTTCGTTGATGGGAGTTCAAACCGATAGGGAGCAGGGGCGGAGTAGTTTTGATATCTCCAGATGGGCAGATATAGAACAATCGATTCGTTTGGGGTTCAAGGCCTCAAACAATGAAGCAGAGTACGAAGCACTCATTGCAGGACTGAAACTGGCAGCAGCAGTACAAGCAGATGAGGTAATAGTCTTTTGTGACTCACAACTCATAGTTAACCAGACAACAGCGAGTTTGCAGCCCGAGATGAAAGGATGTCAGCCTACGCAAAGGAGGTCATCAGGTTGTCAGCCTTGTTTCAGAACTGCCGACTACTTCAGGTAAGCCGAGATGATAACAGTCACGCCAATGCATTGGCCAACCTAGCTAGTGCGGTACAACCAAGAAAAACAAGGAAAATAATGGTTGACTATTTGTCGGGACCGAGCATCGAACCACCGACCACAGAGCGTGAAGCAATATGTGTGGACATGGGACCAAGCTGGATGGATGCAATTGTTGCATTCCTGAAAGAAGGAAAGCTGCCAGATGACCACAAAGAGGCACACAAGATTAGATTGAAGTCGGCAAGATTCAGTCTAACAGCAGAAGGACATCTCTACAGAAGATCCTTCACTGGACCCTTTTTGAGGTGCGTACATCCTTCACAAGTTGAAGATTTTCTATATGAAATACATGAAGGAATTTGTGGAAGCCACACCGGAGGCAGATCACTAGCCCATAGGGCCATTACCCAGGGGTATTGGTGGCCCTACATGCAGAAAGACGCAAAGGCCTACGTCAAGAAGTGTGAAAAATGCCAAAGGTTTGCACCTCTGATACACCAACCAGCAGCAGACCTGAACCTAATATCCAGTCCTTGGCCGTTTGTCCAATGGGAATGGATCTTGTCGGACAACTACCCCAAGCAACTGGGCAAAGGAAATACCTGCTGGTAGCAATAGATTACTTCACCAAGTGGATAAAAGCTGAGCCCTTAGCCAAGATCCGAGATGTGGACGTAAAGAGCTTCATATGGAAGAACATAATCACAAGATTTGGGATCCCAAGAGCAATAGTCGCAGACAACGAAACACAATTTGATAGTAAGCTAATCAAGAGCTTCTACGCAAAGTTCAAGATCAAGAACTACTTTTCAACCCTAAGCTTTCCTCAAAACAATGGACAAGCAGAAGCATCTAACAAAGTTATCTTGGATGGGATAAAGAAGAGGCTGCAGGCAGCAAAAGGAAAGTGGGTGGATGAACTACCAAGTGTGCTCTGGGCATATCGGACTACGCCGAGAAGATCAACGGGGGAATCCCCCTTTGCCATGGCCTATGGCACAGAAGCTGTCATTCCACTAGAGGTCGGCATCCCTGGGATCAGAACCCAGGGAGTAGAGAACGGGACTAATGATGTACTCTTAGCCCGAGATCTGGAGCTAATAGAAGAAAGAAGGGAGAGAGCTGCAATTCAGCTGGCAGCATACCTGCAGCAGCTTACCAGAGCTTATAATAGAAGGGTCAACCCAAGGAAGTTTCAAATCGGTGACCTCATCCTGAGGAAAGTCGTCGGCAACAAGAAGGATCCCAGAGAGGAGAAGCTTGGCCCAAATTGGAAAGGACCCTACAGAATCATCTCGGTACTGGGCAATGGGGCATATCGGCTTGAAGATAATGAGGGCAAAAAGTTGCCAAGGCCTTGGAACACTTGCAATATGAAATTTTTCTATCATTAGAATTTTTTTGTCATTTTGCCGAAGTAAATAAATAAAGTTTTTACCTTGTTTATATATGTTTATACACTTGTGACTGATAAATATACATAACGTTGTTTCTGGAATACATGTATAATGAGAACCCAAGTGGAACTTAGGTTCACATCAGGGGGCAGAGAGAAGAAAAAGAAAAATGGGTTTAACACTTGTTGAAACTTGAGAAAAGTTTACAAGTTCAAGTTAAACCGAGATGATGTTTAACACTTGTTGAAACTTGAGAAAAGTTTACAAGTTGAAGTTAAACCGAGATGATGTTTAACACTTGTTGAAACTTGAGAAAAGTTTACAAGTTCAAGTTAAACCGAGATGATGTTTAACACTTGTTTAAACTTGAGAAAAGTTTACAAGTTGAAGTTAAACCGAGATCACGTTTAACACTTGTTGAAACTTGAGAAAAGTTTACAAGTTGAAATTAAACCGATATCACGTTTAACACTTGTTGAAACTTGAGAAAAGTTTACAAGTTGAAGTTAAACCGAGATCACGTTTAACACTTGTTGAAACTTGAGAAAAGTTTACAAGTTAAAGTTAAACCAAGTTTGTATGACCGAGGTGTGTCACCCCGGAAAGGTTGCACATAGATTGAAGTGTATATTAAAGATATGAAAAAATTCTAAATATGGAATCATACAAGAATAGTAAAGAGAAGGCAAGCATACAAACGTTCAAAACAAAGAAGTTGTATTTATAAAAAGGCACTTCGGCAATATGAAAAGTTTACATTGTTTCAAGAGGAAAACAAAAGTACAAAAGGAAGAGAAAAACATGAAAATTAAGAGTCTTCAGCAGCATTAGCAAGCTGGGTTTGGACCTCGGAGGACTGCTGAAAAGCAATCTTGGCAGCTTTCTCAGCCGCAAGCTCAGCGTCAATTTCTTGAAGGGTTTCATCAAGGCTCTTGTCGGCAAGGATCACCTCGGATGATGCTTTCTCAGGAGTAGCATCTTTGGGAACCTCCTCACCCTCCTCATCTTGAGTCAAGTCCAGGACTTGCTCATTCTGAGTAGGGACTTGGCCCCAGCGGCTTCCTTGGCTTCCTCACCAGAACCTCCTCCTCAGACTCAGAATTGTCATCGGATTGGATTGGAGGTGGAGGGAACGGAAGGGGAAGGACGTCAGCATTCCTGAGCAGGGAGTCCTCGGGGACTTCAAGCTTTTTTAGCAAAGTCATCCAACCAAGGGTAAAACCCTTGTTGCATGCTTGCTTTACTTACCTTTCATAGTCTGTCGTGACATCGGCCACCCCCTCGTTGTACCCCTTCTGGTCGGCCTCCTTCAGCTCAGCATCTTTGGTGGCCAAGGCATCCTGGAGTTCTTTTTGGGCTTGGGCCATCTTTTCCTCAGACTCTTTCCTCTGGGCCTCAAGAACCTTGTTAATGGCCTCAGCAGCACCTGCTTTTTCTTTGGCGTCATGTTGAGCCTTGATAGCATCCTCGGCTTGATCCTCAAGGGTTTTCATCTTTGATTGTAAGTTTTTATTAGTTTTCTGAAGAGTGAAGACCTCCCTCTTCTTCTCGGCCAGCTTCTCCCGGTTCTCGAAAGATTGTACTGAGAAAGAATGGGAATGTTGAATGGCCTGAGAAAGAATAAATCAGAGAAAACGTTATTACAAAATCTTCTAATGTATAGAAAGAAAGAAAAGCGACCAAATAAAAGACACTTACTTGAACAGAGCGCTGAAGCATCAGAGCATAGTTCTCATATTCACTTAACTCGGCGTTTCGGTCGAGATCGCCGGGGAGAAGCAGAGCGGTACTGAGGGCAACGCCGACATTAATGTCATCGGCACTATCGCTGGCCATAACTGGCTTATCTTCCAGAGTGATTTGGGGGCCCAGGGGGAATCATGCTTTCGGACCCCGAGGTGGTTGCAGAAGAAGACCTCGGCCTCTTTGATCGGATGGACTCGGACGGTTGGGCCTCGGCAGGCCTCTTCTCGGCAGCAGATGTGGTCTTATCGCTCTCAGCCAGTTTTGAGATCGGCAAGGTGTCCTCAGTGTCAACCTGAGTCACCTTTGCCTTTGGCTGAGCCTTTTTTATCCTTTTTTGCTTTTGCTTTGAAGGTTGGGTTGGAACTGGTTGAGCCTCAATAGAGGATGGGATGCTGGCCAAGAGATCTTTGGCAACTGCTTTCTGGCGACCCATCTCAACAGAAAAAACAGTTCGTCGCCGGCGTTGGCGCTGGGATATTGGGATCATATAAGGAGCCGAGGTTGACGGTTGCTCGGCTGGATCAGAGGTTGATCCTTGATCTTGCCGAGATGTGGAGGCAGCCTGAGGAGTTGTGACGGAAGGAGGAGACAGACTCTTCATCTTCTTCTTCTTGGGGACGTCGAGAAGAGCTGACTTGTACGTAGGAATAAAATTAAATAGAAGAGGGGCCTTCCGTTTGTGGACTGGTAGATCCAAGAGTTTCCTCAAGTCTTTGCTGGGAAAGAAAGACTGACGGAAGCCCTTTGGTGGCTGAGGAAGAGCTGCAAGAAAAAACAGATATTAGAAACGAACAAAGTATTGAAGACTTTAAAAACAAGTTAGTATGAACACAGTGCTCTTACCATTGCCCTCTACAAAAACTGAACGAGGAAGAGGGTAGAGATGGAGGTCCTCGTCTGGAGCAAACTCCCAGTTCCCCGAGGTAATGAAGTAATCGTCTCCAACTCCCTTGTTGGAGTCTGGGAGGTCGGCTACGATTTTATACTCTGTGGACCTCGGCTTAAGGTAGTAAACATAGCCCGTGTCTTTTTTGAGGCTACACATGGTATAGCAATATTGGATGTCGGCTAAGGTAATCCTAGCGTTTTCTTGTTTGGCCAAGGCTATGATACCATGAATAACTCGATAGGAATTGATGGCGAGTTGCATCAGGTTCAACTTATAGTAGTGAAGTATCTCGCGAAAAACGGTGTTGAGTGGGAGCCGAAGTCCGCACTCAATGAAGGCTACCACAGGGAAGAGCATAGAGTCAGTTGTAGGCATGATGGAGTCATCCTCCCCAGCCAACCTCAGATGGACGTCGCCGGGATGTCAAACTTCGCCTAAAGTACTCTAATTTGGATGGGGTGTCTACCCTATGCTTCCACATACCCATAACGTCGGCTTAAATGGAGGTATCAGATTTCAGGAAGAAGTATTTTTGGAGGGTTTAAAGGACCTCAGCTAAAAACCTAAAAATGTACTATAGTAAGGGTTTGTATGAATCTAGAAGGAATTCGTTTCAGTTTTTCCTAAAAATTGTGGGTTCTACAAACAAATCCCAAAACCTAAGTCTGTGGGAACGAAGATTGAAGGTAGGAATCTGGAAAAGACACAGAAAACAGAAAACAAAAACGTGTTTCAGAATCAAGAACAAGGGTGAACTACCAAGAACACTGTGACAGAGTGTGTGAAAGGGTACAAGGCCAAAAACAATGGCAAAAGTGGACAAATGTGTGTGCAGGTTGTGAATACTCAAGAAGAGATTGAGCAAAAACAGAATCGCGAGGAAATCATATTCAGATACATGAACAGATTAAAACTAATTAAGGTCATAAGCAAATTCGCAAAAATGACAGGAACTCAAGATACCGTCAAAAATTGAAACAAAATGTTAAATCGGGAGGAAACAGTAACTCACCGAAGAAAAAGAAGCCGGTGTTGAGTTCGCCGAAGTCAGACGAACGGCAGCTGCAGAAAGGATTAGCAAGAACCTCGCCAGAGGAGATGGACGGAGCAAGTTGTAGAGCTTTAGAAGCTTGAACAATGGAGGATCTTGAAGGGAAAAGTTAGAAAGAGAAAAGAGCTTCAGACGCGAAAGTGAAAAGTGAAAAGACAGGGGAAAGAAACGAGTTTTGTCAAAAACTTGAAACGGCGGCAAAAGGGTAATTAATGCGTCTGGAACAACGAATACGTCAAACGGCGCATACAGGCGCGAGACGACTTATAAGCGCGTACAGTGTACGATCCGGTAAAGGGAAGACGCGTGGCTGAAACGGTTGAGTTATTTTGCATAACAGCTCATACGCGTGAAGAAGATCTTGGGATCTTTAATCTTTAAAGAGACATGTCGGCTTATATGATGATCTCGGCTAAGAGACTTTAAACCGATGTATTGGCAGGAAGTTCCAATATAGGTTCCATCACCTCAAAATGCCGAGGTAATAGAACCTAGGGGGCAGTTGTGGGGATATATTTTTTGAGTACCAACACGTGGCCAAGGTGACGCCGACGTGTCAGCCGAGGTGCCACGTGTCTTGGTCATGACGCCGAGGTGATCTCGGCAAGGCCGAGGTTATCTCCGAAGATATCGAAATCCGAGATAAGTGGATAAGGCACAAGAGTCCTAGATGATGAGGGGACTCAGCCTGGATAAAGATAAAGCTCTTAGGGAGTTTTTCTCTATCTATTGAAGAGTCCTGGATAAGCATTGAGCTAAAGTCCATTGAAGCCAGGCTTCTGTTGGGACAAGGATTGAGTTAACTATAAAAGAAAGACACCCCCGGTGGGTCTAAGGTACGCAATTTACATTCAGAACAATGAGTTTAACAGTTGATTATCTTTGAGAGATATACTAACTTGATCGTCGGAGTGCCCCCGGGTGGACGAACCACCACCGGAATCTTCTCTTTCTGTTGCAAGTCAGCCAGGTGTCATCTATTTTGCTTGCCAGTACTCTCCAGCTGAATACTGAGTTGGCAGTGTGGTCGGAAAATCACTCACACACATGATACATTTAATAAAAATATTAATAAAATATTTAAAATTCTTAACATTACTTATTAAAAACTATAGGTGCAAAGCATTTCGTGCCTCTAATTCTTCATGAGTGACTCAAATCTTTAAATTTTCTTTGCAAACGATATAAATTCAAGCCAACAATGTAATTTTGTCAAACAACTTTGACATTTGGAAAGGATTATGACAATTAAATTTTCTTCATGATACGATATGACAAAGTTTGACAAGAAGGCTTGATATGCAAGCAACAAGTTAATGTAAATTACAAAATACTTTAATGCTTGACTTGGGTGGAAAATCTTAGCATAACCCACCAACTTGGGTTGTATAGCTAGCATTGACTTGCCAAATCATTGAAGTAGCTTAAGAAAATTTTAATAATCTAAACTTCTTAATTATTGGCTCACCAATTGTGAAAAATCCCATCATGCAAACAAATCAAGGCAATCCATTAATCTCAAGTTCATAAAAACGAAAGAATAAATTATATTAACATCCTCTAAAGTTTACATTTAATATATATTTTCTCTTCACGTTTTGAAACTTAAATTAATCTCTCCCATCATAGTTTATTAATTATCCAAAGTGATTTTGGGGTGGATGGTGTGCGTAACGCACAACAGTCACTGTTTTAAAATTCATTGAACTCATTTTGAGACTCATATCAACGATTCAAATTGTTTTATTTTTTATAATATATCAAGTAAAATATACTTGCAAAAAATGAAATTGATCAGACATTAATAGCTATTTCATCAAATTACATTTGTATTTAAAAAATAAATGATTAATGTAATTAAAGTATAATATATAATACAAATGTAATTTGATGAAAGGGCTATCAATATATAATTATCTTAATTTTTTACAAGTATGTTCTACTTGCTATATTTTAAAAAGTGAACAGTTCGAATCATTGAAATGGGTTCAAAAGTTGCACAACAGTATCCATTACAAAGGTTGACAAAAATGATTAAATGACTAGTTTACCCTTTTGTTATTTACTTCTTCTTTTTTTTCTTCATTGTTTTACATTATTTGGATTGAGGGATTTAGTAAGAAAAGAGAAGAAATTGAGAAAATGAGGTTTCTCATCATTTATTTAGATGATTAATGAGGCCAGTAATGGTTAAAAAGGAAGAGAAATTGTGAGGAAAAACAAATCACATCAAACTTAAGTTTTATTTCTTACTAAAAGTTATGAGATTTGGGGAAAAATCAAAATTACTTCTTACAAAATATATATATATATATATATATAATACCTAAACTATTCTTTTAAATACAAAACAAATAAAATAAAAAGACATATATATCCTCGGTTAAATATTGTTCATCCAAACATAAAAAGTAAGAAATCATTATCATTCTTATCTTTCTCACCTAAATAAGAAATTCTAATTATTTCTTTTCTTTTCTTTTCATCTAATCTCATCTCACGATCCAAACCGAATGGTATGGGGTATTTAATAACTAGATTCAGTATTTAAAACTGAATATATTAAGTGATAATCAATTAAGTCCGTTTGATAACTACAATTGATATCACTTACAAATTCAAGTGTCTCTTAAAATATAGGTTAAAACTTAAGAAAATTTTAAATCATATGAATTTTACTTAATTCTGACTAAATTTATAAATGTTAAATATAAATATTAATATACACTATTATAAACACTATCACCACCACCATCACTACTACTATCACTATCACCACCGGCACCGGCACCGCTACCACAACTATGCCACTGCCACCACTACTATCACCTTCATCACCATTATCATTGTTGTCATAAGTACCACCATCATTTTACTACCACTATCGTTGAAATTGCTACCACCAACACCACCATCACCATTACCATCACCACCACCACCACTATGATGTCTCAAGTTTTGGGGCTTGAATAGTATTGTGTAGTAGAGTAGTGTAGTAGAGTAGTGTACATTTCTTTCGGTGTTTTGTTTATCGTTTTGAGTCATTAAAATTTTTTTCTACTCTTACTTAACCTCTCTTAACTTTTCCGAGTTTAAAATTTATAGTATTGAGCATTGGAACTTGTTTTAGATTGCAAAATCTACACTTTGGTTTCTGGGCAAAACTGCTCGTGCGGAATTGGGAGCCGCTCAAGCGAATCTTCATAGAGTCTTGTGGGTCTTTTGGGCAGAAAATCGCTCAAGCGGATTTTGGGTCCCGCGCAAGCGGATTTTTGGTGACCAATCCGCCCATGAGATAGAAAACTCAGCTTGTGCGGATTGGGAATTCCGCTCATGCAAAATTGAAACCGCTCGGGCATATTTCGGCACGTCTGTCTCGATTTTTGTGCCACTTTTCCTCAACACTAATGCTAAAACGTGATACACAAAGATTTTTCACTTCTCTCTCTCTCTCTCTCTCTCTATATATATATATATATATACCCATCTTTTCTCTCCATTCTGTCTAAAAACACACCCAAATCCAACTTCTATATAAGATTTAGCTCAAATCTTCAAAAGTTTGAGAGGACTTTTTACACCAAATCAAAAAGGGCGACAAGGGCAACGTTTATATAACCGATTGGATCGTGTTTTCGCCAACGTTAAATTCTAGGGTTTTCTTTCTCTTCATCTCCCAAACTTGAGATAGGGATAATTTTTGGGTTATATATATATATATATGCAAATCTATACATGTTTTGAGTATTTCATCATGTTGTGAGTTATGATTTTGGGTTGTTGAACCCTAGATGATGTTAGAAGTTGATTTCATCTATTTTTCCCAAAAATTTTGAGAATATGAGTATGTTCTAGGGTGTGGGTATTGTTTTGGAAAAATATTTTCAAAAATGGAACAAAAATCTTGTTTTGGTGGAAACCCTAGAATTTGGAAATTTTGGGGAAAAGTTGTGATATTGTGAAATTGATACTTGATAATTTTCAATGTAAGTAAATAATGGTGGAAATTCTATAGTTGTATCAAATGAAGAAATTTCATGAGAAAATGAGAAATTATAGATTTGGAAACCTTGAGCAATAGTTTGTTGTTGTCATTGTGGAAAGACCAAATGTTAAAATGATGTTTAATGTATGGAGAATTCATAAATGTTGATATTGTTATATTGTCTCATGGAAAAATATACTATGATGTCATATTGATAAGGGATGTGGAATTTGATCATAATGAAGGATTGTGTGAATGAATTGAGAAATTGAGAAATTTCAAAGCATTGATATGAAAATATATTGCATTGGCACTTGATTTTATTATCATCACCTTTCGAATTGGCATTATTGAGATTATTAAATGGAGCTTTATTATTGCATTGGACATTTGCATCTCCATTCCATTCTATCATAGATGCAATTGATTTGGAATATTGCATTAAAAAAGTATTGTTTTGAGAAAGAAAATTGTTTTGTGAAACAAGACCATGTTGATTATTTTTTGGGTAAATACGTTGAAAAGTCCGGATAGAGGGTGTAGTTAGTATTGATTAAGTTGGCTTGAGTGTCCATGGTGAAAGACCGAATGTCCATGGTGAAAGACCGAAAACACGCACGGAGAAGGTAACACGTGCCTTCCGGTTAGCTATCGGTAAATGAGGATTGGTAGTGCTTGTTATGCCTACTTGCAGACACCAACCTAGGGATTACCTGAGTCGTATTTACCATCCCTTTAAACTACATTGCAATTATTGAATTGTTAAATTCTCAAGATTACACTGTGTATAAAAGTTTCAAAGGATAGAGATATATGTGTTTTGAACATGGCATGGCATGGCATATGCATTCATCCCATGAAATTGTATAAAATGTATATACTTTGTGGAGATTTTCCTACTGAGCTTTGTGCTTACCTATGGGATTTTATGCAAAAAAGGATATGGTGATCACACCAAGTTAGAGACATGGGAATATTTTGAGAGCACAAGGCTCTTTTCTTGTTGTAATTATTTTTGATAAGCCAAAAGCTTTATATGTATGGGTTCGAAAATCACTTTTGTGTAATCAGGCTTAAGCCTTAGAATTTGTAACCCTTGAGGGCATTTTTTTTTTTCTTTTTGTGATTGACTCTCCATGCTACATGCTATAGATTCATATTCTAGGAAATGTTGAATGTATAACTGCATCTAGGGCATTCTTTTGTAAAATCTCAGGAGTTTAATGAATATCCATGTTAGAGATTGATGGTAATGCCTATGTTGAGATTTTAGGTTCTATATATATGTTAAGCATTGGAGAAGTTGATTGGGAATAAGATGACGTAAATGGAAATTGATAAATCCTTTATTGTGTTAATTTTCGGGGCTTGACAACCACCATCACCACCATCAATCATAATATAAAAATTGAAATATAAAATTTAAAGATAACAAATTTCAAATTTGATCTTATACATATCAAACAACTTATTTTTAGTTCAACACTTAAATTTTTATCAAATAATTTTTTAACTTAAAAAATTTAACACTAAATTTTTAAGATTTAACTTTATCAAGCACCACCACCTTAGTGTCTCTTTCGTCTCATCTACCTCAATCTCTCAACCTTATATGAAAAATGTAACAACAATTAGCACCCAAACGGGTACAACATAATCTCACCCGATGTGCCATTGTCATCACCTATTCCATTGTCATTGTCTGTCTCTTACCCCTCCCCCCATTGTCTCCACAAAATATCCAACATCTCCATTTTGTATTATTTTCTCCATCTAAAACTAATAAACCCCAATAAAAAGAGAGAAAGATCAAATGAGGCACCACCATCACCTTTCATGCAGAGTTGTTACAACAGACAAAGGGTACTTGTAGATGTGTAAATTCAACTTGGCCCAGCCTAACCTGTATGAGCTCGAGCTCGAGCTCGAGAGCCCAACCTTGGCCCTATCGAACTCTTGTTATTTTTCGAGCCGAACAAGCCCATTTGTCTGAAAACGTGACCTAGGCCCACTAAAAATCGAGCCTCAGGTAGGGCATGTGCATAGGCTTGGGCTTTGGACGGGCCTGGGCTAGTTCTAACAATTTTTTTTTAAAAATTTCATCAAAATAGCTTGAAAGTGAAATTGGGTGTTGGGCGGGCCGAGTTAACAAGCCATTTTTACACCCCCTGGGTACCTATTATTATGGGTGTTAAAATGGGCCACTGGCCAAAGGCTTGGCCCAGTCCAAACCTCCCAAACTAGGGCTTGAGCCATGCTTTTTTCTGGCTCCGCCTGCCTGACACCCAACGCCATTCTCAAGCTTTTTTGGTGAAAAAAAAAATGCCAAGTCCAAACCCGGCCCGCTAGAGACCCGATTACCCTTGGGTCTAGACCTAATTTTTTGGAAACTTGGCCAGTCCGGCTTGATTTTTTGCAGGGGCCCGATAGGCCCAAGGATTGGCTAGGCCAAGCCGAATTTACACCCGTTCTTATTGTGAGGGGCTGCTATGCCCTTTGTTGAGCTTTTTTCTCAATCATATTTTATTGATTTCTATTGTTCATAGTAAAATTTGTTGAATAAATTAGTTATGTAAAAAATTAGATTAATCCGATATTTATAGCTACTTGATCGGGTTTTTTAATATATTAGTTTGTTTTTAAAATCACATTTGCTGTCCATTATTTTAAGAGTAATATACCAATTTCTTATCAACTTGATTTTTTTACACAGATGATCTACTCCGTAAACTTTATAAAATGAATGGTTTAGATTATGAAAATTGCCCCAATAATAACCACAAAGGCACATGAGGCTCAGGCGAGTCATGTGCCCCCCTCAACTTTTGAAAATTCATATTTTTGCCTTTATCAAAAAATTATATTTCATTTAAATCCTTTCAAGTAATGTCTTAAATTTTTTTATATCACTATTTTCTTTACCCTTTTTTTTTTTCAAAAATATATATATGTTTAATTTATTACTTCAAATGTTTAATTATGCTAAAAGAATTTCTTTTAAATTTTATATTAAATAAATATTATATGTCCCCTATTTTTTGTCGTTATTTTATATCACCTCTTATATGAATACTTATAATTGGTTTATTTGTTTACAAATAGTTATTACACAATTAATGATAACTAATAATATATTGTCATGTAATTAAGTGATTCAAAACCGTGGAAAAAAAATGATATATAACAGTCCCTATATATTATTTATTCTCATTTCTCTTATTTGTTTCTCTATTCCTCTATGTATCTCTTTTTGTGTTGCATCTTGATATAATTTGATCGGTTAACTTGAGCTTATATTTAAATATAATTTTTGTATCACACTAATTTTTAGTCTTACAATTGTTAGGTTTTTTGTAATTGGCAATCCCGTTGGACAAAACTCTATTCAGTTGTATTTTTATTCGCTCTATTGTATCTATGAGTTATGAGAGTCTAGATGCGAATCCAACTCGAGTTATGCCTGTGTAAAGGAGTTTGTGCTTACATTCCGTATCTTGACTTAAGCATTCCTTGTTTGCCACTTCGTTGATTAACCGCTTTAGCGCTCTTTCGTGCACTCGAGCGGTAAAGTGGATCATTCAATATCTCTGCCTATCTTCTAAACTTCTGGAAAACATGTTTTACCACTTGAGCGGTTGGCCTATATGTGAGCACCGCCTCTAGTCACACTGTTCGAGTGCTGCTCGAGTTGTAAAGTGCACGCTCGAGCGATCTTTGCAGCTCTGTTTAGTATAAAGTGCATCGTTTGCACGTTTTAGGGTTTAACTCGTCTAGATTCTCAAAGAAGAGTAAAAAATAAAGTGTTCTATATTAGAGGGTATTTATATATGAGTTTCCTTGATGTATAGAAAGTGGTCGATTGATCAACGAACTATATATTAACAAACATCAAAGGTTGTTTTGTTTTTTTTTTTCACAAAAGGAGAGAGGTGTTCATCGGTGGATTCTGGAGAACTTTGGCGTAAAGCTTTGGTGGATTACGGAATGGCTCATCATTGAGGATTCGACATCGGCATTGTGGATTCAACATTGGACAAAATGATTTCGAGGTGAAGACGGTGGTGGAAGAGGCACATCGGGGTTCGATTCCATTCGGACGTGGATTTGCTAAGTAATTGAGAGTTCTCGTGTGTAATTCCTTTTTGTCTTCTTAGTTAATTATTTTGTGGTTTTGACCCGTGGTCTTTTATCACAATTGGAAATGTTCCAATTGTGATTTTTTCACATTAAATTGTTATGCCAATTTATTGTTGATTGTTTGATTGGAATTGCTATTCATTGTTTAAAATTGAATTATAATCACAAATCAATATCTCAATGATTTTGTGGGGGCATATTTTTGTGAATGACAACACGTGGCCAAGGTGGCACCAAAGTGCCAGCCGAGGTGTCGCGTGTCCTAGTCATGGCGTTGAGGTGATCTCGGCTAGGCCGAGGTTATCTGCGAAGATACCGGAATCCAAGATGAACAGATAAAGGACAAGAATCCTAGAATAGGAGAGGACCTCAATCTGGATAAGGATAAAACTCTTAGGGAGTTTATCTTTATCTATTTGAGAGTCCAAGATGAGCATTGAGCCAAAATCCATTAAGGCTAGGCTTCTACAGGGATCGGGTTACTGCAGGCTATAAAAATAAGGCACCCTTGTGGGTCTAAGGTACGTTTTTTGTTTCTTGGCTAGTGAGTTAAGCACTGTTTGCTATCTTTGAGAGATAATTAAGTACTGACTTGATCGTCGGAGTGCTCCCGAGTGGAAGAACCACCGCCGAAGTCTTATCTTTCTGTGACAGGTTGTTCGGGTACAATCTATTCTACCAGTGTTCTCCAGCTGAGTACCTGTTTAGCAGTGAGGTTAGAAATCAACACCCACAATTTGGCGCCATCTGTGGGAAAGAAAGGAGAATAGATGGCCAATGACAGACAGAAAGAGAAGATTGGGAACGACATCCCTACTAGAAGTGGTAAACACATTGACCCTAACGTAGAAGAGGATAACTGCAACGAAGAACCTCAGGATAAGAATCCTGGAGAAAAAGACGTCGGCCAGGAAGGAGACGTACCAAAGAAGGCAGACCGAGGCGAGTATTATAATGAGAACGACCTCCACGTATGGAAAGACAGATACTTGCGGAGGGACGGCGAGATGAAGGGAATGGCAAACAAATTGGCCGACCTACAATCGGTCGTCAGTTTCATAATGCAGAATAACGTCATGCAGCCACCATTTTTGTTACAAGACACGCCGATTTCGGCAGCCAAGAACGATGCCCAGAAAGAGAGGCAGAAAACAGTTCTTGCAGTCCCTTAGTGTGACAGGACAAAGGAACATTCTCACCGACCTTCCCCGGAGGTCGGATGGGGAGAGTCGATGAAAGGAGAGTCTTAGAAGACACATCGTATGAAAGAAGCCCACACCAAAGAACATCGGCATGTTCAAGGGAAGGAGCTTTGTTTCGACACGACTAATGAAGGGAGGTCCAAGAGGACTCATAACGATACCGGAAGTAGCGCACCAAAAAGGCTGAAATCCGTTGATAGCCGAGCTCCTGGATGGACCAGAGAGGATTTGAGGGATTAGCTCTAGAGGAAGTGACAAGATGCCGAGGTAACCTCTCCAAGCAAGCCGAGAACGCTGTTTTCGATAGAATTGGACAAATTTGAGGCCCCGAAAAGGTTCCACATGCCAAGATTCCAGATATACGACAGAAAGTCTAACCCTAACTTTCACGTCGACTTGTACCTAAACTCAATGGCACTGTACACCGGGAACGAGCTGTTGCTCTGCAATGTGTTCCCATCATCCTTTGGGAAAATCACATCAGACTGGTTTCACAAGTTACCGAAAGGAACTGTAAAAAGCTAGGAAGGCCTGGCCGAGATGTTCATGGCCAAGTTTGTGACAAACAAACTACAACCGTTGAGGGTGGATTCCCTGATGGCCCTGAGAATTGGCGAGGATGAAAGCCTCAGGGCTTATGCCAAAAGGTATTATGAGGTGTTTAACCGAATACCAGGGTGTAACCAAGAGGTGGCAGTCTTGTCTTTTAAGAACGGCCTGAACGGTGATTGTTTGCTTCGAAAATCACTGGCAAAACCACTGCCAAAAAGTATGGAGGAACTCATGGCCAGGATCGAGAAGTATGCGAGAGCCAATGAAAACACGTCAGAGACAAAGGCGTCGAAACAAGAGAAGAGAAACGACTCGCCGAAGCGAGGCCGAGGTAATACTAGATACAACAAGCAAGAGACAGGACTGAGGGCTGCACAGGCAATCACTATCGTATTCCAAATTCCAGTTTACAAAGTCTTGGAAAGGATCCAGAATCAGCCCTATTACAGAGCACCAGAGAAGATTCATGGCGAATTTATGGAAAAAAGTCTGGGGAAGCGCTATGCCTACCACAATGAGGATGGGCATCTAACTCAGGGGTGCCGAGCCCTAAAAGCACATCTAGAAGACCTGGTAAAACAAGGTCATTTAAAAGACCTAGTAGATGAGGCCAAGACAAAGGAAGAACAAGCAAGGCTGCCTCAGGCACCAACAGCACCACCTCCACCAGCACCATAACCGCAAGTAGACGGACCTCAAGTGATCAATATGATTCACTCGAAGGTCAATGAGAACGAGATACGTGGGGAAACTCAAAAGGTGAAACACTTACAGCATGTGTATCAGGTCCGCCAGAAAAGATCTAGGGCAAACGAGTGGCAGGGACCAATGGTATCCTTTACCGAAGACGACCTAGAGATGGTGTAGTATCCACACAATGATGTCTTGGTAATATCCCTCAAGATTGGAGAGTGTCAGGTGTAGACACCCCATTTTTGACCGTCCTCAAGACTTGGACGTCACCGCTGGAACACTTGGTGATTACCCATGTTCGTGTTTCGTTTTGAGTTCCCGGAGGTCTCGGCTACGCGTCTTGCTTCAGGATCTCTCAACTCGACTGTTCTGTGTTTGGTTTTACACCAAACACTTGTGTTTTTGTTTCTGAGGGTAGAGAGTAGCTTGTTAGCTACCCCTGACACCCACTGGCCATGGCTTGAGGCCACCGGCCGTGCTTTGAGGCCACCGGCCATTGGTGAAATATACCATTGGCCGGTCGGCATTTGGTGTGGCCGGCCGACCATATGTTTGGCCGATGGCCTCCTTTTCTGGCCGGTACCACCTTTTTGCCTTTTTCAGGCATGGTGCATGCCAGCTGTGCCAGCTGGAATGCACGAGACCTGCCCCCGTGCATATATATGGTTGTTTTCCACCCTTTGACCCTTTTTTTTGTACCTTTTGCTCAAAGCTTCTTGAGAAAGCTTTGACCCCTTGTCTTGGCTTCCTCAAGAAGCTTGCACCTTTGCATTAGCTTCTCTTAGAAGCGTAGTCCCTTTGACCCTTTTGTTTAGCTTCTTTGAGAAGCTTAAACACCTTTCCTTGCCTATATAAGGAGAGCCTCTCCTTCCATTGGAGAGGTTCAGCAAAAACCAGAGGAATATACAGACATACATCTGAGATATACCTTCTCTCTCTATATCTCCCTCTCTCTCATCATTTGTGTGTGTTTGAGGGTCTTAAAGTGCATTTTCTCCTTAGTTTTGCACACAAACACACACTACTACACCATACTTCGACTTTGAGAGGCTTTGAGGGTTTGTTCTTGAGGTTTTGGACTGGTTTTGATCAAAAGAAGGAGGCTGCACTTGCTGTTCACCAAGGGTTCTTCAAGGAATTCTGCAACAAGAAATGGCCGGCCGGCCACTTACAGTGCCGACCGCCCATCTGTGGTTGGCCGGTGGTCCAACATTTGGCCGACAAGAACATTCCCATGGCCGGTGGAGTTGAAATGTGGCCGGTGGCATTCCAAAACACTCAAGGAATAATTCCAAGCAATTCTGGAAATTTGTGTAATCTTCAGAGAAGCAAGGCAGTGTAAATAGAGGCAACAGTGCTATGGTAGCGGGTTTCCAGGCAAGACGAGTCAAGCATGCATCATTCGCGCATTTCGAGGCAGAGCCGCGGCAGTCTCTTTAAGCTTCACATTTATTTTGTAATTAATTTGTTAATTAATTAAGGGTCTGTAATAATTAATTAGCTAGGATAGTTGATTTGTTATTCAAACTGTATTATTCTTTCGGTCCCTCCGAGTGAGGGCGTATTTGTAATAAGTGTGTGTGAGTGTGTGCATGTCTTCCAATCCCTCGTCTTTCTTTCCTTTTATTTACCTGCTTATGATGGTTAAACTAGGGCTTATTTAAATTAGCATACCTTATGCTATGCATGCGTGCATCCATACATTTGTCTTACATACACCGGGCTCGGCACATCATGCTAAATGCACTTGTATTTCAATTTCAAATTGAATACGTGTTAGTTGTAACATTTCACATGTCATTGTAGATTAGCCGAGCCTATCTTAGTTGCATCTTGCATGTGTTGCATTAGCCATCTTAACATGAACTAGGGTCATGCATATGATTACTAACTAGTTTCTGTTTTGGCTTGGAGTACTAGGTAAGCTTTTATGCTTTAGCATCTCGCATGAGTGTGAATGTTAACATGCTTACCATGCGGCTAGATGCTTATGTGATATAAACTGCCTGAATGCCTATGGGTGAAGGTTGGATTGTTTAAGTTGGAGCAACTCATTGAAATCCGTGTTTTAGCCTACTTGCGAGTAGCAAATCTCAAATCATTTTCCAAACAAACGGATATGCAATGCTTTGTTCCAAATTAGGCGATCTAGTCTATACTTGTTTTGCTGTGCGCATAACATAGTAATTCTAGGCTAATAATCGGAATAAGAATGCATAATGTTTTCAAAATAAGATATCACATTTAGTAGAGGCCGATCTTCGGATCGGGCGAGAGGGGGTGCTCACGAAGTGACCTTCCCCAATCGTACCCAAGTTCCCGAGCCGAGGCAACTTTGGTGATGACGGACACGTGGCCTTAGGCAAATGAGTCAGGGTTTCCTAAATTCCCCCATTAAAAAATATTTAGGTGGCGACTCTGTATCTGGCAAAGCAGTCTATGTTTGGCACTTCTTTCAAAATCTGTCTTCTCAAAACGATTTGCCGGATGTGGACTCTTTGGTTCAGATTAAGAACCGTGACTCAAATTGAGTCCGAACTGTAGTGAGGCCCAAGGGCGCGTCTATAGTTTCTGGCGACTCTACTGGAGATTTTTTAGAGAGCTTGACTCGAACTCGTGATATCTTGTTTTGACTACACTTATGTGTTTCTTTGCATTGCATGTGCATTGGTGCGCCTAGGACACCGTGTTGGCCATCTGCTATTCCTGAGCGGTTTGCCGGAGGCTTGACTTTGTCAAAGCATGCCATAAGGCTGACCGGTTACGGGCTCTGCCAGTATGGGAACACAAACCCCGGTTTTACCGAGGCAACCTTTTCGACCATTCGACCTAGTGCATGTCGAAATCCATAGTGACCATTCCAAACTAGGACAGGTTGCTTACTCGATGTTAGGTTGTTTGAAACCGCTGCGTGCATAGTGAAACCCTAGTTCCTGACAAAATAGGATAGGGAAACCCTACCCCAACATAGGGGTGTTTTGGCTCTCATTTACTTGCTATGTGCTTTTGGAGTGTATCTCTACAGGGAATGCGCGTATCAGTTTACAAGTTTGAGTGTCAGGCCTGCGGGCACTAGCATCAGTATTTTGGGGCAATCAGTTTTACCTGAGGGTATCAGTTTACAGGCAGAATTTTGGAGCAGAATTCAGTAGAGAGCACAGTCGTTCAGTTTTGCTCGAATCTGTTTTGGTGAAATCAGGCTGAGATGCTCTCTGTTTTCTCTTTTGCTAGGTAGTCCTGGAACCATAGCTTTAGAAGGCTCCGATATCCCCCGGGTACATTGGACTAGTGCTGATAGACTTTGTTAGGTCAGAGATTCAATTCAAGGGCAACCAGTTTTCCTTCGCCAGTGGTAAAGCAAAGAAAGGCCAATCAGGGCTCACCGGTTCATCTAATCCGTCAGTCGCCAGTCACATCACCTTTGTTCGGACTCAGCAGACCGTGATGGCACAGGGTTCGGAAGAATTTGTGGCCGTGATAGCAGCGTTAACTCAGGGAACTGCCATGCAGGCTGAGACCAGTATTGAAACGCAGCGCTCATCTGGGGCATCTGCCTCACATCCAGCTTTGGGACCCCAGCCGAACTTTGACCCACTTCCGCCAGTTGAAGATTTGCAGTGTCCGAATCCTCAAGAAAGGTTGACTCAAGGTCAGGTGCTCAGACCCCTGGTGCAGCCTAATGAGAGACTTTATTCCCTTGATGTTAATGAGCTCAACCCGACTACAGTGAAGATTGCGAACCTTGAGAAGCAATTCAAAAAGGCACAGGGCCTTAACTTCATTCCCGACATTGAGGATGGGCACACCGAGGCTGCCGTTCGGCTCCTAGACAGATTCAAAATGCCATATATTGACTGTTTCGACGGGTCTGGAGATCCAATGGTACATATCCGACTTTTCTTGGATATCCTGAAGCCGATGGGTCTGACTAAGCCACAGAAAATCTCTCTGTATGGAAGAACCCTGTCGGGTGTAGCAGCCACTTGGTACGCTAAGTTGGAGGACAAAGTAAAGCAAGACTGGGAAGAATTGGCTGAGGCCTTTGTCAATCAGTATTCCTACAATACCCAAGTCGAAATGACCATCCAAGAGCTTGAAGCAACCCGCCAGAACCCAACAGAGCCTTTTGTGGAATTTGTTACAAGATGGAGAGCAAAGGCAGCACAGATGACAGATCGGCCTTCCGAGAGGGATCAAGTGCAACTGATGGTGCGAAACCTCGAGCATGATATGTTGCAAAAGTTGATAGTCGCTCCACTATTCACTTTCAAAAGTTTGCATGAACTGGGGGTTCAGGTCGAGAACGTGTTCAACAGCGGGATCATTCCCAGAACAAGTGAACCGACAAGGAGGGCGATTGCAGGAAGCACTAATGTTGGTAGTAGCACTATTCCCGAACCCACCGAAATCAATACAGTCGCCACAGCCAACCCTTTTGCCAAACCAAGCCTACAACCAGCCGGCCCAGCCCGAGCTCAGGGCAGAACTTTCACCCCCTTCTATATGAGCCTGACTAGCGCACTAAAAGTCTTGATGGAAAGAGGGCATCTCAAACCCCTCGATCCTCAACCTCTTCCTGACCCACTCCCAGCTAGACATAACCCCTCCAAGTACTGTATGTACCATCAGCAGCGCAGTCATAGCACCGACCGTTGCTACCGCCTTCGTCATGAGGTCCAAAATCTCATCGACAACTGGACGATAGCTCCACCTTCAGACCCCAATGGCCAAGTACCCCATCCACATCTCAATCTCATCCATACACTGCCGTCCACCTACGACCCCAGCGTATACATCACCCCGGCCCATCTACCCAAGCCTGAGGTGTTTATCCCGGAAAGCATGGACTTATGCATGATGGGTGCATCTGAACCCCAATCATCCCAAACCCATGAACCCACTACTTCTGAGCTGATGAGGATGATCGAAGATCTTCAGAGAACTGTGGCAAATCTGGTCTTTGGAGTTTTGGCTCCGTCATCAACCGCATCACATACTAGGGAGTTCATGTCAAAAGGCTCCCTAACCTTGGGACGGGCTGCATTGGGAGAAGGCCAATCTCTTAGCAAAGTGGAGGCTAGTGATAAGAACAAGGCAGGGGCAAGCATTAGTCCCCATGAACATCTTCAGTTGGCTGCTGAGGCATTGAAAGCCGAGGGACTGAATAAAGAGCAAGTCCTCGCAGTTGTTGCAAAAACTGTGGATGGCGTTTTCGCCACTCAGAATGAGAGCAGTGCAAATCAAGGGGCAAGCCGAGAAAAAGGCCTTTGTACCAGGAATGTTCCTTTCAGCTCTAGTCCCGTTCTCAGAAAAGATCAGCAAACCTAGCCAGCACCTGTCAATCCTTTTGCCAGTGCATCCAGCAAAACTCCACAAACCTCAAAACACCCACCTCAGGGCCAGAGGGTGTTTACCCCACTGTACATGTCTCTATTAGCGGCCTTGAGGGTCCTGATTAGAAAGGGGGATCTGAAACCCCTGGAGCTGCGGCCACTGCCAGATAAACTTCCCCCCTCCCATGATCCAGCCAAGTACTGTGCCTTCCATCAACAAGTCGGCCACGACACTGATAGATGTTACCGTCTTCGCCATGAAATACAAGATCTGATTGACAACAAGGTCATCGTCGCGCCGGGTCCTGCAAAGTCTATCGGCAATGGATCAGTGAACTTGTGGAGGATAATGTGATGTGATCGAGGGATGAACCACCTGCGGGCGGCGCTCAGTTTACTCCGGATGTGGCGTATGGCACGCACTGTTTTGAGCATTTTGCGAATGCTAGTTTTTGTGCTTTCTGACTTGGGTATTGGGTCAGTCTTGTCGTTTTGTATTAAGTCAGTCTTTTCATACTGAGTCAGTCGGGTTTGTCTTGTTATATCGAGTCAATCATGTTTTGTTAGAGTCGGGTGATTTCGGGGGTGTTATCTTGGACATCACTTGTTTGTTTTGTGTTTGTCTTTTCGTTTTCTTTTGAGTCTGTTTCTGCCTTGGAGCCAGTAATGCCAACATATTTGAATGAACAGCAGTAGTTTTTTTTCACACTCTTGTGTCTGCTTCCGCCTTGCGCCAGTTGTGCCAGAAGCTTGAATGAAATGGCAGTGCATTCCACCTGCTCTTTTGTGCTTTGAAGTCATTACATTGACCCAAGTTTTTCAAAACTTTTTGAACATTGTGAGGAAAACAAAGAGGAAGGAATTCCTCGGGATTTGTAAAACTTTGATCAATTGAGAGAAAGAGAGGCATGCTAAGCCCTTAATGATTGAGATCATGCTTGTTAATGTGAGTACTGAGAAGGATCCTGGCTTGATCCAGATTGGCTTCACACTGTCTTCAGCGCGAGCGATTAGTCGCTTTCTTAAAAGAATTCAAAAAAAAATATTTTGCGCAGTCCTACGAAGACCTGTGTGGAATCGCTCTTGAGATTGTGCAGCTTAGGATCGCTCTCAACCTCGAGACTCGACCCCTTGCTTTCAAAACCTTGGACCTTAATTCAGAGTGTTCAACGGTCAACCGCAATGTCAGGCCTGTGTGGCCAGATTTGAAGCAGCCCACGAACTAGGGGCAAGAAAAGTCAGATCAAGAAGATCAGGTGTTATCAAAAGAAGCTTGCAAAGCTGGATCAGAAATACCCCTGGAACTAGGGGCAGAAAAATGTCAGATGTGCTCAAAGAGCCAAAGATAGATCATTCCGCCAATCAAAGATAAAGATCGGCAAGAATGCCAAACCCCAAAAGGGAGAAAAGAAGAAGTATTGCTGAAGGACAACTGAGTTCCTATCCACAGCACTAGGGGCAAATTCAACCCCCATTGGATGGACTCCAGCATCATCAGCAAACAGCAGCCGTTCTCTTGGAATCAGATGGCCACAAGATCCTAGAACCATTTGACATGGACAAAGCTACACTTTTACCCTTGAGAGGCTCGCTGGGCCGAAAACCCGGAAGGGCGACCCAGGCAAAAGTTAGAGCAAGAAAAAAAAAACAAAAAAAGAGAAAAAAAGAAAAGAACAAAAAAAAAAGAGGGGAAGAGAATGAAAAAGAAAAAAAAAAGAAGAAATGAAATGAAAAGAAAAGAAAAAAAATGAAAATGAAAAAAAATTGAAAAGAAAAAGAAAAACAAAGCTCGCAAGGTTGAAAACCCAGAAGGGCGGCCTTGGCAAAAGTTAGAGCGCAAAAGGAGAGGTTAATACCCGAGTGTACCTTACCCCGAACTACGTAAGGGTTGATTCCCATCTTTGGAATACGTAGGCAACTTCATTCTGAAGTCCAGCCGTAAAACACTTCAAATTCGACTGTGTCCATGTGATGGTTCTAGTCATCTTTGTCTTCTCTGTATCCGAGAGTTCGGTTGTGATCGTCATTCTGAGGACTGATTACAATGCACTGCGGCATCATCCAAACAAGGGGCAACTTTCTGTTGCCATGCAGCTCTTTCAAGCAAGGGGCAATTTTCCATTGCCTCCAATCCGAGATTGTGCATCTCAAAAGTAACTTCTGCGCTCGTTGAGCGGTGGCCGTTTGCCAAAAATAGTTTTTGAGAATTTTTACTGAGGTTGACTAATTTCTTGAAAATTATTTCATTTTCCAAAACTGGACCATTTTCTTGGACCCAAAAAGGAAAATTTTCAGTGCTTATAGCCTAACTTGCATGATTTTCAAATCAAAAATCGAACAAGTATGTTAATCTGACTCTCATTTTGGTTAAAATTGTTTTAGTATTAAACCAAAACAAAAAAAACGGTCAAAATGATGAACTAGGGGCACAGTTGAGTCAGGCTTCCTGTCTTTTCCCCGTTGTCAATGCATCTGCCAGAAAGGGCACCATACTTGCCAAGAAGGGCACTCTACCTGCCGGAAAAAGGGCACAACTGAAGCTAACAACAAAGGGCTGAAAGCTCTCTCATCCTCTGAGCAGCGAGGTATTAAGCCAAGTGCGAAGCACGAATTGGAATAGGGCGAGATATTCCACTCCCTCATCTGGACAGATCTGATCACGTCCAAACTCCCCAGCAGTGCATTGTCAACCGATGTCAGCTGCAGATTTGCTGCACACCCAGTTGTAGCGCAACCCCTCTGTGGGAGAAACTCACTGGCTGTGAGCGGAAAAACAAGAATCTGGTAGAATACCAGGGGCAAGAGCCCACAACTTCCTTCTTATCCATCAACCACCCAAGGAAGGGATAAAAAAAGAGAGATTGAAGAATAGAGAGATGTGCGCTGAGAGAAAAAGTAAGGAAAGGGCTTTTTCAGAAAAACAGAGCTTGAGGGCCGAGTAATGTGAGAATCACAAAATGAGAAAGGATGGGAAACAATACCCGGAGAAACTGGCTCCTCGTGCGCCGAAAGGTCTCTTGTCTTTGTAACACAGTTGAGTGTTGTGTTTGTGTGTTTTTGTTTGTCTCGATTCTTGTTTTGAGTCATTTGAGGGTCAATAGATGTGTTTAGGTTGTTTTACCTTGTTTTTCCTTTGTTGAGTGGTGTTTAGGTTGTCTTACCTTTGTTTTCCGTAGTTGAGTCGTTTTGTTGTGGTCAGTCGTAGGCTCAATACCCAGTTGAAAACTTATTCTCACTCTCGATTTCAGAATAAAATCGTTTTGTGCTCAAAGTGCTGTGCCATTATCCACATTTGTGCAAAACAAGATTCTTTCTTTCATAAACCGCAGGGTTTAACCCAGGTCATGTGAGAACAGTAGAACAAGGACCTATCTGAAGCTATACAGGTTCCAGACTGCAAAGCAAAAGAAAAGAGGGAAAATTTGGAGCATCTTAGTGTGTTTCAACTTCGGCAAATTCCGAGACTGCATTCCAGATGCACCTTCTCAGGCCTCACCATTTCTCTGGAGTCTGAGTGTATCTCGACCCTAAGTGTAAGCTTGCTTCAACTCAGAATGGCAGTCCAAGCAACATCTGTGGTTTTCACATGCAGATGTCATCTCTTGCTAATATAGACAGGGTGTCCCTTTTTGAGCTGAGCGTGTTGCTAAGTCCTCCAAGAGGTAAAACGGAGTCACCAGAGTACATGTTTGATGCCCCTCTACTGCATAGAATGTGCACTTTCATATACACTTCTGTTACATACGTGCCGTGCATCGTTATAATTCATGCATAGAATATGCCTGCTTTCGATTCCGCATAGAATATGCTTTGCTTTCAATGTTGCATAGAATATGCTTGTCTCATGCATGGAATATGCTTTTAATATTGCATAGAAAATGCTCGTATCTTTTGCATAGAAAATGCATTCTTCCTCACTTGCATAGAACACGCATTTTATCGCACTTTCTTGTGCATTGTATCTCACTCGCACTATTTTGTGCACTTGCACTTATCTCACTCACACTGTCTTGTGCATCTTGTGGTTGTGTTTCACTTACACTATCTCGTGCATTGCATTACACTTGCGCTGTTTAGCGTATCGCACTGTTTAGTGCATTTCAAATCACTCGCGCTCTTTAGTGTATCGCACTGTTTTGTGCAAGTTATCATTCGCGCTGTTTAGCGTATCGCACTATTTTGTACAAATCATCTTTCGCGCTATTTTGTGCATCGCACTGTCTTGTGCACTTTCGCATTTCTGATCACTCGCGCTTTCTTGCGCCCCGCGCTGTTTTGTGCAGTTTACACTCGCGCTGTTTAGCGTATCGCACTGTTTTGTGCAATTTACTTTCGTGCTTTCTTGCGCATCGCACTATTTTGTGCATTACATTGTTTCATTCGCGCTATTTTGCGCATGGCACTGTTTTGTGCAGTTTACATTCGCGCTATCTTGCGTACCTTACCTGCACTTGTTAGTGCATTGCATTTCATTCGCGTTATTTTGTGCATCGCACTGTTTTGTGCAGTTTACATTCGCGCTATCTTGCGTACCTTACCTGCACTTTCTAGTGCATTGCATTTCATTCGCGCTATTTTGTGCATCGCATTGTCTTGTGCACCTGTATAGCACTCTCTTGTGCACCTGTATGGCACTGTTTTGTGCATTCACTCTTGCATTCACTCTTGACCGTCCTCAAGGCTTGGACGTCACCATTGGAACACTCGGTGATTATCCATGTGGTGTTTGTTTTGAGTTCCCGGAGGTCCCGACTGCGCGTCGTGCCTCAGGACCTCTCAACCGGTTTATTCTGTGCTTGGTTTTGTACCAAGACTTGTGTGATTTTGCCTCTGAGGGTAGGGGGAGGCTTGTTAGCCATCCCTGAAGCCCACCGGCTGCCCCACGCCTCCACCGGCCCCCCCTAGTGGCCACCGGCACTTATTTCTCAAAACCTTTGGCCGGTCAGCATTGTATGATGCCGACCGGCACTCTTTTGTGCCGGTGACTGTTTTGGCTGGTCGGTGTGACCCCTTTGCACCCCCAGAGATGGTGCATGCCAGCTGTGACAGCTGGAATGCACTATCACCACTCCCCATACCCAGGTTTGCATCCTTTGGTCCCTTTGACCCCCTCTCTCCTCTAGGAGCTTGAACCCTTGGCCAAGCTTCTTGGAGAAGCTTGGCCAGCTGTCTTAGCTTCTCCAAGAAGCCTTGACTCACTTGAACCCCCCCTCTCTTGCTTAGCCACTAAGTATTCTTGCCTATATATACATCCATTCATCTCCCTTTACAAGGGTTAGCCACTTTAGACCTAAAAAACCAGAGCTTATACATATATCTCTGATATACATCCATATATATCTATACTTCTATATCTATCATCCTTGGGTGTGTGTTTTTGGACCAAAAAGTGTGGTTTTGCCTTACTTTTGCACCATTACACACACTACTACACCTTAGCTCGAGATTGGGAGGCTTGGAGGGGTTTTGTGTGATCTTGGGCTGGTTTTGATCACTAAAAGAGGGCTGGACCTTTTGTTCTTCAAAGGATCTTCAAGGGTAAGAACATCGCTTTAGTTTCCCCATTCTTGCACTAGCTTTTTACCCCTCTTGCTTTGTGTTTTTGGGTTTGTGTTTAACATAAAAAAGACTTGTTTTTCCTTGCTTAAGAACATTCATCAAGGTTATTTTGTGGCTTGGGTAGAGTCTCACCCTCTTAGGCCTTGTTTTGGCCATTTTGGAGCCTTTTCTTGAGACCTTGTTTACTTGGTGTGTTTGGTCTTCTCACCACTGAAAACTAGTGGGTTTTCAGTGGTGAGGAAGGTACTTTTAAGTCTCATATAGGGGAGAGACACCCCTCTCCCCCTTGTCCCTTGTTTGCCTTTATTTTTGACCTAAAGAGTAGCATGTGTGCATGGTTGGTTTTAGCTTCATTTCAGAGTTTTTTTTGAGTGTTTTGGAGCATGTTTAAACTCTGTTTTTGGTCGGTTTTATGGTCCCTAACATGCCTCTTATGTTTGCTTTGAAACGCTCTCTTATGCCTAGAAGCATGCCATGTATCTAGGCCATGATCTTTGCATGTTTTAGCTTAGTTCCGTGGAGATACTAACATCATTTTGCCATGTATGAGGGCTGTGGGCCACTGGTTTTGTCATATTTAATGTGCTTGACATAGTTGCTTTGCATTTTAGGCTTGTAAGCCTTGTGTGTTTTGGCCCCTAGCATGTTCAACATTGATCATCCTCATGATTTGGCATCATTTGTGACCTCATTTCAGTCCATAAATCATGTGTGTATGTTTACATATGTGACCATTTTCATGCTCCAAGGGCGTGTCCCTTTTATGCCTAGGAATAGGCTTCATGCATGCTTGTTTGTTTAGTGCTTTTTGGGGTTGTCATCAAGGGGATTTGGGTGTCATTTTGCATGATAAAAGTCTGTTTTCAGTTGTTAGATACATGTCATGAATGGCCTTGATAATGGTGGTAAGTTACTCTCTTTAGTGCTTTAGGTTTAGGCTCATTACTTCACATGATTTGTATAGCATTTTGGTCATCATTTTGGGCATGTTTTGCCACTGTTTTGGGGTGGTTTGAGGGCTGCCCCATTGAAGTTAAGGCCACCATTGTATGTTCATTATATGCTTGAGGCATGCTCGGTTCATCGAATGTTGTAGTAGGTTGGTCCCATTGCTTGATTGGCCCTTGTTTGCATGCCACTTATACCTTGCATGCTCTAGCATTTTGCATGCCTATTGTGATAATTGCATTACACTTGATATGCCTTGCATCTTAGTCCCATTGTTGCCTCATTTGAGCCATGTTGCATACATGCATTCCATGACTTGGCTTGGGGATTGTCAAGCCAAGCATAGGGTCGAGAGGAGTTCACACTTTCGAGTGGTGCAACTCGTCTCAATTCTTGGTCACCAAGACCTTTGACTAGCTCATGATAAGGCCTTGGATTTCATTTGTTTGTTTGCATGCATTACCATTAAAATGCAACCTTGGTTCTTTAGGCCATCATGCATCAAGATGCATAATTGATGGCCCAAGAACCAAGAGTCATGCCTCCTTGAGTCCCCAAGCATGATAGGAGGCATTGGCCATGCTTACATATGCTCAAAATCCATGCCATGCATTGCTGGTTTGCTGCTGCTGTCAAACTGTCCTCTGCAGGAACTTTCTGCCGACCGGCAGAACAATGTGCCGACCGGCAGAACAATGTGCCGACCGGCACACTTTTTGTGCCGATAAACCCTACAAGAAGCCGGTGGCCAATTTAAGCAGCCGGTGGTCACTTCCTCCGGCCGGTGGGATACTGCAGTTCATGTGGAAGGTATTCTGAGGCTTTGGTAATTTTTGGAGAGGCAGGGCAGTAGAAACAGAAGCAGCAGTGGCATGGTGCGGGTTTTCCGGGCAGGTTGGATCGAGCATGCATCATTCGCGCATCCCGAGGCAGGGCTGAGGCCCCATTTCTTTTATTTATTTGATTTAATTTTAATAATTAAAATTTTGTAATAATTTATTCATTTATTCTTTTGGACTGTATTATTATTCGGTCCCTCCGAGTGAGGGCGTGCTTGTAATAAGTGTGGGTGAGTGTGTGTATGTCTTCCAACCCCCATTTCTTTCTTCCCTTTTATTTAC